>JARFJB010000229.1:1090000-1582500 GCA_036346205.1 Vesta saturnalis | reverse complement strand
AATACAAACATACACATACACACACAACACACACACATACGCACGCACGCACGCACGCACACACGCACATACGCACGCATGCACGCACGCACAAACGCACGCACACACACATGTAATATATATATATATATATATATATATATATATATATATATATATATATATATATATATATATATATATGTTGTATCTAGGCAATACGTTTTTTCATTATTCATTATTTTCGTACATAATGGGTGTTCCAGAAGAGCGTGGCTTATCAAAGTCGTGTGTTTTCAATGGAACACCCTGTATTTTCGCTCAATTTCGGATAGTACTGTAAAAATAAGGTGCACTTTAATAAATGATCCCTAGGTAACTATTACAGTTACAAAACAGGTTACTGGGAATAATGAAAATGAGTTTGATGTAGTACTTACTCCCTGTTACTGATGGCCCTCATACAAGTATTAGAAAAATTTCGAATGAAAAGATGTTAAAGATGTTGTAAACAATTTTAACAGATATTACTACTGACGAAGATAACTGTAAGTGTTATCGAAACGTTTAGATTGTATAATTTAAAATACACCATTAAAAAACCCAAAAAAGATAAGTATTTTATAATGTGTGATAATGGTGAAAGTTTACGTTTTCATATTTAATTACGATTGATTATCACTGAGGGGGATGTCAAAAAAAGCCATTGATACTTTCAATAATGTTTCTCATTTTAAGCTATAAAACTATCTATAAACTTGGACTTTCTTTACTTACTACCGAACCAGAATAACTTTTAACGATTAGCTAAGAAACACGTTTGTTATTCGTATCCGATTTCCGGTAAAAGAAATAATGATATAGGGCACAAGAAACAACTGGCGCGTCGTACAGTGGACCGTAACAAAACGTAATTTATTTTCTATACATTTTGAATTAAATGAAAAATTTTATTGCTTGAAATTTAACTGTAATGTTTTAATAATTATCCAACGTTCCACCTGTTTAAACAATATTACCTCAAAGCTTGAAATCAATAGCGTAATAACCTAATATTTTAAACATCTGTACAAATGAAGTTTAGTTCTATTGTCAATTCATATTTTACTGACGATTACTGCATTTGAAGTTATACATTTTAAATCAAGTTAGTATGCACAAAAAAATTACACTAGTGCACTAAACGACAAATTTTTATTAAAAATAATGAAAAACATGTTCATTTTTTGAATGAACATAGAAAAAAAAATAGGTTAACTGTTTAGTACTCAAAAAGGTTATAGTTTAGAAATAGTTCCTGATAGTAGCTATTACTGACATTGGAAATTGAAAACTCGTGATATGATGGAAAAATAGTTCATAGGAGCTGGTCATAGTGGTCATACATAACACAGAACATTTACACCTCTTAACGCGGGTATAATGCGAATGCAAGGCAACAATAATTACCATTACGAATTCTAAATGGTGTTTATATTTTAAATTGGAACTAGCGTTTGGAACTGAAAAATTGCCTGTTATTTCTCATTTTTTTTTTGCTTCGTTTTGGTAACTAGAGCCGCATCTAGGGTACAACTACTTAAATGTAGTGCCACTATATAAAATCATTGATTAGAAACGTATTTATTAAGAAAAGTATTGTTGATTTTCTATTCTTTCCATAAAGATTTTGTTAAATTTCATTTTATTTGCTTGAGGTATGACAGTGTACCGCATTGGCCCCAGCGCGGATAATTACTTGCAGTTTAAGGGCAAGAGGTGCAACCGTGACTGTAAAAACTGCATAGGAATAAATTTATTGAGTGTACCTGGTAAGACTTTAGAAGAGTTTTGATTTATACAATGCGTGCAATAGTATTGAGTAAGATTTAAAAAGTTCCAAGTCGCTTTATATCAGGTACAGGGTGCGTAGATCAAATGGCTCTCCAGAAGGTGACTGAGCTACTTGTATCTGTTGAAACACACTCTGTTTAGCATTCGGGAGGTAATGAGTTTGATCTTCGTTACCGTCTACCTTGCATGAGGTTTTTTAAGGGATTTTCCTCATACACGTACAGCGACATGATCAAAGCGTATATGCACATCATGTGAGGTTATTTCAGCGAATGCTGGAGTAGTATCTTCCCCTCAGAACCCTAACTCCATTCCTTCCGATCTTATCCTGACCGCACTCGTCTTTAGTCCCACTATGCATTTATACGTAATGTACATATATATGCTGGGAATCCATCGCTGTATCTGAAGGAGCGTTGAAAGTTTGAGCAATCCGCCTTCTCTTTCGGGGAGGGAGAGAAACACGTTGCTTTCTTTCTTTCAGCAGGTGATTCAATAGTATCTAAGTGTAAAGAAGAAGCTGCATTGTGCGTTTGTAGACTTGGAGAGAACGCATGACCAAGCGAATACGGAGAAGCTCTGGAAAATCTCAAGTGAGTGTGGAGTGATTAAATGTCTAATAAATAGAACAAGAGCAGTATATGGTGGTGGCTGAGCATATGCCAGAGTGCATGTTGTAGCAGTTTAATGTATTCATGGAAAATGTGTTAGAAAAGCTCGTAAATGATTTAATGATCTATGACGTAAATTTACGAGTTCTGGTGTACGATAGTCATAAAGATTTACTTGGCAAAATGCGAGGGAGCTGCTAATAATGCCGAGGAAACTTGATGAAGTCTGTGAGAGTATGGTTCCAACGGTGCTGCTTATTCGTTAATATGTAAAACAGAGTAACGTGTTAACCCTGAAATTGTAGAACAAGTGAAATGAGAAGTCGCATAAAGAGGAATGGGTAACCTGGAAAAGACGGTGGTCGATCTATATGAAAGGAGTAGCTGCGTTGGTTTAGTCACATTGGAAGGATGAATGAGAGACGATTGATGAAGCAGATGAATGTAGGTAAAGTTACGTTTAGACTGAGCGTGGCAGACCTCGAAAGTGGTGGTTGCACCCAGCAGAAAGCGCAACAAGTTAAGACCCACAACGAGTTTTAGAATAAATGTGCGTGTGAGAATCATTGCATGAATCTTGCGGAAGCGAAAGAAGTATACAAAGGACAACAGGAAGACAAAATGTTCATGATAAGTAAATATATGAGCTAAAATACGCTTTTTGTAAGGAAATGGTATGATGGGTATACTATGTTATGTTACAATTTATAAGTACAGGCAATTAATGATTAATATACGATTCCACAGTCTGAAAATAATAAGATTAATAGTAAAGTGGAAGTAATATCAAATGCCTTTGTTTATATAATTGTATTTATTTGTAAGATGAGATCTATAAATGTTATGTATCTCTATGTGCAGCAAATATTAATGGTATTAGCACTAACCATCACTATAATTTTTCCCGGCTAAACGGATTCCACCTATTTCTGTATTATAAGTGTTTTGTAACTGTGGTTTCCTATTAGCGGAGTTGATCGGCCTATTTCCACAGTTTATGCTTTTTGAGCGCGACTTTTCGGAAGCGAACTCTGCTTTCGTCATCAGGCTTAGTCCTGAGAAGGACTGTTTTCGCATTTGACTCGAATTCATATGCTATATATAATTTTTTCCCAAGCACTTGACTGCTCTCAGATTCGAACTTGGTACCGTTCACTTACTAGTCTGACACCTTTACCACTGAGCCTCTGCGTAATCCAATATATATTATGATGGCTAAAATTAATTTAAATTGATTTAGAATGCACTAACTTTTAATCTTTAATTATTATAAATGATTTATAATGTATTCGTGAAAGCATACAAAAATTTTTATTTTACACATGTGAATATTCATGTTAATTATTAAATTGTAATTTGTAATTACTACTTTCAATGGCGAAACAGACTCCGTTGGAATTTACTCAAATTACGCATGCGTTGCGTCCCTACTAACTTAAATAAATGCAGCCTGTCAACAATTTCACCAAAGGATCTAAAATTATTGAGCACAATTTTGATTTTGTAAGTAAAATTATCATTTTTATAATTACACCTGTTCATTGACTTTTCAGATATTGATACATGTTGTCGCAGAAACATTTATACATAATCAAATAAAAAACATAAATACAGGACATCAAAAGAATAATCAATGCAATAGTTGGGTTACGATAGAAAAATTTTACTCACATGTGTTGTTGCAATTTCCAAAGAATGGTCACATTTGGCTTATTCCATATTGGCATTGGACGTAGACTTCTTTCCATGTATCGATGATACTGCCTTGCTGTTGAAATTGGTGCTGCTTAATGTTCCATAATTTCATTCAAATCAATTAACTGGTGATAACTCTTCCTTGTGGTAAATACGATGTAATGTAATATACCCATATACTTTTAGACAAGCACTTTTATTTTATTTGTATATTTAAATGTTGGTTTAAATATTTAATAATTTTTCGGATTTAATTTGTATTTTATTTTTATATAAAATTTTATATTTACTTGCACTTTTATTTTAGATGCCGTTATGAAGTTAAATTTATTTTATAATCTACATCAAATCCAAAATAACTGAAGGATTTTATTGGCATAAAAAAAAATGCACATCACCCGATGTTTAAACACGATTTCGAAATGAAACAATTACAATATTATCGACAATTATAATCGGTAACCTTAGTTTTAAATTTTGTTATAGGTTGAAACAATTGTTACTGAAATCTTGACTCTACGTTGATCGCGTTTCAAATCCGATAATGTTAACGAAACTTCTAACTTACATGTTAACAAAAGCACTACTAACACTATGACTTGTTAGCCACTAGAAATTTACCAAACCAAGAGAGTGCAAGAGAGTGAGAAATCAGGATCAATTCCTTTTATACTTTTCTCGTGGATACCAAATTTTCAATTTTTTTTCTATATTACACACAAAAGATCCTAGCATCTGATTGGTTTAAACAAAATTGTTAAATTAACTAAAACATAAATTATGCCATAACTTTTCCAAATCAAATCGGATTTGCTTTTTAAATACAAATTTGGAATCAAGGCAACTTTCTGCATAAAAAGACACCTCACATGCTATATTTCACTTCAAGAATTTATGTTTTGACAAACTAATAACCTAAATTTACTAATCTCTAACAAATTTTATATTTTACAACTAAACTAATTACATGTTTTAATTCTACATAAAAAACTGTATCAGAATACACCTATTTCAACACATTTTACCTAGTTTTAACAAAATTTCCACTTTCATACCTTAATTTTAGGTAGTTAACCCAACGTTTCTAATTTTATGTTTAGATTACATATTTACTGTTAATGTCTTTGTGAAAATGAGGGAAACCTACTATTATATGCTTTTATAATTTATTTTAAATTTATCTTATCCTATAAAAACTATAAATTTGTAAAATTCTTAAATATAGTACTTAACCTAACTCAATATAATTTACTTTTAACTTGCGTTTTAAACGTCTGTATCACTTGAAATGCTTATCTATTATGTTCTTATATCTGTCTCTAACACAATTACTGTTTATGTGTACTCCATAGCTCATAATTTTATCTTTCCATATTGTTAACACATTTTTGTAAATTTTTGTGTACAAATTGTAATTATATATTAAATATCACATTGCACAAATGTTGTTCATGTTCTTAGCTATGTTTCTAAGTCACTACCACTTCTTATGCACTTTTTAAACACTGTCTGTGAATTACTAATATACTGTGTTCGTACCATAACCCTTATTTATAGTTCGCAGAGTTTATGCATTGTACCTATTACTGTACGTGTTCTACACATTAGAATTATCGTACTTCATGTGATCAATATCTGTCACGTGTTTAAAGTGCTTAAATAAATTGATTAAAATGTGAAATTACTTAAATATGTTAAACAAAACTAATCGTACACACTAATATGAATCGTGTTGACCTTTCTCACATGCTACTGGTATAGCTCATTGCTTTTATGAATATAACAACCTTGTGCATACCCCACAAAGCCTGTTTTGTTACATCAAAACCATATTTTTACACTCGTATACCATATTTTTCTCATACCGAACTGTATTCTTCTTCAATTTTATTTAAACTTGCATACTATATAGAATTTAAGCTCGATAAATTCTAGCCCTTTATTATGCCTATTTCTAACCATCTCAATCTATTTTAGAACATATATATATATATATATATATATATATATATATATATATATACATATATAAACTTTTCGTGGTTGCATGTTGTGCAGTAACTTCTGCGCAGGTATATTGCGCCTAAGCTCTTCGCGCATTATTGTAATCCACATGGGTTTCATTCCTGCACTAGCTTAGCTTATTGGATTTTCTGCTAGTGCGATGTATGTGGCTTCTTTGAGTTTTCGGCGAGTTGTGTTCTCATCCTTTGCCACTATCTGCATGTTATCCCATTGGATTCCTTCTTCAGTAAGGGATGTTCAACTTGTCAAACATGGTATTACCACGGTACCTATAGTTTTCTTTCATATCCGAGGAGTGCTTTGGTTTTCTTACGTTTTAGAAAAACGGCTACCTGGGCCAGGTTTGAATCCACACCCCTCATATGAAAAGCAAACACTCTAACCAGTCGACCACCGAAGCAGTTTTTTACCTAGTTATCAGAATATTTAGAAAAACTGATCGCTATAAAACGTAGTAACTGGTGGGATGTCACGTTATATACTTAGTGTAACATTTAAATGTATAGGGTGTCCATTAAATGTAAATGGGTGCATGAATTTTTAATTGTGTTTTCCTGAAAAATCTTTTCGTTCACTAAATTATCGTGATCTTTTAATTTTTCTTATCGATTTTAAAGTGTTATAATATGTAATTATAATTGTTGATAGTTAGAACAATGGTATAATAAAACGATCTTATTTGGTTTTATGTTGTGCTTGTTTTCAAAGACGCAGATTTAGGTATACTTTTTTAGCGTTGTTTGAACCATGTTACATGAATTTAATATTAATTTAAATGATAACATCTAATAATAAGTTATTAAGTAACAAGCAACCGAAGCCACACTTAGGTAAATTAGGTATGTACAAAGTTAATTGTGAAAACACAATTAAGTATGCATAGAACAGTTTGCGTACACTGATTTACAGACATCGAGATCAATTAATGCATTGTTGCCAAAACGTTCGTAATCTTTGAATTCTAAAACCATTTCAATTGCAAATTGTAGTCAAAAGTTGGCATTTTTTAATTCGGAGGTACCTATTAAGCATTAGAAATTATTTATCAGGAAAACCAGAAACTCAAGTTGCGAACGAGTGGCTGTACGATTTTAAGCAAACCAATTGTAAATTAGAAATTGTGACCAATGTCGGTAGTAGAATGAGTGTGGGCATTTTCACCAAAATGGGCGTTATGAGCAAATCTATGAGTGGAAGTTGGTAACAAGAGGAGGCTTTAAATGGCGGTGTTCGTTGTCACCCTGTAGTTTGACTAATGCGGTTCCCAAAATGAATTATGAAAACCCTCGAGCTTCTAGATTTGGCGTACTCCTACGCAGTTAACTCGAGTGCAATAGGGAACACGTGGTTTGTTGGATCCCTGTGTATTATGGCCGGGTTTTTTGATTAGTTGATAGTATACCGAGTTGATTTGGTTTTTTACAATGAAGCAAATACATGGAGAAAGTCTGTTTTGTAAAAACATATGTATAAATGATTTTTACAGCTATCAACAGATTCCTTCGTATAACTGTTTTATTTTTTTACACATGGTACAGATTATATTCTAATATTTATTACATACACTGCGTTCGAATGCAGGTTTATTTCTGCTTTCTGTCTGCACTTTTCGGGCACATCAAACAGCGTTTTTATGGCAACGGCCATTTTAGCTGATGGTTCACCTGATGTAAACTTATCCACGTAGCGCTTTGTCACCTTTCCTGAACCTGCCGATCTTCTTCCCTCCTGATGTGATACAAAACCAAGATTTCTGCCATAGATGTTAGGAATAATCTTCTCCTTTCATGTTTTCGTTGGTTCCACAATGGGTACAAATTTGTCCAACGATTCCTTTTTCTTTTGGACATATACCTATGTGCTATTTGATCCATTATGTCAACTCAGCAACCGAAAAAATGATCTAATCTTGGGCAGCTTTTTTCACTTCTAACTCGTAGACACTCTGCACGTTAAGTGGCCTAGTACGGCGTATTTGTGTATCGATCAACAGATTTTGGGTAGTCAGCGGGTTGCGTTACTTGATCGACACCCTGGGGCCGGCAGAATTGAGGTAGCCGCCTTTCTATCCGCCTGAGTAGGTGGATTCATTAATACCCGGCGTGGCGTTATCCACGAGTGTTGTTAGGTGTTGTAAAAATAAAACTTACATGCATGTGACCACGGATTCAAGTAACAAAAGTGAACGAGTGAAGCATCGTAATGGAAATAACTGCATCTGTAGCGCGTCTTGCAGTTTTATTGCAATCAGCGGAAGGCAGGAACGGCTTCTGGTGGTGATGCTAATTCAGAGATTGGTTGTTGGAGAAGTAGTAAGACTGCAGGGCACTCCGGCATAGCAAAATTGTTAATATTTTCGGACTAACGTCGGAGGGGATAAAAATTTATTACTTGGGATTTCTGCAATTTAATTAAAATTGTTTAATTGACATATAATTAATTAAAAAAATGTTGTGAAGGATTTCGGATCTTTACATGCCAATCCTTCCTCTCATGGCGCGACGGTGTGCTTTCAGGAAGTCCTTGGGGGCAATATTTCAAATTGCGTGGCTAACTCGAGTAATCTGTAGAGGTCGGTGAAATATCTCTGACGGATGTAATATTTATATTCCACTCGTTGCAGTTGCGCTTCTAGTAACATTGCTTCATATCGGCGGATTAAGGTCAGGATGGCGGTGACATACTCTGTGGCTTTTTCCTAGGGTTATTGTAGTCTGTTACGAATATCTTCATCTAACTGAAATTGATGTCACGGGGGTAAGAAGTATAATTTGAAACTACAGAGTACTGGGAGTGCAATCAGTAGGTCGCTGTCCGCGATGCTGTAGCAGGATTGTAGTTCTTCTATACGGTTCAGGAAAGAGATAGGGTCGCTTACTCCGTCATACTTCATACCCCATTTGTGGATACTATCGCAAATGTCAGCGTGTCTGGTGTCGTTTGTGACTGAGTCTTCAACGGATGCTGGTGACGGTATCTTAGGTGCAAGTCTTATTATTTCCGGAGCGAGGACCGTTACTTGCCCTCCTCCGGTACGTATATATCTGACTAGACGGGCTCTAAATGCGTTAACATTTCAGCGGGTTTCAAGTTTATATTTGCGGGCTCCTTCTTCTAAGTCCTGCTTTTTCAAGTAGTAGATCCACCGCACCCTCGTCGGCCTCGGTTTCTTCCGTGTTCTTGGGTAAACTTATTATGACCCGCAACAAGTTTTTATTTTTGTCTGGAAAAGAAACAAGTTGAATATATTTTACTGGTCGACAACCAAAGTCCGCTCGGTCGATTCTGGAAAACAAATTCTTTATCAGTCAGTGTGTACTAGTAGCTATTCGATCTAGACTTTCGTCGCCCTATGTTTAGGTGCCATTTTTGTAAGACACTTGCGCCTAATTTTAATTTATACACCGTGGTTCTAATTCATGTTGTAGTTAAGGGATGTGAGTTTTTTAAATAGGGCTGATCGTTTGATACCAGATTTTCCACTCTGATCAATAAACACTACAAGGGTTTGGTACATATATTTTCCTATAAGCTTATAATATGTAAATATGCACACTTAAAACTAACATAAAATACAACATATTTACACGTAAGTAGATAATAAAATTTAAGATACTGGAAAATAAAACGTCAACAAAAAAGTTAGTCCAAGGCCTGGACTGATCTTGATCCTTGTGCTGGTGACGGCGTGCCATGAGGCGATACTCCTGTGGTCTCGTTAGGGCTGCTGTAGAAGTAACATTACCGGCATATTTACAATGGAGTTAACTAAAATGATCTTAATTTTCTATATGAACAGAATAAAGAAAGAAATAGAAAAATAAAAATTATGGAATATTTTAAGTACGTTCCTGCCTAGTAGAAATCGAAAGCGGGTAACTGACTTATACAATTATATTAACGTTATTTCTCGTTGGAAACATTTTTAAAAGGTATAATACAGAGGTGAATGGTTTGCTACCTTCTTTTCTAGGTCGTTCAGAAAATCAATACTTTTAAAGTGATATTCTCGGGTTGTATTTATACAATCTTTATATCTATTTTTATAATAGGATTTTACACGTATCTAGCCAATCCCTTTAACGGGGTTTTATTTAACAAGCTTCGTAATTAATGTTGAACGCTAATTACCGAATATTTTCTAGTTATCTTTAGCAACTGATAAAGATTTCAGTGCAAGAAGTTTATGCTGTATTCTATGGCCTTTTTATCTTTATTTGTGTGCGAGAACGAGTAATTCGTTTACCGCTAGGATACGCCGTTCGCGCCTGGTTTAGATAGCGATGGTGGTGGCTACTTGGAAGATCTCTAACTCGGGGGCGGTATAAGGTATTTAAAGCTTCGTAAATGTTCAGTTTACAGGAATATTTATTTATACAGGCGGTCAGGTAAAACAAAAATTTGACGGACTTTCTTCTTAAAGAAGGTTTGATACAGGATTAATTCTTTAATTTAGGCGCGCCACGTGTGAGCTGGGACGAACACGGTCGTAGGAATTCAGATAAGAAGTAAGTTTTTAAAAAGTGGTAATTACGTTAAGTGAAATAGAAGTTTAATATCCGTTTTACGTACCCTTTGCGGATTCTATCACAATTGACGGGAAGGTGGAAACATGGGCGGCTTTGTTACCTTCAACTCGTAGCCACCCTGCACATTATTAAGTGACCTGGGGCGGCGTATTTGTATAGGATTGTATAGGCTGAGTATCGATCAACAGATTCTGGGCAGTCAGCCCGTTGCGCTACATGATCGATACTCTGAGGAAGCCGTCTTTCTATCCGACTGAGTAAGTGTAAAGCTACTTTACATGCGCGGAATGCGGGAACGCCTTCTGGTGGTGACGCTAATTCAGAGATGGTTGTTGGATAGGTAGTGGGACTAGAGGGGATTTCATACTATTTTCGGACCAACGTCGGAGAGGATAAAAATTCATTATTTGGGATTTTTGCAATTTAATTAAAAATTTTTAATTGTCAAACAGTTAATTAAAAAAAAATTTTGTAAAGGATTTCGATTAAATTTCGTTTGATATTATAATAGGGCTGCGATAATTGTTCGAGCACTTGACTGGCGAGTCGCTTAGCGACTGATTTCCCTTCCTTTGCAGAGTAGGGAACACCACCCGTCGGATAATATGTTTCCGAATTTGGTTTGAAAGGCATATATTGTCTAAAAGGACACCCTCTCGATACTGAACCAACTATTCATTTATCTTGATATTAGTTCCTGCTAGATAATACTAGATAATAGAAATTTGTATCGATACTTTTCCATATCTCGCGCATGAGCACGCACTTGCCAATTTTCGTCTCTTACTCTAAACACTTTAAGTGAATGATTATTTAGATAATGTGTACTCATTTAACGCTATTAAAATATCAAACTTTCCAAAAACATTATCTCTAAATATTATTGCACATATGAAAATATGTGAAGTCAACGAAATAGTTGAATTTTAATATTACATGTGCCTAGCATTAAACACCCTCATTAATTACTGTATAATTTTTAAGATGCAATAAATATGTAATTAGAATGTGATTAGGATGCCTAAACTGTCATAAATATACCCGATTATCTCTAATTTCAGTCTGACAAAGATTTTCTGTTGTTCGATTCGGGTCCAAAAGAAAATAAGATTGCTGTTTTTGATACGCATCGCGTATTACAACTTCTATCCCAAAGTGACCATTGGTATGCCGATGGAGCTTTAAAAATTGTGCCGACGTTATTTCATCAATTGTATACCATACACGGTTTGAAAGGAAATGTGCCCTTGTCTCTACTCTATGCGTTCTTACCGAATAAGGTAGAGGAGACCTATGTGCTCCGAGGACAGATTTTAAAAAAGCTATGATGACGCCTTCAGAGTAGAATTTCCTCAAGTGGATCAGTATGGCTGCTTTTTTCCTTTTACTCAATGTTTATTTGGCTTCATTCAAAGTTGCGGATTAAGCCAACAGAATGAAACGGATGCAGATTTTGCTTTACGTTTGAAAATTTTGCCAACTCTCGCATTTATTCCACCAGATACAGTAGTCTTTGAGACCTTATTTGATTTAGCAAGATTTGTCCTGAAAAATGCCAGGAAGTTGCAGACTATTTAGAATATACGTGGGTGGGTAGTACAAATAAAAGACAATGTCGTCCTCCACAATATCCTTTTTTGATGCGGAGTGTCTAGCAAAGGTCGCTAAATGATTTACCGCGGACAAACAATTCTGTCGAAGGATGGCATCGAGGGTTCGAAAAACAAGTAGAAGGGACGCACCCTAACATTTGGAAGTTTAAAAATAGTTTAAAAAAAGAACAAAGTCTCAATGAGCAATACATCTGCGGATTGGAACCCCAGCCAAAAAAGAAAATGAGTATGGATGTGATCGAAGGATCAAATACATTATAAACCAGTACGACAATAACAATGTGTTCGATTATATTAGAGTTATAGCTCATAATTTATGGTATTAAGCAATATTTTATGTTTTATACCCGTTCTTACATTAGATAAACATTTATGTTGTTTTTTATTTTGTATTACGGATTAAATAATCAAACCTATCAAAGCCTTTTTATGAAACATTGGTGAGCTTAAAATCAGTAAATGCATATGGGTGAAAGTTACTATCGGTGAATTAGGTGCGTTGAATTACGGTTGATGAGTTGTAATCGGTGAATGTTCCTCGACCCAAGTTGCTATACGTTCAACATTTTTGTTGTCCGCGAAAAGAAAAAATGTATCCTCAGATTCTTCTGCCAGGTCCCAAAATCACTTAGTGGAGCTTTGCTATTACAATGTTATGCAAACGAGCACGCCCTGTTGAATACGGATTGTTTTCCACTCTGTACCATCTTTCGCCTTGAAACAAATATTTATTTCACCTCCTTAAATATAAGGATCAGTGTCTTCATCTACAGATATCATCTTTGCTTGCTACTGATTGTAACTCCATTCGCCAGGTTACGTAACTTTTTTTGTGAAATTTCAAATATATTCAAAGCTGAAAATTTTTTTGATATTTATAATAACCTAAACGATTAAAGATTGAAGTCACAAAACCTTGCCATGCTGAAGGAATTAAATGGTTTTAGATGTGGTCGGCGTTGTGAACGTTTGAGCCACTATTTACTGTCTATGAAATCATTCCAACTTGTAGTAGAGACCTGGCGCTCATAATCGCTGTCATTTGATCTATGTTTGCAAACTAAAAATTAGTTCTTTTTAATTTTGCAACGTTTCCTTTTCTGATATTCATCTACTTTGCGCCCCTGCAACAGAAAGAAGGTAACATAACCAGACATATTCCATTCTGTTCAAGATTTAACGTTTCAATGGTGAAGCAAACGATATTAACAAATTATTATTTTTTGCAGATCTACAGTATTTCATAGAACTCTCTTGGTGCATTTTCCATAACGTACTTTAGGACATGTAATCATTTAACCTAGGTATTTTTGCAAACTCTGACTGAAAATAATTCGGCTATTTTAGATAAATGTAGCCTAACGTGCCAAAGCACTCAGGAACACTTAGGATGCTGGATAGGGGGATATTGAACTGCCAAGAGATGCCTATGAACGACTTTAAATTTTTTCACATCATAAGTGAGAGGAAAACAGGAAAGATTTGTACTGCATATTGGTGATTTGAATGAGCAAACCTCGCGAAGGTGTGCTCAGATGGTATGAAAGACTGTAATTTAGCAACACAATAGTCGCTGTAATACCGATAATACAAAGAAAAATTAACCCATTCTTCTGTAGTCTAGAGACTACGTCAAAAGCTAAGGACGGGTCATTTAATACCAACAAATACTGGAAATTACACCTATTTCAAGCAATTTCGATTATACATTATTGTTTTTATTCATTAGCCGTTACAATACTACGTCTCATGGACGCCAAGAGATATTTTGCACTTATATAGTCTACAGCGTACAAAATTGATCTAATACAGTAAATATACTAAAAAATGTCAGAAGGAGCGTAAACATAATTTTAAATATTAACAATGCTTACACAGGCGAGAATGTTTTATAACAGAAAACCTTTACTGCTCCTGTTGGGGATTTCTTTGATCGGCCCTCTTTTCATTTTCCTTTCATATGCTTGTTGGACATCGTTCGATGGTCTTCCTGCAATCTTTCTCAATGGTTTTCCGGCAAAAGATAGTGCGTCAGATATTGCGAGTTTGAAATCGAGGAGGGACAAAAACATTTTCCTGCTTTCCTAAACAGCAACCAACTATTTACCGAGCATATTGTAACGAATCTTTTACGTTATTCATTCATTTAGTTGTAAAATATATGAAAAAAGGGTTTTTGGTTATTAGTGATTTATAAGTTGTGGTAGGCAACTTAATTTACATTTTGGTGTAACTTAAGTTGCATATCTTTTTAGGGGTTTATGCTTCCATATCTTTGACTTAATTTTTTGAGCACATTTTTTCGCGCAGCGCTATATCACCTGATATCTTAAGCGTCCTTTTAGCATTACTCGATGAAGGTGGTGTTGATTAGGAAGCCATTTTTGGGTTTCCACCTAAATTTTGTGAAAAGTGCCATTAATTTAATGGTAAGTACTTTTAACTCGTATTATATTAAAATCTAAAACATTTGCTTTTTGCAGGCACTTTTACACTTTTAGAACTTTTACTTTTATCATTTTTACTTTTACTTACTTTTTTACTTTTACTTTTGGCATATTTGATACTTATGATTGCAATTTTGCATTTAATTCAGATATAAATTTAGATCCCATTTTTTATTTGAACTTTCGAGAGAATACAATAAACACTGGATTATTCAAATTTCATGAAGATAAATTTTCAAGAAGGAAAATTCAACTTTGGTATGGTTTACAACGTACAGCATTGTTATTACGACATACTGGTTTACATTTCTTTATTGCTTTAGATACCAGAGGTTATCAAAAAGTTGTGTACAAAATTTCCGAACAGGTATTTGTATCCATAATTTAGTAATTTAAGGCTATTACAACTAGTTTTTAAGATATATTTTATATAATTCTAAATTTAAATATTTAATAAGCATAGTTTGTATATCTTTTATTTTGACATTTTGGTGAATTTTTTATTGTACCCTCGGTTTAGTTATTCCGAGCATAATCAAAAAATAACTTGGCGTCCGAGATAATTTTTATTATTGTTACACTGCAGTTACTATATTGATGTTAAGTGGAAATAACCAAGCAGAAATTGTGGTGATTAAGTAAATCAAAAAGATTGAACCGGCCTACTTTAATCTACCGACGGTGACAACGGCATTATCTTTCATTGAGTGTTTTGGATCTCGGGTTAGTTTAACGATTTGTTTTGAGAACATTTACACCCATTTATTTATTAAATTATATACACTTGGTCACAACATTATAATATGTCTAAGAAGTAGGAAAAGATTCACAAATACCACTTCTTTTATGCGATAAAACCCAACATTGAATCTAAAAGATCAACCCCTCCCATATAGCTTTTGTACACGAAAACACTGTGGGGGTAAGCAATCATCTTGTGGATGTTGTCGGTCTTAAAAAACCGTTTCTTTTCACCAACTGGTTCACTTCCAGCATATGTAGACATGGTCGTCACGACTTTATAATCATACCAAGACACAACCGATATTTTTGTATCTTCTATAGTTGTAAGTTTTCCTACTAAGGATCCCCTTTTGATATCATTCTCTTTTGGCATGTTACATCCTGCAACGCGATTTGTTCTTACAGTGCCTAATGGCAAGATACCTTGTTTTGTTAAGTTTATCATTAGAGGAACACTGCTGAAACAATTATCAAAGAATGTTCCATTATTTTGATTTTTTGGTATAGTGTCTGATAATCTCAGGGCTGCGTAGCTACTTGTTCCCATATTTGGTACATCAAGCGGCATAACGTTGCTCTAAGCTTTTGCGAATAGCTCAAAATTGTAGTTAAATCCCGATATTCCACTAAGCACAACATTTTTGTAGCCTCATTTGTGTGGCTTATCTGGATAAACTGTTTTATCCCAATTCTTGCTTTTATTGGAATAATTTGCTCGTCAACAGCTGTATGCTCTTCTCGGGGAACCAGAAGGAATCGTTCTCGAATTTTGGTGAAAAATGGTCGAATCTTGAAGAGCTTCTGGTGAACATGTGGAATATCGTCGGGGTTATCGTTGAAATGTAAAAACCTTTTGATTTCTTCAAACCTGTTGTAGCTCATTATATGGGATACGGTAGGATGACCAATAAAAGCACTCCAGTAATGTCTTGTGGCCGGTAACTGGATTATAGACAAATATAGGCAAATTCCTACAAACTGATTCCTTAACATTTATTAGTTTATTTGGACGTTGCTGGACAGCATACAAGTGTGTTTGTTTTTGTCGCATACACTTAGATATGATCCAGCATGCAGTTACAGAACTGATTAACTGGAAGTTAAAAAACATTTTTGGTTTGGATCATATATGACTCGTGCTGCGTTAAAGGGTTAATCCACATTTTCTATTTTGCTGTGATTTTTTGGGAGAAAACATCGTTTGTTTAATCGTAACATGAAAAAAACAGGAACATAACAAAATTTAGAACGCAACAATAAATAATAAATGAATGTAAAATTAGACTATTGTTCTATATGACCGCCATTTTAGTTCAAACACTGAATAACTATATCATCTCGTGAAACAGACCTCAGAAGTTCGTCTGGATTTAGATAAGTAAATGCATCGTGAACTTGGTTCAATAATTCCTCTCTACTTTGTACCGGCCTTACAGTGTAATAATTCCTTTGTATGGCCCCAGGGGGGAATCCAAGGGCACGAGTGATCTGGGTGGCCAGTTCCAAGATGCATGTGAGCCAATCAACCGATCCTTGGACATCAAGATCAACCTGCTGGTGTACACCTGCAGTGTAATGTTTGCTCTGTCACTTGGAGGTAGAACATTTAGGAAATAGTTAACAAATACTCTGAGTATTTTCAGATATTAAAATTTTTATCGTACACTTAATATAAGTAGTTCTGGTGATTATGTTCCCTTATACCGTATGGATTATCTTATTCCTAGTAGTTATTATTTCGGTGACTTATAATGATAATAATGTCCACGTAATCGTATGAAGAAATCTCGGATCTTCGGTCATTTATATGCACATGAACTCGCAAAAGCCTCATCATCAAGACGTAATCCGTGCAAGGTTATCTCAGAAACAAGGATGCTTTCTATGTTTTCTTAATATTCTGATTCTCTTGAAATACCCAAATCCATCACTGCTGATGGAGTTGAACTCCGTGGATAAGTTTTAAAACCAGGACATTGATCTCGTTATCTTCATTATCTGTTACGGGTTTTTGGTAATTTCGAGTTACCCTTACACTCCCAGTTGCCGTAAACCGAGATTGGATTCTTGCGCTTTTTCCGTGAGTCGCTGTTGGTAGGTTCGGATATCGTTCGTTAAATAATCTACATGTTTGTCGGAAAATTTGTCCACATTCACCATTTAACCAACCATTAATGGAATATTCTTCATTATAAACTGAACTAAATGAATCTGTGAGCTGATACTGCTTTGACATAAAATCAACATTGTTCCTATTCCTGTCAAAATCAAGACTTACTGGATAGGACTTTCACAGTTTCGTTGGCTTTTGATACAAGGTATTTTTTAACCAGAAAACTATTGGAAATAAGTATAGGGAAAGTTATAGCGAATCGATACAGAATCAAATTTTGCATTCGACCATCTACTAATATACAGTGTCACATTTGAAAGAACGAACTTTTTCAACTTTGGAAATGATGTAGTTGGTCGTCAAATTATGGACACCCTGTATACGATAGATAAATTGTCAATGTAGATTTCGAAAGTACCATTCATGTACTTCCGTTTATCCCAGAAGTGCTTACCACCAGTCAAAAATGGGTAAAAGACGCAGTGTTGGAAATAGGGCTACATCGTTAAAAATTTTCAAAGGAATCAATATATCGAACAAACTGTTGAAAATAAGTACAGGAATACATGATGGAATTCATCATGAACTTTTCTCAGGAATCCAAAAATGAAATAATGTACCGGGTGTGCCCCTTAAAGAAGGAAGTTAATGGCGACCTCAGGGATAAACGGGTTTTCTTTTTTTTAATGAATCACCCTGTATTTTATTTTAAAATGTGAAAATGCACTTTATGTTCTTTCATTTTATTAACACCTATAGCTAAAACCGTTAATTCCTGAGATATTTTCAATTTAATAACAGAGAGATTTTTTTTAATTTCTATTATAACAAGTTAGCCGTGATTAATTTTATAAGAATTTTGTCTTAATAACCGATGTTTTTTGAATTTTTTATAATAATTTGTCACACTTTTATTTGTTCACGGCTAACTTGTTATAAAATTTTAAAATTAATTTTTAAAAAAATCTATTTCTGTTATTAAATTCAAAATATCTCAGAAATTAACGATTTTAGATTTAATAAAATAAAGAACATAAATGTATTTTCACTTTTAAATAAAGTCAAGATTCATTTGAAAAATTGACAAAATCATGTGTTCGAGTTTTGACTCCTCATATTCAATGGTGCAATAATAAACAAACAGTAACACTGTACCAATGCCAAAAAGTTATTCCTGGAAAAATTATTGTTAGGTTGTTCCGGCGAGGGTATACAGGACGTTGAAGTGATAATGATTTTCGTGTACAAGTGACGATAACTTTTGAAATACCCTGTATAACGTAATGAAACCCTATATTAAGTATTAAATCAGCTTAATCTAAATTTGAAAATAATAGGGTGTCCCATTTAAAAGTGGGTATGTTTGGTTCACCTGGTAATATTTAACACCCTGTAAATTGAAAATAATTTTATAATGTGAAGTTTGAAGTTATAATTTTTGTAACTTTTTGATATATCCTTTAATAACGGATATATCGTACTTCGACACTAAAGCGCACCCTGTATATATATATATATATATATATATATATATATATATATATATATATATATATATATATAGGGTGGCATTAGGTGACAAAGTCCCATATCTCCTTTATTTAAAGAGATACAAAAAATTGAATACAAAGTTGTAAGATATGTTCTGGTGCATATTCCAAAAATATTTTTAATATACAGGGTAGATCATAAAAGCTTAGAAGTAATTTTACATTTTTTTAAATGAAACCCTATATATTATTACATATTTAGATTCTACATACAATTTTAGACACATTTTATGTATAATGTCCTATACCTAAGTCTAACGTTTTGACAAATTTCAAATTTTTGTCAAAAATGACGTTTGCAGGCCAAAACATAGGTGGAAATCTTTTCTAAACAAAGCCTTT
Source organism: Vesta saturnalis (assembly GCA_036346205.1). Classification (NCBI taxonomy): domain Eukaryota; kingdom Metazoa; phylum Arthropoda; class Insecta; order Coleoptera; family Lampyridae; genus Vesta; species Vesta saturnalis. The sequence goes on along the minus strand of JARFJB010000229.1, from coordinate 1,563,019 downwards.
ATCAATTAGTTATGGTTGGTTTCCTTGGAAATGGGCCTACTCTAATGGGCTGTATTGATATTTTGTAATACATTCATACAGGGTGATCAAAATGACAATAAATATTCAAAAACCTATAAAGTCATTTTTTAATGGAAACCCCTATTTTTTAATTCTATCTTATTTAGCATTAAAAATAAGGGTGACTTTTATAAAGATATTCCAAAAATTGTAGTTTTTGAAATAATGACAATTTAACATTTTTTTATTGTAAAAAGGCTATACGGCTTTCAAGTTTTGTTGCTACTTTATTTATGCGAGTAAGGTAAAGTTTGAAATCGAAAAAATTGACTTTTTTTTCAAAAATGGTCTTTTTTGTAACACCAGCTACCATATTATTTCCGTTACATAAAACAAAATTATTGGTTTATACACAAAAGTTTCTAAACGGCACATAGGTATATTTATTACAGTAAGATTCATTCGTATAAAACCATACAGTTCTCGGTTTTTTTCTTGCATGGTGTATGGTTTATCATCTTCCCTAGCCTAATTTTAATTTTATAATTTAAATCTGTGTCCACTGTAAATCGTTTTAAATGTTAAAATAAATTGGTTGTTAGGAAAGGTAAGTATATCTAAACGATTATTCTGTATTATAATCCATCCATCTTCATTAAGTTTTTCTTTTTTACCAAAGGCGTTTATCAATACATTTACGTGGTCTACGCTAAAAATTAATATTAAGAAGTTACGGAGTTTCCATATTTGACTCTTCCAGTTTTCTTAAGAGTAACCGACCTCAAAGCGCCTTGCGTCGTTCAAGCCAGTTTAGGTATTATGAAAAAATTTGAAAGCTTTATCTGTGGCGTAGTCGTACCCTTATAACTATTAAGTATATGATGATCTCAACACGTGTAAGCTTCGTTTTCTTGCGTAATTAGTCATTAAAGTTGTATTCCAAATTCACGTATGACCTACCGTAATGCATTTATAGTTAGTAAAACAACGAGTCACGTAAGGTCTACGTCTTGTTATCGAATTTACTGACGTATTTTTATCGAGGAATATGAGTGTATTTCGGCATTGTTGGTGTGATTCAATTAAAATGATGACCTTTTAGATTATTGTGTAGTATCACTTACTCTCCATGTCTTTTTTGTTTTATTTATCTGTTTATATTTTTTAATATAGGAAGTTACTAAAAAATTTAAGGTTTGTATTTTTGTTCGTATCCCGAAATTTTTAAATGCAACAATGTTTTTTAAGGAGCTCGTGGGTGTATTGCACATTCAATTAGTGCAACTGAACTATTATCTTGATTATAGTTAAATGGTGAATTACCGTTTTTTTAAGTAAACCTTATTTGGCAAGTGGAATATTTCCGTAGATCGTCACCTTTATGAATTTTGTTTAATAACGTCAAATTATTACGAGATTAATAAGTAATTTTTTGTAAGGAGCAGGTTACCCCAGATTGATGCATATTTCCTGATTTTGACGTTTTGTGCCATAGTATGTAGGCATTTGTAAGTAAGAACTACGACCAATTCCACTGAGCTAGTACGGACCTTGTTGCACTTTGTACGTGCGGGCTAATGTGCTAGTGTACACTTAGTCCGTAACATAGTTCTAAACCTGTTAACCAGGCATCAAAATAAATTGTAGTTAACGTTTGAGGTCCCACATGAAACAATATAACGAAAGTAAAAATGGTTGTAATAAAAGTTATGTATGAAATCAAACTTAATTTCAAGAAACATTATTTAAGATGGAATCAAGAATTATAATTTCAAGTCTCTGCACTAGTAGGTTGAAGAATACCGCTATGCCTCTGTCAAAAGAATGCCGAAATTATTCCATGCCATGACATTGTCCCTCCGACTACGTTTTATCCTCCTATATCTATCACACAAAACAAGGTATTATTAGAGGAAGTTTTAAACCAACATTCTTGGGTAAATCTTCCCAACCCAATCTTCTTGCACTTTAAAGTTTAACTTTTTAGCGGGTTTTTAACGTGTAAATTTAAACTCAGCTTCTAGTGAGGAAATGAGAGCACGTGGATTGCACGGCCATGTTTGTTAATCGCATTACACTTGTGCAAACGATGCAAACAGCTTTCTTTAATGGGTATAAGCAAAAAAAAAAGCTGAAAAGAAATCAAATATCAAACAAATTTGAATAACCATGACGGTAAATTGATAGAGATTTTTGGCAGCCCTTGGCTTTGTTGCCACGAATAAATGTTACACAAAAAACAAAGCAAAAGTGGTTAAAAAAATTGAAGGACTTATAAGGGGCAAATAAGTAATTGTTTATTTGGCAGCCACGTACATTTTTAAATTAGTATTAATAATGGAATAAAGGTAACTTTTCCTAATATGGTGTTGAGGTACACGTGATAACATTGATAGCTATAATGTGTAATTGAAATTGTAAGCACCCTTATAAGAACGTAATCATCCAAGCCCAGCAAACGTGTAGAACCTATTCATACAAGAAATCGTGTAGCGAGTAGTATGGACTATGGTGTACAAGGTAGTTCAGAAGCCCCTAAAGTACTTAATATATAACTGATGTCTACCTGTAGAAATGTATAGGGCTAATACCACATTGAGCGAAAATTTTACAAATATCTATATATGGAAAGGAAAAAGTATTTTAGATTCTTTCGTCAAATTTCCATGCCTTAAAGCTATATATACCAAAAGTATTGGCTACGTTGAGTGAAGTAAACGAAGAGAATACTTTAGGTATGCATCAATGATATTGATATTTGTTTCATTCTACACTCTACCTTAGAAATGTAATACTAATTTCTAAGGCAGAATGTAGAATGAAGCAAATACCAATAAATACAAAATTGTAAACGTAGAAAGAGGTAAATAAACGTAAATAAAGGTGTTTTAATATTATTCGTTCAGTAAAACAAAAATGTCACCATTTAAATAGAAAACAAATAAAAAAGATAACGGAACATAAACAGTGGCGTAACGTACGATTTTAGCTAAGGCGAATGTTTATTATGTTTATGTACGCACATTCAGAAAATAACTAGTACCAATATGGAATGTAAAGTAATAAACACGAACGTCGCAACGTGTGCGTGTGCGTGTGCGTGTGCGTGTGCGGTGCTGTGCGTTGCGTGTGCGTGCGTGGTGTGTGCGTGCGTGTGCGTGAGCGTGTGCGTGCGTGTGCGTGTGCGTGCTGTGCGTGTACGTGTGCGTGTGCGTGTGCGTTGGGTGCGTGTGCGGTGCGTGCGGTGCGTGTGCGTTGCTGTGTGTGTCGTGTGCGCGAGGTGCCCATGCGTGTGGGCGTGTAGTGCGTGTACGTATGCCTGTGCGTGCGGTGCGTGTCGTGTGCGGTGCGTGTTGTGCGTGTGCGTGCGTGCGTGTGCGTGTACGAGTGCGTGTGCGTATGCGTGTGCGCGTTCGGTGCGTGCGTGAGCGTGTGCGTGTGCAGTGCGGTGCGGTGTGTTTCGTGTGCGTGCGCGTGCGCGTGAGTCCGTGCGTGTGCACTGGGTGTTTGTGCTTGTGCATGTGAGTGTGAGTGTGCGTGTGCGTTTGCGTGTGCGTGTGCGTGTGAGTGCGCATGGTTGTATGTGTTCGTATGCGTTTTCGTGTGCGTTTTCGTTTGCGTCTGTGTGTGAATGTGTGTGTGTGTGTGTGTGTGTGTGTGTGTGTGTGTGCACCTGTGCTTCTGTGCGTCTGTGCCTCTGTGCGTCAGTGCGTCTGTGCGTCGATGCGTCTGTGCGTCGATGCGTCTGTCGTCTGTGCGTCGGTGTGTCTGTGCGCCTGCGCCTATGGTCTGTGGTCTGTGCGTCTGTCGTGTCTGTGTGTCTGTGTGTCTTGTGTCTGTGTGTCTGTTGTGTCTGTGTGTCTGTGTGTCTTGTTGTGCTGTGTGTCTTGTCTGTGTCTGTGTGTCTGTGTGTCTGTGTTGTCTGTAGTCTGTGTTCTGTGATGTTGTCTGTGTCTGTGTGTCTGTGTGTCTTGTGTCTGTGTGTCGTGTGTCTGTGTCTGTTGTGTCTGTGTCTGTGTCTTGTGTCTGTGTGTCTGTGTTGTGTGTCTGTGTGTCGTGTGTCTGTGTGCCTTGTGTCTTGTGTCTGTGTTGTGTCTTGTGTCTGTGTGTCTTGTTGTGTCTTGTGTGTCTGTGTTGTGTGTCTGTGTGTCTTGTGTCTGTGTCTGTGTGTCTTGTGTCTGTGTGTCTGTGTGTCTTGTGTCTGTGGGTCTGTGGGTCTGTGTTGTGTGTCCTGTTGTCTGTGTGTCCGTCTGTGTGTGCTTGTTTTGTTGTGTGTGTGTGTGTGTGTGTGTGTGTGTGTGTGTGTGTGTGTTTGTGCCTGTTGCGTGCATGCGGTCTGTGTATGTATGTGTTTGTGGTGTGCGTTTAAGTGTTGTGCATGTGTATCATGCTGTGAAACGTGGTACACTCAACAATCTATCCCTCTGTAGTTTTTGTAATCACTACTACTTCTACCCTTCCTGCGAATAGTAATCGCAATTTTTCTAATTGATTGGTACTTTTCGGCGCTTAATAATGCAAATTGTCGCTTTGCACATTCATATTCGATGGTCCCTCTTTATTATCTTTCAACTTTTTTATAGCTTTCTTTGCCTCTTCTTCTTTACCTGCACACTCTATATAAACCATTCAATCTACTGGATCGATCTTATCAATTACGCATAATGTTTTTAATCTCCTTGTTTTTTGTGTCATGTTACAACTCTAAACAATGATCCAATTTGTCTTTTTGACATTCAGTCTTGAATTCTTTACCTAATTTGTCTTTGATTATCGCATTTAAGTTTTTTAATAGTGTTGCTTTCTCTATGCTGTAATTTTTATTTCCTGTGGATCTTAGGTCTGATGCCTTCATCTAGTTTATTTTGAATCGTATATTGGCTCCATATATTTTATAATATGCTTTAATGTGTTTAGTAACAACCAGGTTAACTAATGTGTAACTGTTGTTAGGTTGACGTTACATAGCTAATACTCTTGTGAATCTAATTGTAATTCTTTTAAATTTGACGTTTCAGTCAGCATCAGTCGTTATTAGCTAACTCAATGTGTAATAGACGGTAACATTTAAAATACACCAAGTTTGTGTTATTTTTCGCATTTGAAAATTTTGATATCTTATCGTCTTACTGTACTCTCCTTTATTATTATTTTTCTAAGGGCCTGGACATTATGAATCTCAAGAACTGTGTGCGTGGCGTGATTCGTGTGCACTGTGGTTTGTATGTGAGTGTGTGTGTGTTGCGTGTGTGTGCGTGTGATGCGCGTTTGCGTGTGCGTGTGAGTTTGTGTCGTTTTGTGCGTTTTGTGAATGTGTGTGTGTGTGTGTGTGTGTGTGTGTGTGTGTGTGTGTGTGTGTGTGTGTGTGTGTGTTGTGTGTGTGTGTGTGCACTGTGCTGTGCGTCTGTGTCTGTGCGTCAGTGCGTCTGTGGTGTGTCGTGCGTCTGTGCGTCGTGGTGGTCTGTGCGTCTGGTGCTGTCTGTGCGCCTGCGCCTGTTGGTCTGTGGGTCTGTGGTCTGTGTGTCTGTGTGTCTGTGTGTCTGTGTGTCTGTGTGTCTGTGTGTCTGAGTCTGGTGTCTGTGTGTCTGTGTGTCTGTGTGTCTGTGTGTCTGTGTGTCTGTGTGTCTGTGAGACTGTGTGTCTGTGTGTCTGTGTGTCTGTGTATCTGTGTGTCTGTGTGTCTGTGTGTCTATGTGTCTGTGTGTCTGTGTGTCTGTGTGTCTGTGTACCTGTGTGTCTGTGTGCCTGTGTGTCTGTGTGTCTGTGTGTCTGTGTGTCTGTTGTCTGTGTGTCTGTGTATCGTGTGTCTGTGTATGTGTGTCTGTGTGTTGTGTGTCTGTGTTCTGTGTGTCTGTGTGTGTGTGTGTGTGTGTGTGTGTGTGTGTGTGTGTGTGTGTGTGTGTGTGTGTGTCTGTGTGTCTGTGTGTCTGTGTCTGTGTCTGTGGTCTGTGTGTCTGTGTGTCTGTGTGCTTATGTGTCTGTGTGTCTGTGTTTCTGTGTGTCGTGTGTGTCTGGGTGTCTGTGTGTCTGTGTGTCTGTGTGTCTGTGTGTCTGTGTGTCTGTGTGCATGTGTGTATGTGTGTCTGTGTGTCTGTGCTTTGTGTCTGTGTTCTGTGTGCTCTTGTTTGTGTCTGTGTGTCTGTGTGTCTGTGTGTCTGTGTGTTTGTGTGTGTCCTGTGTGTCTGAGTCTGTGTGTCTGTGTGTATGTGTGTCTGTGTGTCTGTGTGTGTGTCTATGTGTCTGTGTGTCTGTGTGTCTGTGTGTCTGTGTGTCTGTGTGTCTGTGTGTCTGTGTGTCTGTGTGTCTGTGTCGTGTCTGTGTGTCTGTGTGTCTGTGTGTCTGTGTTCTGTCTGTGTGTCTGTGTGTCTGTGTCCTGTGTGTCTGTGTGTCTGTGTGTCTGTGTCTGTGTGTCTGTGTGTCTGTGTGTCTGTGTGTCTGTGTGTCGTGTGTCTGTGTCTGTGTGTCTGTGTGTCGTGTGTCTGTGTGTCTTGTGTCTGTGTGTCTGTGTGTCTGTGTCTTGTGTGTCTGTGAGTCTGTGTGTTTGTGTCTGTCTGTTGTGTTGTGTGTTGTGTGTTGTGTGTCTGTGTGTCGTGTTCTGTGTGTGTATCTGTGTCTGTCTGTCTGTGTGTGTGTGTCTGTGTGTGTGTCTGTGTGTCTGTGTGTGTGTCTGTGTGTCGTGTTCTGTGTGTCTGTGTGTCTGTGTGTCTGTGTGTCTGTGTGGCTGTGTGTCTGTGTGTCTGTGTGTCTGTGTGTCTGTGTGTCTGTGTGTCTGTGTGTCATGTGTCTGTGTGCTGTGTGCTTGTGTCTGGTGTCTGTGTGTCGTGTGTCTGTGTGTCTGTGTGTCTGTGTTTGTGTCTGTGTGTCTGTGTTGTGTCTGTGTGTCTGTGTGTCTGTGTGTCTGGTTGTGTTCTGTGTGTCTGTGTATATGTGCCTGTCTGTCTGTGTGTGTGTGTGTGTGTGTGTGTGTGTGGTCTGTGTGTCCGTGTTCTGTGTGTCTGGTCTGTGTGTCTGTGTGTCTGCGTCGTGTCTGTGTGTCTGTGTCTGTGTGTCTGTGTCTGTGTGTCTGTGTGTCTGTGGTTGGTGTCCGGTGTGTCCGTGTGTCTGTGTTCGTGTGTCTGTGTCTGTGTGACTGTGTGCCTGTGTTCTGTGTGCTGTGTCTGTGTATCTGTGTCTGTGTGCCTGTGTCGTGTGTCTGTGTGTCTGTGTGTCTGTGTGTCTGTGTGTCTGTGTGTCTGTGTGTCTGTGTGTCTGTGTGTCTGTGTGTCTGTGTGTCTGTGTCTGTGTGTCTGTGTGTCTGTGTGCTGTGTGCTGTTGTGTGTGTCGTGTGTCTGTGTGTCAGTGTGTCTGTGTCTGTGTCTGTGTGTCTGAGGGTCTTGTGTCTGTGTTTGTTCAGTGTGTCTGTGTGGCTGTGTGCTGTGTGTCTGTGTTCTGTGTTTGTGTTTGTGTCTGTGTGTAGGTGTCTGTGTCTGTTGGTGTCTGAGGTCTTGTGCTGTTCTGTGTGTCAGTGTCCTTGTGTCTGAGTGTCTGTGTGCTGTGTGTCTGTGTGTCTGTGTGTCTGTGTGTCTGTGTGTCTGTGTGTTGTTTGTCTGTGTGCTCTGTCTGTGTGTCTATGAGTCTGTGTGTCTGTGTGTCTGTTGCCTTTGTGTCTGTGTATCTGTGTGCCTGCTTGTCTTTGTGTCGTGTGTGTGTCTGTGTGTCTGTGTTCTGTGTGTCTGTGTGTTGTGTACTGTGTTCTGAGTCTGTGTGTCTGTGTGTCTGTGTCTTGTGTCTGTGGTCTGTGTGTCTGTGTGTCTGTGTGTTGTCTGTGTGTCTGTGTGTCTGTGTGTCTGTGTGTCTGTGTGTCTGTGTGTCTGTGTGTCTGTGTGTCTGTGTTCTGTGTGTCTGTGTGTCTGTGTGTCTGTGTCTGTGTGTCTGTGTCTGTGTACCTGGTTCTGTGTTCTGTGTCTGTGTCTGTGTGTCTGTGTTCTGTGTGTCTGTGTCTGTGTGTCTGTGTGTCTGTCGTGTACTGTGTGTCTGTGTGTCTGTGTGTCTGTGTGTCTTGTGTCTGTGTGTCTGTTGCTGTGTCTATGTGTGTCTGTGAGTCTGTGTGTAGTGTGTCTGTCTGTCTGTGTGTGTGTGTGTGTGTGTGTGTGTGTGTGTTCTTGTTTGGTTTGTTATCTGTGTGTCGTATCTGTGTGTCTGTGTGTCTGTGTTGTTGTCTTGGTCTGTTGTCTGTGTTCTGTGTGTCTGTGTGTTGTTTGTTGGTTTCTTGTGTCTTGTGTCTTTGTTTTTTTTGTTTCTTCTGTGTTTGTGTCTGTGTGTCTGTGTGTCTGTGTGCCTGTGTTGTCTGTGTGTTTGTGTCTGTGTGTCTGTGTGTCTGTGTGTCTGTGTTCTGTGTTCTGTGTGTCTGTGTCTGTGTGTCTGTGTTGTGTGTGTCTGTGTGTCTGTGTCTGTGTGTCTGTTGCTGTGTTGTTGTGTCTGTTGGTTGTGTCTGTGTGTCTGGTGTGTCTGTGTGTCTGTGTGTCTGTGTGTCTGTGTGTCTGTGTGTCTGTGTGTCTGTGTGTCTGTGTGTCTGTGTGTCTGTGTGTTCTGTGTTCTGTGTGTCTGTGTGTCGTGTGTGTCTGTGTGTCGTTGTTGTGTGTTCTGTGTGTCTGTGTGTGTGTGTCTGTGTGTCTGTGTTGTTCTGTGTCTTCTGTGGTGTCGGGTTGTTGTCTGTGTGTCTGTGTGTAGTGTGTTCTGTGTCTGTGTCTGTGTGTCTGTGTCTTGTGTCTGTGTGTCTGTGTGTCTGTGTGTCTGTGTGTCTGTGTGTCTGTGTGCTGTGTGTTTGTGTCTGTGTGTTCGTGTGTCTGTGTGTCTGTGTGTTGTGTCTGTGTGGCTGTGTGTCTGTGTGTCTGAGTGTCTGTGTGTCTGTGTGTCTGTGTGTCTGTGTGTCATGTGTCTGTGTCTGTGTGTCTGTGTGTCTGTGTTCTGTGTGTCTGTGTGTCTGTGTGTCTGTGTGTCTGTGTTCTGTGTGTTGTGTGCCTGTCTGTCTGTGTGTGTGTGTGTGTGTGTGTGTGTGTGTGTGTGCTGTGTGTCCGTGTATCTGTGTGTCTGTGTCTGTGTGTCTGTGTGTCGTGGTCTGTGTGTCTGTGTGTCTGTGTCTGTGTGTCTGTGTGTCTGTGTGTCTGTGTGTCTGTGTGTCTGTGTGTCGTGTGTGTCTGTGTGTCTGTGTGTCTGTGTGTCTGTGTGTCTGTGTGTCTGTGTGTCCTGTGTCTGTGTGTCTGTGTGTCTGTGTGTCTGTGTGTCTGTGTGTCTGTGTGTCTGTGTGTCTGTGTGTCTGTGTGTCTGTGTTTGTGTGTCTGTGTGTCTGTGTGTTCTGTGTGTCTGTGTGTTGTGTGTCTGTGTGTCTGTGTGTCTGTGTGTCTGTGTGTCTGTGTGTCTGTGTGTCTGTGTGTCTGTGTGTCTGTGTGTCTGTGTGTTGTGTGTCTGTGTGTCTGTGTGTCTGGTGTCTGTGTGTCTGTGTGTCTGTGTGTCTGTGTGTCTGTGTCGTGTTGTGTCTGTGTGTCTGTGTGTTGATGTGTCTGTGTGTCTGTGTGTTGTGTGTGTGTGTTGTGTGTCTGTGTGTCTGTGTGTCTGTGTGTCTGTGTGTCTGCTGTGTCTGTGTGTCTGTGTGTCTGTGTGTCTGTGTGTCTGTGTCTGTGTGTCTGTGTGTCTTGGTCTGTGTGTCTGTGTGTCTGTGTGTCTGTGTGTCTGTGTTCTGTGTGTCTGCTGTTGTGTCTGTGTGTCTGTGTGTCTGTGTTCTGTGTCTGTGTGTCTGTGTGTCTGTGTGTTTGTGCTGTTGTCTGTGTGTTGTGTGTCTGTGTGTCTGTGTGTCTGTGTGTCTGTGTGTCGTGTCTGTGTGTCTGTGTCTGTGTGTCTGTGTGTCTGTGTGGTCTGTGTGTCTGTGTGTCTGTGTGTCTGTGTGTCTTGTTCGTGTCTGTGTTCTGTGTTGTGTGTTGTGTCTGTGTCTGTGTGTCTGTGTGTCTGTGTGTCTGTGTGTGTGCGTGTGTCTGTGTGTCTGTGTGTCTGTTGTATCTGTGTGTCTGTGTGTCTGTGTGTCTGTGTGTCTGTGTGTTGTGTGCTGTGTGTCTGTGTTGTCTTGTGTCTGTGTTCTGTGTGTCGTGTGTCTGTGTGTCTGTGTGTCTGTGTCTGTGTGTCTGTGTGTCTGTGTGCTGTGTGTCTGTGTGTTTGTGTGTCTGTGTGTTGTGTGTCTGTGTGTCTGTGTCTGTGTTGTGTTGAGTCTATGTGTCTGTGTGTCGTGTGTCTGTGTTGTGTCTGTGTTCTGTGTGTCTGTTGTCTGTGTGTCTGTGTGTCTGTGTCTGTGTGTCTGTGTGTCTGTGTGTTGTGTCTAGTGTCTGTGTGTCTGTGTGCTGTGTGTCTGAGTGTCTGTGTGCTGTGTGTCTGTGTGTCTGTGTCTGTGTGTCTGTGTGTCTGTGTGTCTGTGTGTCTGTGTGTCTGTGTGTCAACGTCTGTGTGCTAGATCTGTGTGTCTGTGTGTCTGTGTGCTTTGTGCTGTACTGTGTGCCTGCTGTCGTGTCTGTGTCTGTGTCGTGTCTGTGTGTCTGTGTGTTGTGTGTCTCGTCTGTGTCTGTGTGTCTGTGTGTCTGTGGTCTGTGTCTGTGTGTCTGTGTGTCTGTGTGTATGTGTGTGTGTGTGTGTGTCTGTGTGTCTGTGTGTCTGTGTGTCTGTGTGTCTGTGTGTCTGTGTGTCTGTGTGTCTGTGTGTCTGTGTGTCTGTGTGTATGTGCGTCTGTGTCTGTGTGTTGTGTCTGTTGTGTCTGTGTGTCTGTGTGTTGTGTGTCTGTGTGTCTGTGTTCTGTGTGTCTGTGTCTGTGTGTCTGTGTGTCTGTGTGTCTGTGTCCTGTGTGTCTGTGTGTCTGTGTGTCTGTGTGTCTTGTGTCTGTGTGTCTGTGTGTCTGTGTGTCTGTGTGTCTGTGAGTCTGTGTGTCTGTGTTGTTGTCTGTGTGTTGTGTGTCTGTGTGTCTGTGTGTCTGTGTGTCTGTGTGTCTGTGTCTGTGTGTCTGTGTTCTGTGTGTCTGTGTGTCTGTGTGTCTGTGTGTCTGTGCTGTGTGTCTGTGTGTCTGTGTGTCTGTGTCTGTGTCTGTGTGTCTGTGTGTCTGTGTGTCTGTGTGTCTGTGTGTCTGTGCTGTTGTGTGTCTGTGTGTCTGTGTGTCTGTGTGCTGTGTGTCTGTGTGTCTGTGTCTGTGTGTCTGTGTGTCTGTGTCTGTGTGTCTGTGTGTCTGTGTGTCTGTGTGTCTGTGTCTGTGTGTCTGTGTGTCTGGTGTCTGTGTGTCTGTGTGTCTGTGTGTGTCTGTGTGTCTGTGTGTCTGTGTGTCTGTGTGTCTGTGTTTGTGTGTCTGTGTGTCTGTGTGTCTGTGTGTCTGTCTGTGTGTCTGGGTCTGTGTGTCTGTGTGTCTGTGTGTCGTGTGTCTGTGTGTCTGTGTGTCTGTGTGTCTGTGTGTCTGTGTGTCTGTGTGTCTGTGTGTCTGTGTGTCTGTGTGTCGTCGTGTGCTGTGTGTGTCTGTGTGTCTGTGTGTCTGTGTGTCTGTGTGTCTGTGTGTCTGTGTGTCTGTGTGTCGTGTATAGCTGTGTCTGTGTTGTGTTGTGTGTTGAGGTTGTGTGTCTGTGTCTGTGTGTCTGCTGTGTTCTGTGTCTGTGTCAGTGTGTCTGTGTCTGTGTCTGTGTGTCTGTGTGTCTGTGTGTCTGTGTGTCTGTGTTTTCTGTGTGTCGTGTGTCTGTGTGTCTGTGTGTCTGTGTGTCTGTGTGTTGTGCGGTCTGTGTGTCTGTGTGTCTGATGTCTGTGTGTCTGTGTGTCTGTGTGTCTGTGTGTCTGTCGTCTGTGTGTCTGTGTGTCTGTGTGTCTGTGTGTCTGTGTGTCTGTGTGTCTGTGTGTCTGTGTGTCTGTGGTCTGTGTGTCTGTGTGTCTGTTGTCTGTGTGTCTGTGTCTGTGTGTCGTGTTTGTGTCTGTGTGTCTGTGTGTCTGTGTGTCTGTGTTTGTGTCTGTGTTCTGTTGTGTCTGTGTCTGTGTGTCAGTGTGTCTGTGTGTCTGTGTCTGTGTGTCTGGTGTCTGTGTGTCTGTGTGTCTGTGTGTCTGTGTGTCATGTGTGTCTGTCGTGTTGGTTGTGTCTGTGTGTCTGTGTGTCGTGTGTCGTGTGCTGTGTGACTGTGTGTCTGTGTGTCTGTGTGTCTGTGTGTCGTGTGTCTGTGTCTGTGTCTGTGTGTCTGTGTGTCTGTGTGTCTGTGTGTCTGTGTGTTGTGTGTGTCTGTGTGTCTGTGTGTCTCTGTGTCTGTGTCTGTGTGTCTGTGTGTCTGTGTGTCTGTGTGTCTGTGTGTCTGTGTGTCTGTGTGTCTGCGTGTCTGTGTGTCTGTGTGTCTGTGTCTGTGTGTCTGTGTGTCTGTGTGTCTGTGTGTCTGTGTGTCTGTGTGGTGTGCTGTGTGTCTGTGTGTCTGTCTGTGTGTGTCTTGTGTGTCTGTGTGTCTGTGTCTGTGTGTCTTGTGTCTGTGTGTCTGTGTCGTGTCTGTGTCGTTGTCTGGGGTCTGTGTGTCTGTGTGTCTGTTGTCTGTGTCGTGTCTGGTCTGTGTGTCTGTGTGTCTGTGTGTCTGTGTGTCTGTGTGTCTGTGTGTCTGTGTCTGTTGTCTGTGCTGTGTGTTGTGTGTCTGTGTTGTCTGTGTGTCGTGTCTGTGTGTCGTGTTCTGTGTGTCTGTGTGTCTGTGTGTCTGTGTCGTGCGTCTGTGTGTCTGTGGGGGGGGGGGGGGGGGGGGGGGGGGGGGGGGGGGGGGGGGGGGGGGGGGGGGGGGGGGGGGGGGGGGGGGGGGGGGGGGGGGGGGGGGGGGGTTTTTTTTTTTTTTTTTTTTTTTTTTTTTTTTTTTTTTTTTTTTTTTTTTTTTTTTTTTTTTTTTTTTTTTTTTTTTTTTTTTTTTTTTTTTTTTTTTTTTCTGTGTGTCAGTGTGTCAGTGTCGTCTCTGTCGTCATGACCGGCTGTGCAGCTGTGTGTCAGGTCTCTGTGCTGTGTACTGTGCTCGTCTGTGTGTCTGTGTGTGTGTGTCTGTGTCTGTGTCAGCGTGGCTGTGCTGTGTGTCTGTGTGTCTGTGTGCTGTGTCTGTGTTTGTGCGTGTGTCGTGGCGTGTGTCTGTGTGTCTGAGGTCTGTGTGTCTGTGTGTGTCTGTGTGGTCGTGTGTGTCGTGTCTGTGTGTCTGGTGCGTGTGTCTGTGTGTCTGTGTGTCTGTGTCGGAAGGCCTGTGCTGGTTGGTGTGTCGCGGTGTGTTGGGTGCTGTTGTCGGTCTGTGCTGACGCTGTGGTCTGTGTGTCTGTCGTTTGGTCTGTGCTGTGTCGGTCTGTGTCTGTGTGGTAGGGGATAATATTTATAATTTTAAATGAACCGTTCTGCTTTCAGGTTTAGAGCAGTTATCGATTTTTCGAGCTTTTAGAATCTGTAATATCTACAGGTTTTTACAGTATGAAAACATTTCTTGTTTGCTATTTTCTCATAGGTGTCGCTGTTGATTTTAAAAATATTTTTTTTACTCTACTAATATACATTCTAACATCCTAATTTTCAAGATATCAAGTATTTAACTAATATCAGTATCAAATTCATATAATGAAAGTCCTAGAAATCGCGTGAGAAGGTTTTATTTGATTGAGTATTTAGTTTTCCCATGAGATGAGACTAATTAAAAACACAAGTTTAGGAAGCGCCCGTGTTTGAAATTCAATAATGACCCTCGCATTGCTAAATCTAATGGATTGCTTTCATCCCGATCGGTTACTTACTGAATACTTAAATATTATTTTGCTTGCAAATGACAAATTTGAAATCGATTTCACTCTTTTTAATTTATAATTCGTCCTCACGAACGGTTTTTCTGTTTGAAAAAGCAATTTAGTATATTCAAATGAGTTATTCACGCAAACGCTTAGACGATATTTTCCTGTCTTTCGTATTTGACAGTGTTTGACATCAATATACGAAAATGTCAATTAAATTAATTGATTGTATTTCATTGATTAATTTTTTAGTAGGATTGATTTATGACGATCAAAAATTGCTTTATCTCAGGTTTGCAATTAATTTCTTTTATGTTTATGATTATTTATTTTTTTATTTTATATCCTTGATCAAATACGCCTTATACAGAATTTTTTAATACTATTTATATCCTTCTGGAGATCTTAAGCGTGCAACCACTACACCTGAATTGTATGTTGTACATACTCTAAATCGGTGTTTTCAGCTTTATAAAAATATGAAAAGCTTATTTTATGTCAATAAGTATTAATAAGTTGTACCAGTGGAAATAGTTAAAACTTATATCCATTGTTTTGTAGTATGTACTAATTTGATATTTTTCAAAATGTCGAAGTCGTTGTTATAATAAACTCTCTTTAAATTACGTTCGCGAATTGTGCAAATGTCCTTTTTTTTAAGACAACAATTTTTAACTAAACCAACTTAATCAAATTTATTTTTTTTAAATTAAGTCTGCTTGTAATACCTACATGCAAAATAACGTATTAGAAGTACATATATCATTTCAGTAAATGACAAAAACACATTAAGAACAATAAAAATCTAACTAATTCATGAATGAGCTGAAAACTGAGAAAATAAAAAATAAATTGAGTCAGCCGACTCCAAAGCTTTCGAAACCACCTTCCATACTTTTAGTCTATTTAATAAAAAAAGAGTAGGTAAATGAAAAGTAAAACTTAAACAAACTACTTTTATAAATGTACTTAATTTTAATTATAACAATCAAATCTTAGTATGTACAACTAAATCGTAGTATTCTAAGGATTGTGTACAAGGCTAATAAGAGATTACTTTAGGTGCTAATGGCAGGTTGTTTACCATTAAAAGGAGAAAGGGATACCTAACCCAGAAAAATTTAGTTATATTCTTATTGTTACGAAGATATACAAAAACAGTTACTAAATAGCCCTTTGCATAATTCAAAATCGCGTATTTACTCTACACAACGCAAAAGTTTATTATTAGTGTAGCTTTCTTAAATATTCATTGAATTAAAAAAAAAGAGCGTAACATTTAAACGAAATTTAAGACAGCCAACTGGAAATTCTTTCCCGCCTTTAATTATTGATACGATTCAATAAAAAAACTAGTAAAACCTAAAATTTATTTATATATTTATATTACGACTAGTTTACGTTTGTAATTTTCTTGAGTACAAATGTTTACAGAATCAAAAAATTCGAAACTTTACTCTACGTGTTATGGATTATTATTATCACATCATCTAGTGCAACAGGAGACTAACACAATAGGTTCACCTTTTTTCATAATTTGTATTAAATCACAAGTAAAAGAACTACAATCAAGTTTGTTTGCATTTATGAATATTATAAGATATAATCCAAAAACTAGATATTAATAACTATTCCAAATGCGTTTTACGCACTAATCTAACTTTGGTCTGACCATTTAGCTTTTTAATCAGGTGTGTCAAATTTGAATGCAACCGCTTTTGAAGTTTTTGAGATACTTCGCCCGAAAGGTTCATAATACTCGTACTTATGCAAAGACGCACCCACGTACATACATAGCAAGCACGCATGCATGCACTAACGCTCGTACCCCACACGCACATGCATACACTCACAAGCACACACTTGCACAGGCACAGGTAAAGGCAAAGGCGCAGGCTCAGGCACTGGCACAGACATAGACACAGGCACAGGCGCAGGCACAGGCGCAGGTACATGCACAGGCACTGGCACAGCATGCTAGGCCTGGCGGGTGCTGGACAGGCGGATCGGCGCTACTGGGCTACGCACGGTACGACACGGACACTGACACGGACACGACACGGACACGGACACGGACACGGCACGGCAGACACGGACACGGACGGCACGGACACGGACACGACACGACACGACACGGGCTGTTGGCGTCAGTCGGTCGGGACACGGACACGGAACAGTACGGTCACGGACACGGACACGACGGACACGGACACGGACACGACACGGACACGGCAGCGGACACGACACGACGGACACGGACACGGACTCGGACACGGACAGGACACGACACGGACAGACAGACACAGACGCAACACAACACGGCAGGCAGCGTACACATACACAGGCACTGGCAGTCCGACTGCCAGACGGACACTGACAGTCCGGCTGATACAGCACAGACATCCGTCCGACAGTCTGTGGCACGACATTGCAGGGTGTGAGGGGGTGGTGGGGACACGGACACATGACAGACCGCCGACGGACACAGACGTAGACAGACTAGTGCAAACTCAGACGCAGACCCAGTCTGACACGAGTATACTTAGAACACTGACCAGAAACAGATACAGACACAGACTCAGACAATCACCCAGTTTGTAACACAGACACTTACACCCCCCAAGACACAGACATTTTCACAGACACAGACATTCAGACCTTAACACAGACACAGACACAGACGCAGACACTTTCACAGACTTTGACACATTCATATCACGAACAGCCACAGACACAGGCTGACATTGTCACAGACATATAACACAGATTCAGACACAGACACAGACTTAGACAATTACAGCATACAGTTTTAACACCTAGTTGACACAGACACAGACACAGACTCTAAACAGAACAATAAGTTAGACAGGACAGACACACAGACAGACCACAGACACATTCTTTACCAACAGACACTGACACAAAAGTAGGCGAGACGCAGACGTGACGCAGACGCACAGACGCTGACGCAGACGTTTGGATTCGCAGACGCAGACTTAGGCGCTGGCTCGCAGACGTTTATTTTGACGAATGGACGCATACGCAGACGCAGACGCTAAGACGCTAGACGCAGACGCGGTAACGCAGCAGACGTAGACGCAGACGCAGACTCAGGCATTGACTAGGCACAGGCACGTAACAGGCATAGGCGCAGGCGCAGGCGCAGCGCAAGAACGCAGACGCAGACGCAGACGCAGACGCAGACGCAGACGCAGACGCAGACGCAGACGCAGACAGAAACACAGACACAGACACAGACACAGACACAGACACAGACACAGACACAGACACAGACAGACACAGACACAGACACAGACACAGACACAGACACAGACACAGACACAGACACAGACACAGACACAGACACAGACACAGACACAGACACAGACACAGACACAGACACAGACACAGACACAGACACAGACACAGACACAGACACAGACACAGACACAGACACAGACACAGACACAGACACAGACACAGACACAGACACAGACACAGACATAGGCACAGACACAGACACAGACACAGACTAAGACGCAAACGCAGAGGTAGACACAGGCGCAGACACAGGCACAGACACAGGCACAGGCACAGGCACAGGCACAGGCACAGGCACAGGCACAGGCACAGACACAGACACAGACACAGATAAAGACACAGACACAGACACAGACTCAGACTAAGACGCAGACGTAGACACATACGTAGACGCAGACGCAGACGTAGACGCAGACGCAGACACAGGCACAGACACAGGCACAGGCACAGACACAGGCACAGACACAGATAAAGACACAGACACAGACTCAGACTAAGACGCAAACGCAGACGTAGACACAGACGTAGAAGCAGACGCAGACGCAGACGCAGACGCAGGCGCAGACGCAGGCGCAGGCGCAGACGCAGACGCAGACGCAGACGCAGACGCAGACGCAGACGCAGACGCAGACGCAGACGCAGACGCAGACACAGGCACAGACACAAACACATACACATACACATACACATACACATACACATACACAGACACAGACACAGACACAGACACAGACACAGACACAGACACAGACACAGACACAGACACAGACTAAGATTCAGACTCAGATAGTCACAGACACAGACACAGAATTTATATATCGTTGGCCAGGGTTTATGTGGTCACAAAATTTTCAAGAAAGTTCTCAATTGTAAAGAACTAATTCATGTAACATAATGCAGCTTCGTTTAGTACTTTAATACAAAAGCGTAACATATGCTTTCGGAAACAATTACAAAACATTATATTGAACATAGCTACGATAAGTAGATATAGTAAACAAATTAAAACAAAGCTTATTTCATATAGTAATTAAATAAATTTCACCTTTTACATCTGAGCATCTAAATGCTTCTGTACATTCACATAGGAAAAGGAAAAGGCCGCGTATTTCATTCCTTCCACAACGGGGAGGGGGGGCTGCTCAAGTTCTCCGAGCTCCTTCAGCCACAATCATGGATTCCCAGCATACATACATGTATTACGTATATATGCATGGTAGGATTAAGGATGGGTGTGGTCAGGATGGGATCGAAAGGAACGGAGTTAGGGTTCTTATGGGGAAAATACTACCCCATCATTCGCTTAAGTAGCCGCACATGGTGTGCATATACGCAGTGACCATGCCGCTACATGTGTATGAGGAAAGCCCCCTGAACCTCATACAAGGGAGACGGTAACGCGAATCGAACCCATTACCTCCCAAATGCTAAGCAGGTCGTGTCACCACTACGCTACCAGCTTGGTCATTCACATAGAGAAAATATAGGTTTATGCCCTTTTGTACATTTTCAAGATAGTTTTGGGTGTTATTTGGTTATTATGATTCAATTTACTAGTAGCTATTGCATTTCACAAAATTATTTATTCAGACAACCGTTAAGTAGCGATGTTAACATTTTTAAACTGTTATCTTTAGAAAATTTATTAATGATCGTTCATTATTTTAAACATATAAACGTATTGAGCTTATTTAAACAAATCTTACTGTACTTTTTAAAGTTAAATAAACTATATATATATATATATATATATATATATATATATATATATATATATATATGTATATATGTATATATATATATATATATATATATATATATATAAATTATTTTGTGTTTGAAATTAAGTAAGTAATTTACCTAGTGGTCAATTTGCTGTTTGCAGTTTGCTGTAGGATGCTTATTCAGTTTTAAATAATTGTAAATGTTGAAATATGGTTTTCATTGATTGTGTCTTTTTCTTAATGTTAATTACAACATTTACACACTAGGACAGTTTTATTATCTTCGCTATCCATTCCGGCACAGGAACTGTGTCCATTTTTTTTTTCATGGAACAAGAGATCCAACCTTCAACTGACTTTGAGTAAAAATCAAAGCCGGAGGGATCCTCAGAATCACTGTCGTTAATGCTGGGTTCAACTCTTTTCAGCTCCTTTTTGCCATTTATCGTCAGGCCTTTTCTTTTGTTTTGTCGATTCTTCACTTTATTCTATTTGCTAAATAGCTTATCGTGACTCTTTCTTCTCTCACAAAATTCTTTTTCACTTTTTCCTTAATAGTGAATTCTGGCCCTTTCTGTATGGAGATTCTTTTAAAACAGCTGTCTTCCCCCTCTTCCAATTCGTCCATTTCGCGCTTTTTTTAGCGTTCGGGGAATGAAGAGGTCCTGTTCATAGTTCTCATCCAAGAGCATCCAGGAGTAGCATAACTAGCTTCATTAAATCGGACCTTATTAACTGGTGTGTCAGCATTAGAGTTGGCTAAAGCTTTCGGAACTTTGTCATCCAACTTGATAGGCATGTCTTCTTTAACTGGTATGCTAGGCGAAGGCAATTGTTCAGCTCAAGGTATGGTCACCTCTTTACTTAAATGCCCACTAATACTGATGTCAATTGTGTCTGATGGGAGAAAATCGGTCGCAATGAATATGAATGGGTCAGTTGGCCATATGGAGCATTTTAAATCTACACATTTACTTTCTACGTTATCCCACACTTTCGGGTTGCCTCACAATTTTTGGATGCTTTAATTACTCTAACCCTAATTCTAATTAACTAGTGTGTGTTAAAATGATAATGATTAAACTGCAAGTTTTTACTTTGGCCCCTTGGCCTTCAAACACGCTCCAATTTATGCGCTAAAGAACAAATAAAAGTTGATGCAATAATAAAAAATTTTATGTTTGGTAGTCTCTGTAACATAATCAAAAATTAAGGGAAATCCTTCGACCCCTCCCCCACTAGCAACCCCTAAAGGGTGTGCCAATGCACTAATTTCAACAACATCCTGTAGCACCCTTAACAACTGCGATATCAGAGTAAATAAAAAAATGAAAATACTCAGAAAAGGTCATTATTTAATCTGGGATTATCAAATGATATCAAATTTCATTCGTTCACTCTACAGTGAGTGTCTCAAAAATTAACAAAAGACATTACTTACTTTTCAGCTCTGTATATGGCATTTCGACCAATTGTTTAAAATCAGAAATAGGTGACTAACGTGTTTTTAAATAATCAAGCTACAATTTAAAAAAAAATTTATCACAATAGAGTTAACGGTTCAAGAGAAAATTGAACTCAATTTTGACAGATCCCTCAATTTTGATGGTGTGTTTATTATACTGATATATTTCGCCAACAATACTTATATATGCCGAATTCAGTGGCGTGCGTAGAATTTTTCTAGGGGGTGCGGTTTTTGAGTAATAATGTGAACTTTTTTTTAAATGGAAATCATAGTTGGCTTGGCAACCGTCAGCTGCCGTTCTTTCTTAGCATTTCAAAAATATAAGCATTGAAATACTTATTTTTAAAACTGACAGTCATAACAAGATAATGCAAGATAAGCATCGTAAAATCAGTATGACACGGAAAAATTTCAAAATAAACAAACAAAACACCAAAATCAAGTAGAAAAATGTACTTTGAACATATTCTACATAAATTGGTCAAACTGATTGCCTCTATCTCTCAAACACGATTTACACCTTCCTGCAATGGCTTGTAAAACCTTTAAGTCAGTGTACAAATCCTTTAAAGTTCTATGAGTACTTCTACACCTAAGGCTACACATTTTAGCTACTTAACAATTTGGGTAATCAATAGGCTTTGTGCCTTATGCTTAGTCGTAGATTAAAGTGGGCTAGGTTCATAAAATTATCGATTTGCTTTATTAACCAAAAACTATTTACATGTACCTAGATATGTTCGCTTTAAAATCGGGGTTGCTTCTTCCTGAAACTAATAGTTAAATTCTCGGACGCCAACTTGTTTTAAATATGGAATAAACAAGTAAACCATTATACAATAAATTTAAAAGAAAACTTCTACAATAACAAAGTTTATTACACTACCTATATTTAATTATAAACAGAATGCTAATGTTAGTAACGGTAAAAACTATGAATAATTATTAATGTTGTGAGTAATTAATGGAATCAGAATACCTTAGTCTTGGACACACTGTAGATGACGAAATGCTGTGTCAGCGACTTTGGAAAATTGATTCGTAATATTACTTCATGTTGGAATAAATCTGGATTTGTAAGCTTTATGATTCCCAAATGACTAAATTTGCAAGATTAAAGTGTTTTAGAATCCCAGTTCCCATTAACGCAGGTTAATTACCTCACTAATAGTGAAGTTAAAGTAAAGAATAAATCGTAAACGTGAAAGTAAATATAAAAAAAGTGCCTGAAATACAAACGTCTCAAACATTGTAAAATAATCTTTAAATAACTCACCGTAAAATTTATAGTACTTTTAAGAAAGAAATATTCAACAGCAAAAATGGATGCTTACATCCATCTTAAAAATATCATCAACCAAATCTCGGTAAAGTGGTCTTTGCGCATGAACATCTCTGAAACTGATGTGCGAACACCACGTGTACGAGTTCTAATTGAAATAATTGAATGCATGTTTTTATGCAACTAGATATGCAACACAAGCTGCACGAAATGCATGTTAAGTTGCCTAAATAAACCTAAATTTTATTACAAACGTAAAAAGTTTGTTACAGGCTCTAATTGCATTTAAGAAGTGAACTGGTTCCACCTTACGAAATGCTTCTTCAACAGCATGCTGCAGTTCTTGAATGGTATGATGACGGTTTTGATAAATTATGTTTTTCAGAAAACCCCATAGAAAGAAATTCTCACTGCCAAAGCATTATGAGCTGGGGTACCGTCTTATTGAAAAAAAAAACATTTGGAAGATGTTCTTCAGGAATGTCTGTCAACACTTCTGGTAGTCGTTGGTTCAGTATTTGTATATAACGCTCAGCATTAAGATTTCCTTACAACATAACTAAATAACTTTTCTACCAAGGGATTTCCTTCAACACTCGCCAAAACGTTAATTTCGTCGTTTCTATTTCATTTATTTTAGCCAAGGACCCGAAATTAATGAGATTGTTTTGTGATCTTGAAAATGTTACCTTATTTGACTGACGCCATTCAGGATACCTACAATAAGCAATATTTTAGATCATTTACTATGCCAACACTGGCGAAAATATGAAAATACATGTTAAAATATAAATATAGATGCTTTTATCATATCATATTTTTCAAAATTTTCGTAGATGACTGTATTTTCCCATTATAGTTACAGCAATAATAAATTTGCAACAATATTTAATGCACAGCAATATGTTCACAACATACTTTGAACGTCAGGTGAATATAGTTTGCAACAAAAAGGAACAATAATTTATTGAAAGGATGGCATTTCAAACAATCGTTCGTTTCTGTGGAATATTGAGTTTATGTCTATCAGTTTTAAAAATAAATATCTCGAAGTTTATATTTTTGAAAAGCTAAGAAAGAACTGCAGCTGATGGTTGCCAAACCAATTGTAAAAATAGAGAAATAAAAATAAATCAGTAAAAGTACGTCCCCATAATATAGTGAGCTTTACTTCGGGACCAAAACAAAACGGAAGCATTTTTATACATTTAGATGCCTGGAGAAAATTTATTACGTTAGATATATCAGACGAAGCTGTTCGGAAATGTACAGTGTGTTCCATTTTCGATGATATTTCGGGGTATCTCACTTACGAGTAAAGATACAGAGTTGCGGTTTTCACAATACCGTGCTACTTTTTTGTGAGAAGAACGCTGATATAAACAAAACTTTCATAACCCGCTACATTTCTGAGATACAGGGCGAAATTGAAAATATTGCATTTTGGAACTTCCCTTGTATCCTTTAATGTATGGCAAAGGTAAAATTGGTTATTATGCAGTCTTTTAAGTAGAATGCAATGGCGCAGTCATATTCTTGCTGTAAGCTGTCGATTTTTAGCCATAAATAAAACTTATGATTTTTTTAACGGAACACCCTGTATATTTTTCTTGCGTTTGATTGGAAATTTTGTAAGCTTTACAAAAATATATAATACATGATGTGTATTTTAAATAATAAACCTATAATCTATGATTTCCCAAAATCTGCGTAATAACATAGTGTGTATTATATAGCATTAGAATTAGTAGGCCGTGATTATTGAAACAATCATTTGCTAAGCACTTGTCAAGACCTGTCCGTTGTAAAATTTATATTCTCTGCGTAATATTGGATTCGTTACAATGGCTGAAAATGAAAATTATCAACATTTTGAAAAATATGACTGTTTTATAGAGAGCAATGAAAGCTCCCGTGAGGCTTCCAAACTGTATTTCAACAGGTTTGTTTGAATACTTATTTATCTTATGACGTATGTGGATTTATTTTTTAGTTGGATTTATAGATATCCAGAAAGAAGGCAACCTTGTCTTTTAATGTTTTCTAGAATAAAAAAAAATTTGGTAGAACATGGATCATTTATCTAACTCCGACCAAAAAAGTATAATAAGGAAAATCGCGATACGAATGAAGTCAACGTTTTAGCATGTATAGATGCAACGCCTTCACAACCATGCAGAGTTCTACAGCAGTTATTGGTGTTCCCAAGACTCGGGTTCAAAGAATATTGACACAATACAAATTTAAGTCATACAAGATTAAAACTGTTCACCATTTGCATCCTGGGGATGCAGAACGTCGTTTACTGTTTTGCAACTGGTATTTGGAACAAATTAGCATTGGTAATAACTTTGCTAGATTTATAATATGGTCTGACGAGGATTACTTTTCGAGTGCAGGTATTTTCAACAGGCATAATTCTATGCATGGGTCCCAACAAAATCATCAAGAGAGCAACAGGTCGATTAGGATTTAGCGTAGCTTGTTTTATTTTGGGGCAACAAATTACAGAATTTATGAAGGCAGTCGTACAGGGAAAAGATATCTTGAAATTTTGCAAGATGTTATCCCTATGTTACTAGATAATGTTCCTTTAGCTCATCTTAACAGGATACATTTCCAACAGGATGGCGCGTCTACACATAATGCTGTAATTGTTCGAGCCTTTTTAGACAATTATTTCCCGCAAAAGTGGATCGGTACTCATGGACCAATTAGATAGCCTCCACGGTCACCTGACCTATCCGTGCTAGACTTTTTCTTATAGGGCTACTTGCATAATAAGGTTTATAGTACTCGTCATCGGACAATAGATGAACTACTTAATGCCACCAATGCGGCACTTCAAAACTTGCAAAGACGTTCCATAATTATCTTAAATGCTTTAAAAAGAATAACCACTGTATGTCAACATAGCGTTCGGGAAATGGCAACCATTTTGAGCAGTTTTTTAAGGTGAAAATCTATTAAGGGGTTACTGTCGAGTTAATATTATGTAAAGTTTTTCAGTTTGCCTTAAAATTGATTTAGCTTTGTTAAAATTTCTATGTTTGTGATATCCTAATATAATTAACTCACGACCTAGTAATTCTAATGTTATATACCGACTTCCATAAAAATTGCAACACCTAGAATTTGTCGAACGATTTTATTGAAATTTTCGTCAACGATATCTTTCATTAGAACAAACAAACGATTAAAATTTGAATAAAATCTAGCTATTATTTTTTTGTTTTTTTCCTTTGCACTTAGTAACAATAAATTTGAAGAAATCAGTTTATAACTAACTGTCAATTTTGCAAATTGTTTATTCACAATTTCGTTTTGAACTTGGGAACAATGTCAAGAGTACGTCAACATCAACATTTTTCGCAATTGACTGATTTTGAACGTGGTCGTATTATTGGCAAGAGAGAGGCCGGACTTTCGCTAAGAGAAATTGCTCATCGTGTTAACCAAAATTTTACAACGGTATTGTGATGTTGGTCCAAATGGTCCGAGGAAGAGGTGCAACAATGTCGCCCTGGATCTGGACGTTCCCGCAGGACTACGGATCGCGAAGAACATCGCTTAAGACTATTGGCCACAAGAGACAGATTTTCAACAAGTCGATCGATTGCAAATGATTGGATAAGAGGTGTAAGACCCAGAATGTCAATGTCATGTGTTTATCGCTAGATAAGGTTATATCGTCCATTTTTATGCCTTCCTCTTGCACCACTTCACCGTCTACGCAGGCTAGAATGGAGCACCGAAAGAGCGAATTGGGCGCAAGAATGGCTTCGAATTGTGTTTAGTGACGAGTCCCGATTTTGTTTGTGGGCCCACGATGGTCGTAGGAGGGTCAGACGGATGCGTGGAGAACGTAAAAATTCAACATTTTTTTGTGGAACGAAACACAGTCCTCACACAAGGAGTGATGATACGGGGTGCAATACGTTACTGCAGCAGATCACCCTTGGTCTTCATTTAAACGCTGGTTATATTGCCAATGTGTTAGAACCCGTTGCGCTTTCATATCTTCGGGGGCTGGAAAATCCCATTTTACAACAGGATAATACGCGCCCTCATACTGCAAGGGTTACAACAGGTTTTTAGAAAAAGCTAGCATTTCCGTCCAACCACGGCCTGCTCGGTCGCCTGCTTTGTCGCCCATTGAACGTGTATGGGATGAGGTCCGTAGGCGACTGGGTAATTTACCACATCCTCCAGATAACTTACACGCTCTCAGGCTACGGATTCAAGAAGCTTGGGTTGATATACCACAGGCAGCTATAGATCACTTGATTGATAGCATGCCACGCTGTCTAAATTAGTGCAGTACAAATCGTGGGGGAGCAACTCATTATTGAAAAAAACATTTTTAGTTTTTATTCTTTTGTTTTCAAATTTTAATCGTTTGTTTCTTCTAATGAAAGACATCGTTGACGAAAATTTCAATAAAATCGTTCAATAAATAGGTGTTGCAATTTTTATGAAAGTCAGTATATAATACACACTATGTTATTACGATTTTGTGAAATTACAGATTTTAGGTTTATTATTTAAAATACACATCATGTATTATATATTTTTGTAAAGCTTACAAAATTTCCGATCAAACGCAAGAAAAATCTACAGGTTGTTCCGTTAAAAAAGTTTTGGCTAAAAATTGACAGCTTACGGCAAAAATACTACTACGTCACTGGATTCTACGTAAAAAACTGTATAAGAACCAATGTTTACCTTTACCATATATTAAAGGATAACGGTGATACAGGGGGGGGGGGGTCTCAAAATGCAATATTTTCAATTTCTCCCTGTATCTCAGAAATGTAGCGGGCTATGAAAGTTTTGTTTATATCAGCGTTCTTCTCACAAAAAAGTAGCATAGTATTGTGAAAACCGCAACTCTGTATCTTTACTCGTAAGTGAGATAACCCGAAATATTATTGAAAATGGGACACACTGTATTCTGAAGAATAAAGTTTGGCAACCCATCCAAAAAGATGAAATGGTTGCCCCTTTTGGTCTGATGATTATGGCTGGAGTCGAAAAAAATTACGATGCACCAGTACGTGAACTTTTTACTGATAAATAATCTAATCCAATATATAAAGCGTCCATTTATGCCAAGCGATTCGAAAATATAAAAAGGTTTTTGCGGTTTGATAATAAAATAATCCGTAAGTAAAGATTAGAAACGTATAAATTAGCACCCATTTCATACACTTGGAACTTATTTTTGCAACAAAGCAAAACGGTTATAGTTCCACAAATTAATCTTACAGTTGACGAACAGCTAGTTAGTTTGCCAAGCAAACCAGCAAAATATGGTATCAAGATATTGTCGAGTCTGAAACAGGATATGTAATAGATGGTAAAATGTATGTTGCGAAAAAACCAATGACTGACGTGGAAAGAAACTTAGGTATGAGCACGATACCGTTTTTAGTGAAACTAGTTAAAAATCCCTCGAGAAATAATGTTTTTACTAACGAGAAGAAAAAATAAGAGAAATATTCCTGCACAAATGAAGGCAGGTAAAAATAGATCCGTTTATTCGTCTCTTTTTGGCTTGGATGATAATATGACACTAGTGAGCTATGTCCCTAAAAAAACAAAGCAGTAATGCTACTCAGTACAACGCGTAACGACTATAACTTGGATACAACACCAAAGAGTAAACCCAAACTAATACTCTTTTATAACAAAACTAAAAGTGGGGTGGATGTAATAGACCAGAAAGTAGCCGATTATTTCTGCAAGAGACAAACAAAAAGATGGTCAATGATAATATGGAATAACATTATGGATGTAGGAGCTTTAAATGCTTTCATTTTGTTTATTGCTGAAAATAAAAATTATCTCAGAAACCGAACGGATAAAAGATGAATGTTTTTGAAAGAACTGGCTCAGCAGCTTATTTTACATTACAGGAGAAGAAAAGCCAAAAACGCTAACCTTCAAAAGTCAATTTTGGCAGAAATTGAAAAATTTATTTCCATCGATAGTAACGCAGAGTCCGAAGCTCAAAAGAAAACAGGAAAGAGACGTTGTTTTCTATGTACACCAAAAAAGGACAGAAAATGTGGACGAATGCGCCATAAATGTGACAATGTAATAAGTAAAGGGCGCTGTGTATATTTGTGTATACAATGTAATCACCCATAATTAAAAGAATTTTAAAATTGAGGACATTTATTACTGTTTTGATTTTAGGTGTGGGTGTTTTCTATCCATGTCATGTAAATATAATGATTGTTGTCTTTTTTTTTGTTAGTATGCTCATGCTTACGTGTTAGTATATACTTATTGTTAGCTTATGCTACTTATTTGTGGACTATTTAGGAGTCCTTCTCCTCTTCAGCACTGGTCATTCTTTGTTGTTGTGATGCAGTGTTTGGTGTTATTGCATGTTGTACAATCATGAGGTGTGGTTATTTTGGGTGTAAAAAAAGAAAAAAATATTTAGGTTTTATAGAGTAATGAATGTGTTAATGGGTTAAGTGTGCATGGTGGTTGTGGTGTGTGTAGCGTGGTTGGTGTGCTTATATTCGTTGGCCGGTATCTTGCTGGGGTCGTCATCCTATGGACGTGGGGATGCGGATGGCATACAGGATGTTGTCAAGGGATTCCTCTATCTCCTCGGGGAGGTCGTCGAGGAGTTGTGTGAGGATGGCGGGTGGATGTTGAATTTGAGCTTGGGTTTCCTTCGTGAGAATGGGGGAAAGCGGTAGTTATAAGGAGTGGTAATTCTTTTGTGGGTAAAATTTTTCTGAAGGCTTTGGATTTCATGTGTGATTGTGGATATATTGGCGCGTTGGATAGTAAGGGTATTAGGGTACCTGAAGGGTAACCGGTGTATGCGTCGGAAAATTCAGCGCTCACAGGAAGCGATGGAGTAAAGGTGTTTGGGGTTTATATTTGTATATATGGGAGCTCGAAAATCCATAACAGGGCGGATATATGTTTTATACGTGTGTAAGAGGGTTTTGGGGTGACAACCTCTGATTCTATCCCGGAGGGCGCCCAGTAGGTTTGCCCGGTTCCTAATACGGTTGAAGGTTTTTTAAACATCCGGGAGCCAGTTGAAGATTCGTGTGAAAAGGGTCTCCTAGGTAGGTGATTTCATCTTGGATAGGAAGTGTTTCCTGATTTAGAGTGAGGGACACATTTCTGGAAGCAAGTTTTGGGCACGGAAAAGGATTGCTTGGGTCTTGGTAAGATTGACGGAGACTCTCCACCGGTTAGCCCAGTTGGAGAAGTTCCGTAGGGTTTTGGGTATGATGCGGGAGGCCCTTTCGCTGTTCCGATTAATCGCCCAGAAGGCGGTGTCATCCGTAAACTGCGCTACGACTACTCCGGGTTGAGTGACTTCGGGTATATCGGATGCGAAGATAGTGTAGAGGATCGGGGCTAAGGCAGAACCTTGCGGTACGCCTGCTGTAGGTTCGAAAGGATCTGAGAAGGTTTTCCTTACTTTGACCTGAACTGACCGGTTGGTCAGGTACGACAGTAAGGGTTTGGAGAAGAGGTCGGTAATGTTTAGGTTTCGGATCTTGTGCAGGAAACCGACGTGCCAGACCATGTCAAACGCTTGCTTAATGTCCAAAAACACAGCCAGATTGCATTGCTTGTGATTGAATGCTCTGGTGGTCTCGGTAAGCAGCTTCAACAAGAGATCGTGACACGTTCGGTTAGGACGGAAGCCGTATTGGCTGTTAGGAAGAAGGTCGTTGAATTCGAGGTGGTTCCGGGGTCGCTTGGCTAGAATTTGTTCAAAGCGTTTTCCCAGGCAACTCAGGAGGGAAATGAGTCGATAGGAGGAGGGTGAGGTTAGGTCAGCGTGGGATTTTGGTATCATGACGGTGGAGGCCGATTTTCAGTCCGTTGGAAAATAGGAGGTTATATTATATATATATATATATATATATATATATATATATATATATATATATATATATATATATAATGCTTAATATATATATATATATATATATATATATATATATATATATATATATATATATATCGGATAGTAGACGGAGGGCTAGGTCGGGTAGGTGCTGGAGGATCTTCCTATTTAAGCCGTCATGACCAGGGGCTGGGCTGAGTTTTTTCCTTTTTTAAAATACGTGTGTACCTGGTCGGCCGTGATGGGGGTATAAAAGGGACTCTCGCTATCGAGTTGGGGCTCAGGAATGTTAAGGTTGCGGAACTCTTCAAGGCGGCCCTCGAGAAGTGCCTTGAGCTGGTTTACGAACTGGAGATCATCTGGGGATTGGAAAATGGTTTGAAGGTGGTGACCAAAGAAATCGGCCTTTCCTTGGTCAGAGGAGATTAGGTTGCCCTGAAGGTTGGTAAAGTGTGATTTAGGGTTTACTTTTCTTCTGGTCAGTCTATCGAACTGTTGCCAGAAGAGTTTGCCATTTCTATGCTCTAGTTGGGAGGTGGCTTTGGATCAGGAGTCTTCGGAGTGTTTGTTGGCTTCTCGCTTGAATAAGGTATTGAGGCGATTGTATTGTCTTGAGATCCGGATCCCTGGATCGCAAGAATGGACGGTAAATTCGTCTTTTCTCTTTGATCGAGTTCACAATGTGTTGTGGGAATGGTTTGCGGGAAATGTCAATATTTTTTAATGGTATAGAGGTATCGACCGCTTCCGCAATTACGGAAGTTAGGTCTCTAATGGCTCTCTCGAGGTCTAAGGTCGTTCGAAGACTAGGTATGGGAATGTTATTGGAGATGTCATCAAAGAACACATTCCAGTCGGCTTTCGAAAAATCTTTAATGACTGTGTATTGAGGAGGTGTGGGAGGAGCCGGACAAAATGAAGTTTTGACCAGTAGGGGTATGTGATCAGATGTGATCGTGGTGCCTGGAAAGCACTCACGATCGAAATAGCGATCTATTGGTTCGGGAACTATGATGTGGTCTACTATTGAGGCACCTAAATGATCAAAGTATTTAGGCTGTTTGTTGACGATTCGCAAGAGCGGCAACTGCAACAGGGTGGAAGTTAGCCTGTTACCGTTGCCGTTAGTTGCGGTGTCACCAAATTGGGTATGGCGAGCACCTAGGATAACGGCATTTGGAAGGCTTGAGGTGTAAATTAAAATGTCATCGGAGATGCTGTTGTATCCAAGCTGGTTGTAGTAGGAAATAAATATTATAGGAGTGGGAAAGTGCACCGTCGCAGCAACGCATTCGAGATGCTGCAGGTGCGCTGGAAGTTGAAAGGAAGTGGATGGGAAGCAATTTTTAACTAAGAGGGCGGTTCCATGTTGGCTATTGTTTGAATAGGTGTGAAAGGTGTTGAAATTAAGGGTGCATCTTGGTGTGAGTTTGGTTTCAGTTATCGAAAGGATATGGACATTATGGGAGTGTAAGAAGTGTTTAATTAAGGGGCGTTTCCGACGCACGCCCTTGGCATTAATGGTCCCTGCTAGTATATCCATTGATGTCATGCATCGTGGGTTTAAACATATCGATTAACTATGTTCTATGCAAGTTAGCGGCAAAAAAATCCCTAAGGTAGAATTGAAGTGTTAGTTCAAATGTTTTCATTATCTGAATAACGATTAATTTTATAAGAAAAAGTGTAGACGTATTTTTTACAGAAAATTTAATTTTACATAATGTTTTTTAATGTAAAGCGAAACAAATGTAAAAATTAAATAAATATGATTGAAAATGCTGAAGGTGCATTATCGATATTTTTTATAGAAGCGGGCGGGTTTGG
This sequence comes from Vesta saturnalis, assembly GCA_036346205.1. NCBI lineage: Eukaryota > Metazoa > Arthropoda > Insecta > Coleoptera > Lampyridae > Vesta > Vesta saturnalis. The sequence goes on along the minus strand of JARFJB010000229.1, from coordinate 1,531,736 downwards.
AATTTTTTTTTACGTTAACATGTATTTATCTATACCTGACATGAAGTTTTAAAGGTCATTCTGACATAAATAATTGTTTTTGTTTTCACAATGTTGCCTGTTTTCGTTATGAACGTATAAAAAAGAGGTTGCATAGTTATCCTAAAATAATTGAAATTAAAATATTCATTTCTTTTGATTTACGTTAGCATCTAGATGTTTATTAACCTCCATTTGACATGAAGCTATAAACGTCTGTTTGACATAGATTATTGTTTTTGCGTTTACAATGTTGCCTATTGTAATAATGAACTTCTTATACATAAAAGAGTTGCATAATTATCCTTAAAAAAAACGTTATTAAAATTATTTCATTTCTTTTAATTTCCATTTTGTAGGTTGGAAGGTCGTGGTGTTCCACACCAGATATTTAATTTTTCTAATTATTCATTTAACAATTGTTTATTCAAGACTTAAAAAGACAGCGTTTTGTTAGTAAGTAAATGGATGTATTCATTAAGATTTAAATTGTTTGGCATACATAAAAGCTTTCAAACAGTATGTGATATTTAATATTTTGAACAAAGTTCTTGTAGGTAATCCACTGTTTTGTTGTAGTTTGGACATGCCTTGCGAGCTTCGAAGTCATGTAGCTTCTATGGTCTCTATCTAAAGCAGAACCTTATCAAAATTGCTAACCCTTTTAGTTACTTCAAAGGAAGATGAAGGTACGCAATCATAATTTAGCTTACATTATAAAGAAATTTTATGTTTCGTTAACCACCCTAAAAGGTCGACGGAAAATTTTAAGAAAAGTAAAATACTTATAAAGCAAATTGTGCATGTATTAGAAATAAAATTGGTTATGTTAGACAATTGTGTTAAAGGTAAAAATCGATAGGTATTTTCAGTGAATGTTATTATTTCGAGGTCGTGACTAATTGCAGATTTGTTTTGTTCAACATTAATATACGTGGAAATCTTGTTCTAGTAAAGGGGCCTTAATGTCCAGCAGTTCCATCGTGAGCAAAGGTCTTGTATGTAGATTACGCAGATAAAGGACATAACGGTCCGTTGCACCTCACAGCCATTTTCGGCTTTATTGTTGTTAAGTAACGACGTAGTTGCGGTTTTCAGTTGTTAATGATATAGCGCTGATGTGCCAGACCGACGCCTAATCGCCGTTATCTTTAAATGAGAACGATTATATTTTTATCCTTGTTAATAGAGGATATTAAAGACAAAGCTATTTTATGTAACGGTATACGCACTGAAACACATACAAACATGCTATAATATTTAGAACAATTTAACGTTCGTTTAACATTACTTGAAAGTCCCTTACTTGTATACTAAGCCCTTGATTTGATTTTATCATATTCGAAACGTTCTCTTTACGTATTAATATTTCAAAAGCGGAGTAGTAGAGTCACAAAATAGTTTACAAATTTCTATTATACTGTAAAGACTAACGCAGTACCTACTGTTATTAACTTATAATGGAGAAGGTAGTGTATATAAAATTAATTCCGAAAAATTCTGTGAAATTAACTTAAACACGTACGGCACTCTTAGAAACATTTTCTGTATGTAAAAATTTAAAGAACTGGGACCCTATTCTTCAATTTTTTTCGCATACGACATATTAACTTTGTTTATGTTGCTGTAGAAATAATGTGATTCTAGTAATTCTTTTTGACAAAAAATGCTTTTTTCTTCAGACGTCAATAAAAGATGACATTTTAAACCTCACCTGACAACGTTAAAGTTTGACATTTTCACCGGCGGCTGCAAAAGTCTTTTGCAGCGGATGCAAAAGTAATGTAAGTTAATAACTCAAACACCCAATTTGGAAAACAACGAAAATAAATTTATTGTTTCGTGTTATAAAGATTAAAAGTACAATGATTAAAACTAACATTTTCTCCAAAATAAAATCCGCGAGAGGCAATAGTGGAGGTCTCGCTGCGTTCTAAGGAAATGGTCTTTAATTCTTCCTCTTCTACATGAACTTCTGTACTCGTAGCGCTTGCACTAGGTGCAAAAATTTTCAAGAGTGTCTCTTTTTTTGTTGCTAGAGAGTCTTCAATATGACGCTCAGCTACAGTGCTGGATTCCTAGCCACCATGGCGTTTCAAGCACCTTAAATCTGCGCCGCCGTCCACCAACAGTAAGGTTCTTCTTAGACAATGCCCTGTATATTCTGTATACTTCGCTAATTTTAAGAAAAAAGCTACCTCACTAGGAACACTACTTATTTTATGGATTCCCATCATCGCTCTTGAGCATTTTCCATTCCCATATTTCAAAAAAAATCGGCCATCATTCATATCTCGTGGGCGCAAAGCAACATATTTGTTATATAAATTTAGGAAAACTTATATAATTTAATTTTTTTTGTTTTGCTATCTGGAATTTTAATATGTAGCAGAGTTTTCAGCTTCTCAATGTGGTCTCCCTTCATCTTCACCAATTCATCGCAACGACATGCCCCTGAGATACCAATAATCAAAGCTATCTAAAAAAACTACAAAATATAAAGACTTGTTTTCATTCTATTTCTAAAACTTACCTTCATTGCCAAATATTTTTCGTCCGAAAAATTTGTTAAATTGGTCTTTTGTAAATACTTTGGCCTGCTTTGGGGTGTATCATTCATTCTACTTCTTTAGATATGCACGAAGTTTCAAGTATTTGCTTATATCTACGCCATGTCGAATGCTCAATAATGATTCTATCATCGAATATTGGGACCACATTTTCCAGCTTTTCATTTTCATTTTTGTTGCTAATTCGGCAAAATAAGCTAACATTACGGTTTCAAAGTAGTTTTTAAAATTTTTTTGATATCTCCATTTTATAAATTGCTGAAAAACGCGTTCATAGATTTTGCTCGATCTTGTAGGTAATAGATCATTTATTGCTGCATTAGTCGCCGCTTCAGTAATTTCTGACGGCGTGTAGTTCTCCAAATCCATCATACTCCTAACAATGTAATATTTTAATTTACACAAATAGGAACAAAAAGTTTAATAAAATATTTACAATAACACGGAGAATCTTCACAATTTTCAACTTGTTTAATGCATTGTTTTAACGAAACCTACCAACGTCTACTGCTGCTTGCCAGAGCACGCTAAGTAAATCTAACTATTCCTCATTTTCACAACCTAATTATTTTTCCTTATTTGGGCATTTAAGTGTAAAAAACGTCTGACGAAAAAATAGTATATTTTATGCGGAGCAAAGTGACTTTTTGTGGCTCATCTGTATTTGCCGGACTCACCACATTCGTCCGTCAAACCTACAGATTCGCCACAAAAAGTGTCACTTTAGCTCCTTATAAAATAATATGCTATTATGTTTGGTTGAAAAAAAAAGATTATTATTCATATATTGTTACATAACAACAAACTTGTTTTTTTAAAGAACTACCTAAAACCATGTAACTGCCTTCAACTGCATTGGGCAGCAACTCAGCAACTGTTTACCATAAGCCGGCCGCCTTGAAAGGCACCCTTTCAAATAAGTCTATGAAACTGGTAACAGACAAATCTGGGAAACCGCTCTCTTGATAATACCTTGTGCAGTTTTAATTGTAGGGACTCGAACAATTCCATCTTTACCCGGATGAATTTGCAATATGCGTCCTAAAATCCATAGGTTGGTAAAGGTGTTATGATCTTTCACTAAAACCATAGAATTGGGCTCCAACTTATTTGGATCTTCGAAACGCTATTTATTGCGTTACTGCCAAAAATAATTGGGTTACTTTTTCATACTAGAAAGGCGATTAGTGTCAAGATTACTAATATCTTCATCAGACATGGCATTCAGGTTGCCACAAACCAAAAAATGTCCGGGAGTAAGTGTATCAAAATCATTGGGATCGCTTGTTAATGGGAAAAGTGGTCTTGAATTTAGTATTGATTCATTTGGCGTCAAAACGGTATACATTGATTCATATGCTAGGTGAGTATGTTGAATAATTTGGTTTAAATGAGATTTAATAGATTTTATATTGGATTCCCACAAACCGCCGAAATGTGAGCTCCTTGAAGGAATGAATTTCCATTGAATTGAATTTTTTTGCAAATATTTATGCATCATTTCATTACTGTTAAGTTCTGTTAATGTAGTACGCATTTTTTTTAAGTAATTACTAGCACCAACAAAGTGTTTACCATTATCGGAGTGTATATAATTAGGAATACCTCTACGTGATATGAACCTTTTAAGCGCATTTAAAAAGGCATCGGTAGGTAAGTGTCCAACCAACTCAATGTGTATTGCCTTGACACCAAAGCACACAAAAAGACAAATGTAAGTTTTGACTAATTTTCGATTTCGCGTACCATCTTTTATGATGATAGGCCCTGCAAAATCTATGCCACAGTGTAGGAATGGTCAAGCTGGAGAAACTCTATCTGAGGCAAATTGACCCATACTTGGATAAATTGGATTTGGCTTTGCTTTAATGCATATGGCACCATGGAATGTACGATTATGTTCAAATCTTATGATTAATTCCGTAAACATATGGTTACTAGGCAATAAAATTTGATGTTTATGATCATAAGGCAAGCTGGAGTTCTTTAATCTTCCACCTACTCTTAATAATCCATTATTGCACAAAAATGGATTTAAGCCAATACATTTATTATTTTGTAAAGCAGTAATCTCTTATGAAGAAGTTTCAAGTTGAACTATTTTTATTGAACTAATAATAGCATAATTTATTTCATCTACTGATGATCTGCAATTTTTTACAGATCGAATGCAATAAGCAGTGACTCTAATTAGCCGCATAAAATTTGAGAACCTTGTAAATATTGAAAATGTATTTTCTTTTTTAACTACAGATAATGAAATAGAAGTAGTTTCAGGAACATTAATAGTTTGATCCATTTTAAACTGAATTGGCTAATGATTTTTACTTAAAGATAGCCAAAATGGACCTGACCACCACAAATCTAAATTTATTAAATGCTTTGGATTTATACTTTGAGAACATAGGTCTGTCGGTCGTCGTTTGAACTGACATGTAACCATTGCACTTTTTGTCGAGTGAGTGATTGTATTTCAGAAACTCTGTTTCTGACAAACGTTTTCCAAGTACATGGGTCTTTAGATAGCCACGAAATAGCTACGAATCAAACCATAAAAGCGCTCACGCACGCACGCGCACGCGCACGCACACGCGTAAATATGTTCTGAGAATCTAATTTGATGGCAGACAATACTTTGTCTAAAAGTTGAGCTAAAAGTAATGCTCCGCATAATTCGAGTTTTGGCAATGATAATGATTTAATGGAGCGACTCTGGATTTTGCACAGAGAAATAAACACTTATTTTTCCTGAAAAATCCATTGCTTTTGCATAAATTGAGCATCCCTGTGCTGTTTCACTGCTATCACAAAAATCATGATATTCTAAATGACAAAATTTGGGTAAGAAAACATGTCTTGATATTTTGATAGATTGTAAAACCTTTAAGCTATCAAAAAATTGAATCAGATCATTGTAAAAAGTTGGAGGAACAGTCTGAACCCATTCTACATTATGCCTCCATAATTCTTGCAATATGATTTTGCTGTAATTACAACACAACTGATCAATCCAGGTAGATCAAAAATTTTTGAAATCAATGATAAAATACCTCACATTTCAGGATTCTACAATATACCTAAAGTATTGACAGACTTGTCGTCAGAAATGAAGTAGTTTTTCATTTCAGATTGCTCATGTAAATCTAAAATTTCTTTTTTATTTGACATCCATTGTGTCACTTCAAAGCTTGTTGAACTCAAGATAGAATTGATATTATGTTTTAATGTGATAGCGCTGTGTTCATCACATCCCGTCAATAGATCATCAACATAAAAATCTGACAATATTACGCTAGCTGCGTTAGGAAACATTTCTTTGTTTTCTAATGCCACTTCTTGCAATGCGCGGATTGCTAAAAATGCTGCCGGAGTTGTTCCGTATGTAACTGTATTTAACGTAAAATGAGATAATTCTTGATCAGGAGTTTCGCGCCACAAAATTCTTGGTAAATCACGTTGGGATTTATGAATTTGAACCATTCGATACATTTTTGTGATATCGGCTTTAAGGACAATGTTATGATTTCTGAATCTAAGTAATATTGAAATAGGTCATCTTGCATGGTTGGACCACAATAACAAACATCATTTAAAGAAAGTCCATTTAGACGGATGCATCAAATATCATTTTCTTTTAACACATGGACTAATTTCTGGATCATGACGTTTGAATTTGTGTCTAAAATTACTACCTTACTTAATATTTGATAATAACTTAATTCTAAATCTGTTACATTAATATAGCAGTAAAACTTATGATAATGATCTACTAATTTGGCTGGGCCTATGTCTTCGGTAATGTACCCATTTGTATTAAATTTTTCAATTTGAAGGCCCTGGTTCTGGATTTCCAGGCAAACCCTGCAACAAAATTTCTTTTTAATACGTTTCATTTTCCTTGTGTGTATGTTCGCTGGTCTATTTGAACTTTCTCTGAGCCCTTTGATTTTATTTTTATTAACGGATGTTATATTTACTTTATCAACGCACGGATCTGTTTTTCTAATTTTTTGCCGTGTAAAATACGCTAGTGTTCGTAAAAGGGTAACAATTCGGTTTTTCGCTTTTCGTTGTAGTTTTCGATCAGTTTTGTTTAAATCAATTTCATGTGCATTTAAGATTTCGTAAGGCCCATAGAGTAGAGTAAAAGGTGTATAACCCGTTGCAGGGTGTATAGACTGATTGTACATTAATACGGCCGAAACCATTGAATTTTGGGGACTTTCGTTTTTATTTTCAATCTTGATAATTCTTAATTTTTCTAAAATGGTGGAGTGTACTCTTTCTATTAGAGAGTTACTGTACTGTTATAGTTACTAGTGAAATACAATTCGCTTTTGAATGAAGGGCATTATTCTTGAAAGACCCTGTTCTTGAACTCCTTTCCTTCGTCGCAAACGATTTTCTTTGGGTAACCGTGGTGCGAAAAATAGTGTCTCAACTTATTTAACACTGTTAATCCTGATGCGTCTATTTTGTAATAAGCTTGTGTATATCGTGGAAAGAGGTCTATCATTGTTAAAAATTAGTTTCCTTCGAAACTAAGTGTATCAATGTGTATTACATTGAAAGGTTTCCTTGCGAGTAAAGGTTCAGAAAATTGAATTTTATAAGGATTTCTATCGTACTTACTAACATTACAGGTTTCGAATTCGTTAATTACTTTGTTTATCGTGGTTTTTAAGTTAAGCCAGTAATATTTAGTTTTTAAGTGATTATAGGTTTCTAGTATGCCATTGTGATTATTAGAATAATATGTATCTATTACTTCGAATTGTTCATTCGATTGTTCTATATCGTTTGAAGGTTGCTTTTAACAAATTTTATTTTATTATTGAATAAATTACTTGTTATTTCGAAAAATTTAGATTCTAATTCCTTATCTTTAAAGTATATTCCGTGTAAGTTTTTTGGATCTATGATTTCCTATAATATTCGCGAAATGTTTTCCAGTTCGTTACCTTGCCTAATTGTAACAACATAGTTATGTTTTAAAAATGGTCTTTGATATTCTATTTTATATTGATCTCCTAGTTTTAAGATTACTCGATACATGAAATGATTTACTGGATCCTCAGAAATTGGTACTGAGAATATTGGATTTTTAGTAGGTGTATGTTGTGTATTATTCGATTGATCATCTTGTTGTCTGTTCAATGATTCTTCTAAATCATCGGACGAAGGGTTTTTGTCGACATTTGGGATTATTGACATAAGGTCTAGTTCGGTATCATTTGAAGTTTCCTTTGTATTTATTTCGATTCGCGATAACGCATCGGCTACTAAATTTTCTTTGCCTTTCTTGTATTGTATTTTGTATTTTGTAGTCTTCGAGTCTCAATCTCCATTTAACTAGTCTGGAATTTGGAACCTTAAGGGAAAATAACCAAACTAGCGGCTTGTGATCTGTTTCTATTATAAATTGTTTTCCGTAAATGTATGGCCTAAAATGTTTCGTGGTTTCTACTATACTTAGCTATTCACGTTCGATAGTTGAATAATTGCGTTCAGCATTATTGAAAGTCCTCGAGTAAAATCCAATTGGATTGTTATTTTGCGATAAAACTCCTCCTATGGCTACATTGGATGCATCGGTTGTAACATGAAAAGTTTTTTCAAAGTATGGATACGTTAATATAGGTGCATTGGTTAGTAGTTCCTTGCATTGATAAAATGTTTGCAAATAATTTTGATCTGTGACATCAATCTTTGAATTCTTTTTAAGACATTTGGTAAATGGTTGTACAAGTTTAGCACAGTTTTTTACAAATCTTCTGTAATATCCTAGAAGTCCAAGGAAAGCTCCTACTCTTTTACTGTTTTCGGAAGTGGGTATTCTTCTAAAGCTTTAATTTTCGCGGGGTTAGGTTTTATACCTTGTGGTGTAATTATATGTCCTAGGAAGGCTACTTCTTTACACAAAAATTCCGACTTATCTAGTTGAACTTTTAAATTATATTCTCTTAATTTTTCAAATATCTGTCTAATGTGTACTGAGTGTTTCTGAAGTGATTTTGAGAAGATTACAATATCGTCCATGTATACAAAACAGAATTTATACAGGTATGGTCGTAAAATATTGTCCATTACTCTTTGGAACGTACTCGGGGCGTTTTTAAGTCCGAACGGCATTCGAACGTATTCGAAATGACCATTGTTTACCGAAAAAGCAGGTTTTTCGATAGAATCATGATCCATTTCTATCTGATGGAATCCTTGGGCAAGATCTAAGGTAGAAAAGTACATGCATTTCCCTAGATTGTCCAATATTTCGTCAATTCTTGGGAGTGGATATTTGTCTTCAACCGTTTTTTCATTTAGTTTCCTATAGTCTGTAACAAGTCGCCATTTTTTTTCTGCTCGCATCTGGTTTTTTCGGTACAATCAAAACTGGTGAACTATACGGTGAAATGCTTGGCCTAATGATTTTGTTATCAAGCAGTTTTTGAATTTGATTTTGTATTTCATGTTTCATTTGTTCTGACGTTGTGTTTTACAGCGTTGGTAAAAGTTGTCACAATTTTCGTTGTAAAAGGTGTCTTTATATTTCTTGCACAAAGATATAATTTCTGTTTTTTCTTCTAGATTAAGATGACTAGTTCGAGTGACATTTGGAATATCAATCTTAAAATTTTGAATTTTTGGATTTACTAAATCAACATTGGTAATAGGTTCTACCTCGTATTGTTGTTGAAAATTTATTTCTACTTCACGTTCTTCTTCAAAAGGAAGTACAAAAGCCATTTTCTGCAACAGCAATTGATTCTGCAATAATATAATTGTCTAATTTAATTTCTGGGATTATAACTTGTCCTCGATCGACATTTACGGGAATTCTAATACTACTTTTAACAATTTGTTTTACTGGTTTAAAATTCTTCGGGCTTAGTTCCATAAAAAACCGTATTTTAGAATTACCTATCTCTAATGTTTGATTATTATAATTAATCATAGTTTTAAGTTTTCGGAAATTCCTATTAATGCGTCAAATCTATCATGCCATTGTATTATATGAAAATTAATTTTATTATCAAGTCCAAATTCTTTTAAAATAGGATATGATACATTCTGATTATCGGTTATCATATTATTTAAACTTTTAACAGTAAATGGTTTAAAAAAAATAGTTTTTAAAATGTTCATAGGCGGGAACCGGATTTATTATTAAATTAGAAGCTCCGCTATCTATTAAAATCTTTAATTTTAAACCAGTAATCGTTATGAATGGTAGTTTTGGTTTGCTTGTTAGCGAATTTAAATCTAAATTTGTGGTTCCGAGGCAGGTATTCGACAAATTTTCAGTGGATTCAAATAGGGTTTCAGGAAAATTTTCAGTAAAGTCAAAGGTTTCAGGGTTCTGGTAATCTTCTTGATTATCTTCGTGGTTTTCCACTATTGCTATTGATTGTTCATCGTCTTGAAAATTTCTTCTTCGGAATGAAAATTACGGGGGCCCGTGTTTGGAAAATAGTTCGAAGGGTTACGTGAATTAATGGACTGTTGATTTGGTCTGCCAATATTTCGTGTGGATATTGACATCGGGGTTGGTTTTGACTCAGGTTCCTTCTTGCCAAACACTTGCGAATTTGTAGGATAATTTGTGAACACTGGTCTCGTCTGGAAATTTATCGGACCACGCGGACATTGATTTTGATCTAGATTACGTTTATAAATTGTGGTGAAGGTTTATAAAAATTGATTTGCGTTTGCCCGTTGAAACTGTTTTGGTTGTTGAGTTTTATTCGAGATATTATTGAATTGTCTAGTTGTCCATGGTTTTTGTCGAACAAAATTTAGAAAATTGACCTGTTGTTTACAATTATCATAGTTTCTTAACTGATGTAAACAATTTTCTAGTGATTCTACATTTTTATAAGATATAAAAGACCTATGTGGTCCTAATAAACCTGCCATGTAGGTGAATAAAGCCTTTTTTGTATAAGCATTAGTATAATTTTTAAGGTTAACATCTGTTTCATTTATGGTTACGTGTTCTAACAACTGTTGCAGTTTACTTTTAATTTTTCATAATATTCATCGTAAGTTTCATTTGTTAATTGAATATACGTTATTAAATCATTTTCTAGTAATGTTTCGTTTCTAGGGTCGCCGAAACGATTTATTAATGTTCTCTTTACCTTATCCCAAGTTAAGCAATTTGAAATTACTAAAGTGTCCCTAGCAGTACCAACTAATTTGGAGCAGCAAATTTCGAAGAACAATTTATTTAATGTACAGTTTTGGTGACCTGGTGAATTATTTGTATAATTTCTTTAGCAATATTTATTTCAGTATAATTTGCCATTATTATTTGATTATTAATTAATTATTAGAATCAGAGTTACTTGAATCACTAGATATTATTATAGGTGATCTATGACGGAATTCAGTCATAAACGATTCCAACACGTATATTGTAAAAAGAAAGAAAGAAAAAGGACGTTATTACTTACAAAACTAAGGTTGCTAATAGCATCTCAGGTATGCCTTGCAGTTGAGAAGTACCACAGCGGTTAAGGATTCTCGATCGATGGTGTTGCTATTGTTGCAAACTCTGGTTTTTGTTTCCTAGGCGTTGTCTACAGTCGAGGTCCGTTGAAGGGCAAAGTACCTCGGTAGGCCAGATGGATATGCTTACCAAAATTTGCTTAGCACGATGATGAATAATGATGGCATACCCAATAAAGATTTAAAAAACCGCTGACACTACGTTACATTATATAGAGCCGTTTGGGTATCCTGTTCGCAGCACCAATTATGTTTTTATTGCAAATAAGATTTATTTAAAAATAAATTATTACAATTAAAAACTGAGACCTCACTAACTATAAGTTAATATGAACTCTGACTATTGTTATCAATGCAGCGTCTTTTATAACAATCATTCATTTACTTAAGATAACTAACATCTCTAAGAATTGATAAATTACAATAATAACAAATATGAAAGTTTCCATGTGATAATATTTGATGAAGTAATTAATATTTTATGTTTGACTATTGTTTATAGAATGATATGTTATACTAGTTATTTATATATTTATATAGTATATATTATACAAAAATACGGAGAATATAACTATATGTTGAATTCTACTTGTGACTGTGTCTGTATGTTTGTATAAACATTTATAGCTGATTCAAATCCAGATTTTTTGAATATCTGTAGCTCGATAGGACCAATGTTTATGTTGCTTCAGGAATAATGTGATTCTAGTAATTCTTTGTGATAAAAAATTCTTTTATGTTTGGTTGAAAAAAAAAAGATTATTATTCATATATTACTACATAACAACGAACTTTTGTTTTCTGACTTCAACTGCATTGGGCAGGACTAGACTCATCAACTATTTACCAAACTTGTCGAATGGAAGTTTCAGTTTCATATTCTTCAAATTGACATGCGAAATTTATCGTATACAATGTGCTCGATTTTAAGTCGACCGCATGTTGGCAGGCGAGTTTTGCATTTTCGCATGCGCCATGTTCACATTTCGGTTGACATAACCAAAGTTTTCGTGTAAAAAAATTTAAACAGTCAAACATAAACCGAGCCTTGTTGGTTGCTATTAATAACCTACAAGAAAAGGAAAATGCTGTAAGACGTAATCGATCTTACAAAAGAATGGACGCTTTTAATATGCCCTAAAATCAATTTATTAGACATTTTCTATTATCAAAATCTTTAGTACGGGACTGAATTTTAAGAGTGTCAAAGTACATACCTGCACCAACCTGTAGATCAGCTATTGATGTGCAGACAAAGGTATGTATGTAGGTTATTTAGACATACAAAGAACCAATCAATTTGCTTCAGGTATAGTTGGCATTAAATTTCTTCGCAACAAGCTCATACCAGTTACGTGTCGGAATTAATATTTATTTAGGAGTAAATCAATCGTCGATTAGTCGGTCCCTAGCTGCAGTGGTTGAAGCATTAAACCAATGAGACATTTTTTCCGAGTCGGTATCATTTCCACGAAATGTTGCCGAATTAAGGAGAATTAGAACAGGGTAACTTTTTATCTGTGTGTGCACGCAAAACTGATATGATTTTATTTTGGATGTTTTGGAAAGTATAACTTTCCGTGTGTCATTGGCTGCTTTGTATGTAGATCGAAAACACTATCATTGTATTAATTTATGTACAGCTTGTAAGTTTGGTTTCTATTTTTTCAGCATACTTATGTATATTAATCTGATCACAGATATGCGATCCTGATTTAAAAGTTTTCCCGTTTTCCTGGCAGCACTAATCATGCCTACATTTGGAGGAATTGTGCAATTGTGCCGTTGGTGAGGCAATTGCAAAATAATATTCCTAATTCTTATTTTCTCTTAGATATGTTGGGTACATTTCCTAACTATGTGAATTTTTTTTAAACAGGAGACTCAGGTTACCCGTTGCAGCAGCAGGTAGTGCAGAGGAATATTACAACGTGCACCAAATGCGAACGCGTGCTACCATCGAGCGGTGTAATGGATTATTAAAAATTAAAACACGGAGTATTCCATTACACTCCAGAAAAGTGCTCAAAGATAATGAATGCTTGCGTTATTTTGCACAATATGTGCATTGCAAATAACGTACCCTTGATAGATGAATTTGACATGGGCATAATAGCTCATTCTTTGCAAAATGATATAACCCCAGGAAACAATCCAGATCTAGTTGCCGGAATCGAATTACAACTATTTTAGGTGAATAGAATTATCACGATAACCTAATATTTAAGGTTTTAATAAACCTACGCAACATGAACAATTATTTACTGTATACCTATTTATTCTAATCAAAAAAGCTATATCGAAGAGAGGACTACTCATCATTGCAGCACACTTTTTCCACAGTAACTACAAACTGTTCAAAAAGAGTTGTTTGCCGTTCCATTATTTCAATTTTTTTATTGTAATATTCCTATTTGATTTGTATTTCCCGCAGTGTGCTTTCCGCAATAACTTCGGTGGCATTGATACTCCTCTCCAAACGTTTTGGGGGCTATATACTTTTATATTTTCGCTATCGGTGTGCGTGTTTCCTCAGTTGCATCACTAACAGCTGTACCAACATTCACTAATAGAAATGCTACTTCATTATCAAAAGAAAATTCTATTTCTGATTCATGAGTATCAGTGTGCCCTGCCACAGTAGTAGGACATATTATGTCTAAAATCTCCTCATTGGCGGTATTCATGACATCGGGACAACGAGGTCTTCAGCTAGTGCCACACTCGTATCGTTTTCCAGTAGCATATTTTGATTTGGTCTTGTTGCGAATGTCTTGCCAAGTTTAAAACCAAGTATTTATAATATAACTATTCACACAATTAAAGAAAATTGATCCAATAAAGTCGTGAACGTAACGGAATATTGAAATGCATCTAGTTATGTGAGTAATGTGAGTCCTGTTTCAATTCATTTCGTTTGGGCGGTTTTATAAGCAAATATGAATGAAAATTTTGTTGACAACAATTCCTTCTCCTTTTTCATCAACTGCACAAGCATTTGCTTTTGTGTAGTAGACACCTTTTTCTTTCTTTTCCGCCATCAGGACGTACGTAGCTATATAGAGGAATCAAACTCAGATCAATGATTTTTTATTTTCTCGGTTAACACTTTTATTGGGGGTAATACCATAAGAGCTTGTGTTTATTCGGACAAACCTTCATTTTGAACGAAAGCTTTGTTGTTGCGTAATTGATGAGAGCAAATAAAATGGTAAAGCAATTTTACCTTTTGTTATTTGCTCGAGTCGTATTACCTAAAAGCAGCAAAGCTTGAGTTTTGTCAAAATGAAGGTTTGTTCCGGGAATAAACACCAGTTCGAAAGTATTTGGTAAGACAATGTAATGACTCATTTAATTAAAAATAATAAACTGTATTTTAAACGTTACTGATAGAATTTAACTATCGTTACCATGGAAAAATCAACGTGTACTAGAAATACGAATTTCGCGCCGTTATATGACACTAATGGTTATTGGTTATTTGTATTTGAACATGATTAATATTAAGATAGAAAGCTTGAGCTTGTTTCGATGAGTATTTGCATAGTAAATTGGAAAGCTTTTAAATATACGCGGCAATTTGCGGGTATGACTGTTTTGTAAAAGGGAGCAAGTAGAAACGCAATTATAATGATGTGTATTTGTTAGTCAGTTGCATGAAGTAAGCGATTAGAAGGAGTCGCATTAAGTAAGCGATCAGAGTTGATTGAATTGAAAGTAACCAAACGGTTTAAAAGCGATAACTGCAGCTTAAGTTATGTTGCAACTTAAATTGTGAAATTATAACGAAAATTCAGTTGATATAGTGATAAAGAAATATGAGTGATATTTTCCTTAATAATGCGAGGAAGAGTTAAAAAGGATTAAAATTGTAAATGTTGTCAAGTTGGCGATAATAAAAAGATTACGTAATAATTTAGAATAGCGTTTTAAGTGCGTATTGAAAGTTTTCCAAGTGGATGCTTTGATAGCGAGTGATAAATTTATAATAAGACAATCGACCCAGTTAATGGATGGATATAGAAAATATAATGAAAGAACATTGATGATTAAAAGTGTGGTCTTTCGTAGGTCCCTTGCGGTTTGTTGCGCACAATTAAGTAAAAACTGGATAGTGGAAATATATCCAGCAATTATGTAAAATAAAAAAAAAGTTATTAAATTTTGGAAAGAAATTTAGAAGCGTATTCATCCATAACAAAGGTATAAGAAAAGATAATAAGAACAAAGGAGTGACGGCGAAGTGACATCATCGGAGGATTAGCCATCAACCTAAACGAGGCCTCTTCACCGATTGAAGAAACGCCGAGTTACATCATCCGCTCTCAACGAAAATAACAAGTAAGAAACTTTTGATGATAAAGAGTGTGCTGTTATATGTTAGTTTTAAGGATATTGTTTTACATTGTAGGTTTGAGTTTTATATATAATAATGTAAACAAAACAGTCGGCATTTAGAATGTGACTTAATTAAATATTATCACTTTTGATTAATTTTTATTATTGACTGTTACAAATCTTAAAAGCTGTTACACGTCCAAACCGCACTAGGCGTCGTGTATGCTTACTAATGTAAGCGGGTTGCCAAGCCAGCTAACAGGGAGATGGGCGTGGTCGAAATAATAAGTAAAATGAATGATTAATATGCTCAAACACCTTACACCTACATTCAAACAGCTCAGTCCGGGAAAATATGTCTCTAGGCGCCACCACAATCGAAACTTTGCTAAAATAATTGTCTTAAGCGGGATGTTAATTAACCCTACTTGATTGTGGAAAGTAGGATTGTGCTTACTCAGTAAACTCTTACACGAGGGTTCTAAAACAAACACTCGTCCAAAACAATTCAACTCAAACTCCAATATATTTAGTACTACCCAGGTTATTAAAAACTTTTTGAATACACCTCGTATACCAGAACTTCCAAAATAAAATTGATCATTCAAATTCATTCACGTAACCAACAGTTATATTTTCTACTTATTAATGAATAAACTATTCTTCATTCAATGATCGGTAATTAATTTTTAAAATTCTTAACATGAACGATATCTTTTAAATTTAATTTACTTTTTATAACACTTCTGAATCGTATTGACATTCGTAAATATTCAAGGTTTCAAAACCCCAACTCTTTGTTATACTTAATGACATTTTTAAGACAACAGCTGATCCGTTAATTGTGCATTGCGCTAATGAAACAAACATGAAAATTTTGCAATCAACCTGGCAAATATAACCTTTCAGGTTGTTCATTAATCTTAAAAATCCAAAAATATGCAAAGCTTACTTTTAAAATTGTCAAAACTAGATCACCAATTAAGTAAATGTTACAACTGTGTTTCATACCTGGCTAAATAAACAACAGAATAACAATCAACGGTAAATATATATATTGTCCTGCACAAAATAAAACAAAAACACAAATATCTACATAAATTACATCAGCGTGGTTGAAAGTTAAACCACCAGATACCACTTTGTATTCTTACTACTAAAACAAACCATATAATAAGACTCAAGAATGATTATCTCTTCCTTTCAAAACTATTTAATAATTTAAACAACAATACGCAAATAAACTAAACAAAAAGATAATCGGGCTTAAATGAGTTCTGAAAATTTCTTAAATCTAATTTCTTACTTAAAATTGTCCATTAATCCTTCGCTTTTCTTTCTTCTTTCTTCCGTAAATCAATTATTTGTAGTCCATTTGTAATCCTTAAATTGCATAAAGGCACATAACCAGTGCTTCACAATTTCACAAACACTTATTCCTTTCTGTACTCACAAATACTCTAATAACACGTAATAAGCTGTATACGTTTGGTTGCCTGCTAAAATTTCTAGCAACCTTTACACCAATTTAGTCCCTTATACAAATAAACTTTCAATGTCATATAACGTTACTTAAACATTGGCTTAATATACAACGAACACTTCGTTCACTTAAAAGGTGGTTCCATAAATACATTTAACTGAATTTCGGTACAAGAACACGCGCTAACCTTGACGCTACTAACGTTACAACTGTTATCTTTATTCAAATCTGCTTACGCACTTTTTACTTTCTTGAAAATAAACAAACTAATTTTATCTTCAATCTGCGCTCGATCTGCTTCCGCAACATTTGCAAAAATAAGTACCGTCTAAGGTCTCAAATCCCATATACATACACGTATTCTCAAAACAATTGCACAACATTACGAAAACTTTCTATAATTAACACTGAAACATACCCAATCTTTCTCTACATATTTTCTAAAACATTCTACACTTATACTTGACATTTTCTGACCAAGATTACTCATCTATCTTCAAACATTCCATTTCTTATGGTACCAAAACAGTAGCGATACATTATCGTCCCATCGTCAAATTTCTCTTCACATTTACATTCATCAGAATCTAATTATTCCAACACTAAAGTCTCTATAACATTCAAATACACGTATCTACATACTGAATTATATTTCTCCTACATTTCCAGTGGCGTATCATACACCCACATACATTATGCATACACAAAAAAAAATTTTTTTTTTCGTTCAAACTCAATACAGTCGTGCTCAAAACACGTAATACATGTCATTATAACATCCTACATACAGGGTGCGTCAACGCAACCTGACAAAGCTTATACAATCACTGCGTGTGTAAATACTGAAGAAAGCAAGTTCAATTAATTGCAAAGTACAGGTAATTAATGACCTCAGATTGAGGATAATTTTAATGAATGATAACAATAACCATTTAACACTTAGTTGACGTTGAATCGTTTCACATTTTCATAAAAACGATATAAAATTTTTACTCAATAATTTTGAATAAAAAGAGATTGCAAATAAACCCAAATATTATTCTTTATAGCCAGGTGTATAATCGCAAGTAATACGCCCGTTACAAAACAATCACGAACGTAAGGTCCATTACAAAATAGCCCCCAACAATAGGGCGAACAAAAAGAACTATTACAAAATGGTGTCCAACGTGCGAACCATTACAGTAGCTTATCCACTCAAACATACCTACTAGCAGTTTATCCGTGAAAGTGATAAAACATTGTTTTTGCATTGTTTTTTACAGATGAATTAAGTTGTCGAGATTAACTTAATTTGACTACCAATACGTCAAAATGCCGATAACACAAGCATATGCAATGTTTCCACACATGCCTTTCGCCAAAAATGTAGCATACGAAACATAATGTCTAGTGCTACTGAAGAATACCTGTTTTTGATACCATGCGTAAAACTATCATTCGTTATAGATCGTGCAGGACTTTTTTCGCGTGGTTTGAAGAATAGGCCCCCTGGTTAATTATTTATTAAGCCACATTTTATCGACTATTTACTTCATATTTCTATAAACCAATCAGAACGCTCAATTTCCTTGACGACGGTACGTATATTTTCGACAATTTAATTCATCTTCAAAAACAATGCATTTTAATATACGATTTGTCAGTTTGACATCGGATAAACTACTAGTAGGTATGTTTGCAAGTGGATAACCTACATGTTCATATGTTTCTATGGTAACGATAGTTAAATTCTATCAGTAATGCTTAAAGTATAGTTTAGTATTTTTATTTAAATGATTCATTTAATTGTCTTACCAAATACAATTCAAGCTTGTATTTATCCCGGAACAAACTTTCATTTTGACAAAACTCATGCTTTGTTGATTTTAGATAATACGACTCGAGCAAATAACAAAAGGTAAAATCGCTCCACCTTCGGTGTTGCGATTTTACCATGTTATTTTCTGTCGTCAATTACCAAGCAACAAAGCTCTCGTTCAAAATAAGAGTTGCCCGGATAAGCACAAGCCCTTATGGTATTACTCCCGATAACACCTACCTGCAAGTGGTAATACCCCGACAGTTTTCTATGCGTATTTAAATAGATCTCAGTGTCATAGGCGACGTGATCATAAAATGTTTGTTGTTAAGTTGACATAAATAAATTTAGTTGTCAGTCTTTAACATTCGTACAACAAATACCTGTTTGTTCAATTAATACAAATACTTTAAAAAGTCAAGTTTTGTGCAAATCGAAATGTTCTTTTAGAAAAAGACTCAACCAAAGAAGCCCAAAAATTTTGACAGATTTTGCATTTAACATGCGCAAAATGTATGAAAGTGAATATAAAGAGTACACTGTGAAAACGATTTAGAATACTGTGGCAAAATTAATCAAAGAAAAATATTATGAAGAGTATGAGAGAAATGTGGATCATTTTAGCAACACCGAGTTTAAAATAGTTAGAGATGGTAAGAATTAAAAAAGAAAGGTACTACAGGTGATAGCAGAAAAAAAGGACAGAACGTGCAGAAGCTTTACAAGAAAATGAGCTAGAAAAATTGATTGTCAATTACCACCTGAATATCTTCAAATAAAGTTCTTCCAAACTGCATCCTATGAACTAGCTTGGTGAGGCGGAGGAACGGTAAATTGTCTTATGTCTTATTTCAAAGGAAAGAAATATAACTCTGGAAAACTTACTGGGAGTATAATATATAAACCTATATTTTCCAAAACCTATCAGGGAGATAATAAAAACTGGAAAAAATAAATTTCTCACACCAAATATCCTCAAAAATGTCCTGTTCGACTTTTTAAAAAATTAGTTTCCAAGTGATCAAAAAATATCAAAACGAACACCAAATCGTATTTGAAATAAATCAGGTAAATCTTGGTACATAAATTCACTTGTTGGCCACAATCAACTATCAAAGTGGACATCAAAAGGAGCAAAACCAATCGAGTTAGAAGTGAACTTAAAAAAATTACAAATCACTCATAATAAAAATTACAGGTCATATCAGTACATCATCAATCCGGCCCTATGCAGTTGCATAGTGAACATCTTGGCCACCAAAGAATTGACCTACCTCATCGATACATGCACCTAGCTAAATAAAACGTTTATTTTGCCATCGTACATTTAAGTATGCATAAAAAAAGGATGTTTCAAATTTCGAGGGCATTTGAGCAACCGACGTATGTTATCGACTGTTTAAAAACATTGAAAAGTGGTGACCTATAAATACTTTTGTCTTAATATGATTTTGAAAATGCTGCTTTGACTAACCTAGTTTGTTATTCTTTGACATAACCTCCTTTTGCTTGTTACCACTTGTTAGTTTATTCCATATTTCCTACGTTTCTATATTTCATTTTTCATTATAAATTTCATTTACGTCTATTCCTACATCTTTGTTAGTTTTTCCGAAACCTCGTGATGTCTATGTAAGGTAAAACCCTGCATACGCAAGTACAATAGTTTGTGCTGAATTTATTACAATATTTTGAAAAGGAGAAAGAAAACAACGGCCCTTTAATACCGCTTTCTAATTTCCAAGAGGTAGGTGTTTTTAGAATTATCTTAAGCTCAATTAATAGTGATCTCAAATTTACAGCGTGTGACAAAAGCCTTGGGTATATCTGTCACAACAGTGAAAAATATCAACCCAATTCTGTCTAATCCGGTTAAAAAAATGGCCACGCAAGAAAGATAAATACGAAGATCTTGTAGATACCTCCATAATGTCCATCAGGAATACCTTATGTACGAACAAATTGAGTGTATTATAATTATATATAGCTCCTACACTAGTCTAAATTGTATTATTTACAGAAAAACATGTCACAGTTGCAACTTTAAACGCAGAAATTCGTAAAACCCATATTCTGTTAAGTGACAGAAGTTTAAATCGTGCCTTGCATGCAACGGGGCTCAAGTTCCAGAAAGTGTAATCTTGGAGCTTTGTTACAAAAAAAAATATATAGCTGAAATGAGAACACAGTTTTGAAACAATACATGCGAGAAATCAATGCACCAATAGAAGCAGTATTCATTGACGGACCATGGATCTCAAAAGGAAATCCGGGAAAGTCATGGCAAGATGACGATGTTAAGAGTGTACGAAAACCTCAAAAATATGATAGTAAAAGATTTATAGAATATTAATGCTGGAACTGCCGCAGGATTTGTACAGAATGCTTATTTGCTATTTGCGTCGAAGTCATTGAAAGAAGATTACCATAGTGCAATGAATGGGGATATGTTTAAAAAATGGCTCACTGAAAATCTCCTAAACAATTTAGAAGCACTTCATTAATTATAATGGATAATGCGCATTACCATTCCATGTTAGTGGAAGAACTACCAACATCGTCTTGGACAAAAGGTAACACGATTTCCTGGTTAATAAAAAATAACATTAATTATGATCCCACCTCATTCAAAACCGAGCTCTATTCGCTAATAAAATCACAACGGATAGTAAAACGATATGAGGTAGATGAAAGTTACGGACATGACGTGTTAAGATTCCCACGTTATCATTGTGAATTTAACACAATTGGACTAATATGGGCACATGCTAAAGGATACTATGACAAGCACACAGGAAGAGATCGCTACAAAGACGAAAATGTAATTAGTATGTGGAACGAAGCTTTACAACAATGTAATCAACATATTTGGGCTAATTGTGTACGCCATACAGAGGAGATTATAAAACAGTGGTATAAACATGAGGAAGTGCTAGATTTTACAGTAGACGAAATGATTATTAACGTTACAAGTGATTGTGATAGCTTGGATACAGATTAATCGTATATTATCTTTTCGGTATTTCACAAATGTATGCCAATTAATTGCATTAAAAGTTATTCAATCATCTGGAAGGCCAAAGCATTGCTAGCTATTACAATTACAGTTGTACATATTCAAAGATCTTCGAAGCTCGCAATTACATAACCTACAATTGTTATAATAATTACTAATCACATGTAAATGTTTGACATATACCTTCATAAAAATCAACATTTTACATTAATCTCATTTTCAATTTTCATCCACCAGTGGGTCACTGTGGTATTTTTGAAAGCATATTTCATATTATCGCCTGCAATTGTAATTAAGATTACCTTTGGAAAGTCGGGCCGGCGAGAGGTGTCTTATGACTCATCTTTTAGTAAAGCCTGGTTTAAGATTTTAAAAACGTCTTTATTGGTTCATATAATTAGTAATTTTGAATACCAACAAAACATCGTCAATGTTTCTAGGTTATTTTCAAATTTAAGCCCCGCTATCAAACTTAAATAAAGTTATTGTTCGAATATCTCGGGATTTAACATCCTAAAGGTCTTCAAAATCCCCATCCACTCGTATAAATAAAGTCGAATTTCGTTTTAAGGTCTGTTTGCACTTATTCTGGCATGTAAAGCCCACCGAGTGTGGGTAGTTATTTGATAAAGATATATTGTGCAACTGTAAACGATTATCACAACCGAGACCGGGTCAACAAAATTTCGTTTTGGATCTGTTTTACAAATTAATTATATCAATAATTTTCAATAAGAAACGAAGTAGCTAGCAGTAGGCAGTGCCCGAATGAAGTGCGAAAAGTTTGGTGAATTGCGGAGGATCGTTTTTAGCCGACAGAGCTCACTGCATCAAAAGAGTCAAGACTAATTTGGTTATCGAAGCCACTTATAAATAACTGTCATGAATAAATACACTGTATTGGATGTTAAAAATGAGATTTATTATTAGTTAATATAACCGTGTAACACGGCCCTAACTTTAGATGCAATAAGTATTGCGCCCTTCTGGTTTGGTAACCCAACGCGGTTTGATTTTGCCTCGGCTTTGCTCAATCGTGTTTATTTTATAAACGGGGTGTGGTTCGTAGTAAGTACTGGATGGGCTTAACACTGTCACCTTAAATAAATACCTTAAAGCGTTTTTTAAAATGTATATTAAATAAACTCAACAATAAACAAAAAGTAATTAACAAAAAAATGTATTAGGACTTCTTGTTCCTGGTCCTGGCGGCTCGTTCTCCTGGTGGGTGGCCTGTCACTGTGTGCGTAGTCGCTTCTGTGAACAGAGATATTCTTTTTAATCTAATCCTTACCTAAGAGGTAAAATTTAGGTTACGGTCCTGTATTTACAGGAGCGAGAGCGTTATCCTTGATACCGTTGTTGGTCGGGGGCGCCAGCGCAATGAACTCGAGTCGTTGCGGGGATTGAGAAAATCAATATCGTACTTATACTGTACTAACTCTGGAGCGCTGAAGTGAGTATGTCGTACTCACCGGAAATAATACACGCGAAATGCGCGTATGCAAATGCGAGATCTCGGGACTGTCTTTCTTTAATTAATAACCGGTTTGATTAGGCAATTAGATTATTTATCTAACAGAATTAATTACGGATCTCTATACTAAGTCTAATTATCTATAATCAATCAAGGGAACAAAATACTTGATATTAAAACTACTCTAATAGGTTTACGTAAATATAGAATAATCCACGTACTATCTAACTTATTTACAAACAATCTCGCAACAGGGGTTTACGATGGTTATATGGACTACAAATTTATACACCAGGTTTCGGGTGTACTCTCCTGCGATTAAAGACACCGTGTACGGTTATTGTGTTTGTCTGTAGGTATTGTATGTATGAGTTTCGAGCGAGATTTCAGTAATGCTCAGAAGACGTAGGCGACGGCCTGTCTTTACTGGATACACTACGAGAAAGGTCGTAGGTCTTTACAGCCCCGTAACAACCCTTCACCCTCAAGTATTACGTCGGGGGTTACCCCTGCGTGATACTCTAGGTGTTAGTGTACTTTGTATTGGCGAGTGACGACGGGATCTACCCTTCGTGGCACTCTAGGTGTTAGTGTACTTTGTATAACTCCTGGAGACTCACCCCGGAGTTATTTACGGTCTGTAGTGTTTGATTGTAAATTGTCAGATTGTATAACTTTACAACTTACGTGTCTATCAATAGCAGTACAGGATTAAACTTTAGGTTGCCCGGTGCGAGGTGATGCGCGTTATCACCCGATCGCGATGGACTCTTCGACGGTGAATAACAGGTCGGTGCTTACTCAAAGCAAACGGTACGGGGGCGGCTGCTGGATATCGGCTTGACTTGAATCGACTTCGATTCATCTTCCTCCTTTCACGCGCATCGCGGGTTTATAAAGGTGCATCTGTGGGCGGCTTCGCGGCTACCGTGCGGGGGATGCCGTTATGCGATTGGTTGTAATCGTTCTGACGTGCAAAAACTTACGGTTTCTTAGAAATACACGTCAGCGGTGATGAATAAATTATTCGTTGTGCAATATAGCGTAAACTTTTGAAATCTTACATATAGGATGGTCCGCAAATAATTTTATTCTAAAAAGCATACGTAAAGGACGCTGGTTCTTTACAACCGATTTTAAAAATCTCAGTTTACAGTTTGTCAATATATATATATATATATATATATATATATATATATATATATATATATATATATATATATATACGGATATATAAAACGAATGTAAACCTAAGTACAGCTACAGAGGTGTATGTTAAATATAATAATTCTTTACAATGTTATAAAGTAACTAAGATTCTAATTTTTGCTTTAAATTCAAATATTGCACATCTTATAATTAAAAGTCATCACCTTCACTTTCACTATGATCTTCACTCGACTCTCCGACATTGATTACCAGAGGTTTTACCATTTCCTCAGTTCTTTTTTGAAAGTCCCACCACTGGCCCATTTCCCTTTCATCATGCAAAATACACTTTTACCACAGTTCTCCAGTTACTTAGTTTAATGAATCCTTCCATAGCGATAAAACATTCTCGTCCCCGAAGCCCTCCCTTCCAACGTTTTTGTTGTAATACTGTTTACAATTTGCTCATATTAACTCGATAGGGTTGAATTGGCAGTGATGCGGAGGTAAACGTAAAATTTGATGTCCCCATTGATGAGCGATTTCATTAATTGCATATATTTTTATAACTTGTAAATCCTTGTCAGTTTGTAATAATTCCACTTTCAGCATATTATTCCAATGAGGAATATTGTGTTTTCTCAAAAATTAAAGAAGATCTTCTTTCTTTCAACTACTTGAAGGTAATTTTTCTACTAATGACAACTGGCATTGTCAAGAATTATCAAACTTGGTTCTTCTAAATTTGGTAAAAGCTGTTCTTGAAACCATTTTTTAAATAAATCAGCGTTCATATTATCGTGGTAGTCTGCTGTCTTACTTTTACTGGAAAATACCAATGATGAATTAGGTATGAAACTATCCTTGTTGGCAGTACTCAGTACGATACAACTAAAATTTGTTCGGTTAAAAATATTGTTAACAAATCGGACTATTTTAATTACCGTTTCCCTTCTGTTCCAAATGTCTACAATAATTGTACAATAACTAACAATTTTTATTGTTCTCACAAAAAACTTATTTTATTTATGTAAATAAAGTTGAACCTGTTACCAAATTATTAACGAATTAAGTTTTATTTTCATTTGGTAAATAGTCCATCAAATACACCTCCAGAGAGATTATTGTCACATATACCGCACAGTTTCACTGAGATGAGTCAACGGTAATTTTGTACTCGCTAAATTTTGGCATCTCTAATCAAAGATAATTGACCTCGAGCTTCACTTTCGGCCAATTATCAGATCAGAGATTCCCAAACTTGCATTGTAAAAAATTTCTTTAAACAAACTCACCCTCGTTAAACGTGTGCGGTATATCCGACAATTTTCTCTCTATCGGTGTAGTACTGTCGATTAGATTACGAGTTGTCATTGAACCAAAATCTAGTACTCTTACTGGCTTTTAGTAGACTATATTTATCTGATACTGATTTTAATTCAGTGAGGAATGTGATACCATTTAAATTTCAGTATTTTTTTATTGACAGTAATTGTTCTCTCTCAAATTGATTTGATAAACCATAATCTTATTGACTGTTTTTTTTTGGACATAAATAAAACTCGAAATCTATATTATTCAATCGTACACATAAATTCCTTTCACATTCAGGTACTGTTGTTTTTTTCAATGGACAACAGGTACAATTTGCTAACATCTGATGCGGTGTTTAGTGTGACAGCTCGAACTGCTTTATCAGTTCCTGGATGCAGTCCCGTGATTCGACACTTTGGCCACGACGGCGGTTATCCATCTTGATTAATACTAGAGAGCCGATTTTCAAATTGTGCGTCTACCTCAACCACTTGCATCGTTCTTGAAGCAACTTAACGTATTCTATCTTCGAACCCCTCCAGAACTCTTACTGCAAACTCTGGATGTACTGATATTTGTCCATCCGTGATTTTAATTCTTCCACATTTGGGTCCGCCAGCAAAATAATTGGCTCTCCGATCAAAAAATGAGCGGATATTAGTGCTTGTAAATCGTTTGTATCATTACTAGTACCGTAAAGTGGCCTCGAATTGAAGATTCCTTCTATTTATACAATTGTAGTATTGATCTTTTCATACAGGGTTAATTTTTTTATGTATTATGGCGATCTCGAAAACTAGAGCAGATAGAATGACGCTTAAATGAGGAAAATTTTAAAGTTTTATGGGGCCAATTTAGTGCACCTTTCGTTTTCTTCAAAAAGGCCAAAGCTAACTAGATACTTCAAAAAAACTGTTTTTCTGTAATTTCTTTAAATGCGTATAGTTCCGTTGTTTTCATTTTAAGAAAAAAATTGTAAAAAAAAAAATTTATAGATAATTATGTTCCATATAAGGTAGTTAATTAATTTTCTGATATACGCTTTGCTTTTTAAGTTACGACATAAACATGCATTTTTTTTAAATGGAAACAATAGTTGGCTATGAGTTTTTAAAGAAAGTTTCTTTCTAGGTTTCCTAATAATATATACTAGGTAGTAAATGAACAAAGTTGGCTATGAAATAAAACCATAAACAGTAAAGAGTTGCAAACACCACTCTATGACTAACTAAAGCATTACCTAAACATATTTGTACATATGCTCAAAATGTTCATTATAACCAAAATTACACCTTTTTAGAACAGAATTGATGACTTTTTTTAAAGAACGCCTATTAACACTAGTAATAGCTTCTAGTACGGCTTCCCTAAGATCTTCTACTGCTTCATACGACCTTCGACACACTTTATCCTTTATCGTTCCCCACAAACAGAAATTCAAAACAAACAGATGATGGAGGTGGCCGTACAACTGGTGCATTCCTCTCTATCCACAAGCCAGGAAAAGTTGTATGTAAATAATTACACACTGCGAATTGATTACAAGGCAGTGCACCATCGTACTAAAACTACTTCAGCATAATGCGAGTGTCCAAATGTATCATACATCATTTTGTAGAAAATGAAGGTAACGCTCACCGGTTAAAGTGTCATCAAAAACGTATGCACCAAGGAATGTTGATCCGATAACGCGACGGCACACGTTAAAACCATATTTAATTTGTGATATTCTTTGCTTAACATAATGCGGACTTCTTTGTGACCAAAGATGCTCGTTGTGTTCGCAATTTGTAAATTTACTTTGGTCCGTCCGAAGTACCTTAAATTAAAACTGTAAGTCGACTGCACACTTGATTCTAAACCACGTAAAAAAATCGCGAAAATTATCATCAGGATGCAGTGCTTGTGAAGTTAGTAACGTATAGGGGGTGGAATTTATACTTTCTTGACACTCATATAGCAGTACGTAGTGAAATTGCCACTTGCATACTAATTTCTCATGTTGAATTCGATGCATTCATTAATATGCCCTGTTTTATTTTTGGGTTTACAGAAACATCCATGTTCACCCCAAACTTTCATATAATCTTTTAAGGGTGCCCTGAGAAAGCTGGCCGCGTTCAAAATAGAGGTCAAAGTATTGCTATGTAGCTCGCATTTTTTTTTGACACTGAATATAACATTCAACCATATCACCTTTTTCTAGATTAGAAAAATGCATTGTAGCGGCTAAAAACACTAACCAAACTAAAGAGCACTTTCAAATTAAACGTCAAAATAATATGAGTAGCATTTGTCAATCAACAACTACTTCCATTGTAGTAATTCTGAAATTAAACCCGAAAAGCGGCCGTACCTTTCTAGTTGTTCAAAATAACTATGTGATACGTTACATGATTACAAAAGCCAGAAAAATCCCTTCTTAAACAGCCATAGCCAATTATTATTACCATCTAAAGAAACGTATTTAATGCCGTAACTCAAAAACAAAAGATTACATCAAAAAATCGATTTAACTACCTTGTAAAGAACATAATTATCTACAACACTTGATACATTTAAGAATTACCTGTTTCATAATTTCTTTGCAATAAGCATGCTGTCGTGCCATTGATATAATAGACATCAATGCTTTATTACATTCATGCCCTATCATTTTATTGTTTATATTTTAACAATTATACTTGAAGCGAAAAATATATGCAACAGTTCTAACAAGTTTATCTAATTCTGAAAATCTATTGTAACACCATTTCTCAATTTTAATTATTTATTTTATTTGGATTAAGTTTTTCATTTTTAACCTTACTGTTACACAACTTAATATACATTCTAGTACTTTTGGTTGCCTATACTCTTATAAATAATACATTCTAACTTTACAATAGCTATTCAAAACTTCTAATATCTGGATTTTGAATAACAAACATTTTGCTGGTTCATAGATAACACTGTCCTTTGCATAAAAGTTTTGCAATTGTTAAGACTGCATGTTTGGTTACTGAAGCATTGCTTTAAATAAATCACTGATCTCACTCTTCGCAAGAAGGATTTTTAAAACGAAATTTTTTAATTAAGAAAATAAGTTTCTGCACGAGATTGCTGAGTATACATTCCTTTCTTCGTATGGTGGCGATATGAAATTTACGATTAATACATTTATCACGAAAAGCTCGCCTTCCATCTTTAGAAGTATGTTTATTATTCTTTCCTAATGGCTCACTGTAATTTTCAGCTTGTGGTTGTTCTTGTTCTGGTTGAAGTTTAATATTAGACCATGTGTGACTGTGTGCGTGTTACTTACTTTTTCATTAGATGTTTAATTTTTGTCGGCCATTTTTATCTTTTAACGTTTATGAGGTATTAATTATCAAGCAAACCTGCGCACGGTAGTTTAGTTTTAAATACAACCCATATGTTTAAATTTTGAATTAATTTAATTTACATCAATTAAATTTTGTTAGGACATAGCAAGTATTACGAAAGTGATTATCACCTTATACGTATACGTATTTACTTATATTTTAAATTACCCTTTTTTACATTTTGTTTTCTTTAAATATTAAATTCATGAACGTATCTAAGCGTTGATACTTTTCAATTTAACTATTTGTTTAATTGTGTATTTACTTCTTTCTGGGCATTCATTTCAATTTGTTTGTTTTTTTTGTAGAAAATTGAAGCACGTTTTATTTCTGTATGTACTTTTACTTGATTTAGCAATTATAGGTTTTGTTTTATACCACAATACTTTCTTTTTTTCCTATAGATTTCTCCTTTCCTTTAGTAGATAACGGTGATTTCTTACTTTGGGAAGCGGCTCCTGGCGCCCATATCTTTCTACCGAAATTTTCTTGGCTTCGACCCAAACCGACTGACACCCGCGATTTAGTTCCATCCGCAGGTGGGTAGCGACCCCTCTCCCCCTTTTTTTTCTCCGCTTCTCGATTCTGCACATAACACTAATAAATAGAAATATTGAATCCCAGCTAACATTGCTGCTGAAGTAAATGCTTTATTAATTTACGTAACCTCGTCAAGTTCTTCTAAACTGTCTTTCATAAGATTCCTATTTACTAGACATTGGGGACCGTTCCACAATAATGTTAATCCACATCATTTCTGTAGATTAGCATCTTGCGATAGTATGTCGGCTGAATTTTGTTTGGTTTTGATACAGTTCCAAGCCTCTTTATCTGAAACATTATAATTTTCTAAACCCTATTTGCCACAAATACATTGAATAACTCTGGAGCAGTATTTATCTAATGATTAGCTACCTGAGAATCGGATCAAAAATTAGTGGTTACATCACCTTTTAATGCCTAAACAATAACAGACATCAATTGTGCTAGAACCAGAGCTGCATACAATTCTAATCTTGAAATACTAACTACTTTCTTCGGACAGAGATACAATCACCGTATGCTGTCGGTGTAATCACAAAAGCCATCTAATTCAAAAGTAACAGCGTTGGGGATGACAACGCATCTAGGAGTATGAAAGTTTTCTAAAACTGATGATTCATGTAGAACTTTCTGGCGCTTATAGTAACTCAGTTGGAAGTTCAACGTCCTAAGCAAATTTTGAGCTCCAAAGCTATCTTACCACCCTCTTGGATATAATTCAAGAAAATGCTAGGAAACCTCTGTCAAAAGGGGCTTTAGATTTATAAACAAGCCTGTACGTCGTTATTGAAAATAGAGAAAAATGCCTGGGGACAAATAAGCAAGCCATCTTTCATCTCTAATTTTGCCCTGCCATTTGGATTTGAAATAAAAAAATATCAGGGCATTAGCCTTCGCAGGTCAAATTAATTAGTTAAAAAAATATTTTACATACAAGACACACCTCTGTCAAATGGAGCTTTAGATTTATAAACGAGCCTGAATGTCCTAAGTCGTTAAAAAAACTCACTGAGTTTTTCTTCCACACCATATCTACTTCTCAATTTTTGAGCTATGGATCTATCTCATTGCCCTAAGTCGTTATTGCAAACGGGGGGAAAATGCCTGGGGACAAAATATAAGCAAGCCATCTTTCATTTCTAGACACAGAATCCATCCCGTAAGACGACTATAGGGCAACGAGTTTGATTTTACCCAATGTTCATCATAATAATTACACGGCCATAATAATAATATCACGCAAATTAACGTGTGGCACCATTGCCGGGTTTTGCACACAGCGACAAAAATACGTTGTACAGTTAACTTTGTAAAAGCGCCTATACAATGTTAAATTAGTAAAAATACCTATACAATAACAAATATAACCAAACTTGAAATAAAGTTTCTATATTATTTCACATTCAAGGTTTGTATTATCAGAAATATCTTTGTCAAAAAAGGGTCTTAGATTTATAAACATGTTAAGTAGGCCGGCCACTTATTAGAATACTATTTCAAATTTCAAGTTTTCACCGATAAGGGATTCTCACACTATCTCAAGACAATTTTACGTACAAGGTCTCTCTTGTCATCAATACCTCTGTTAAAAAAGGCCTTAGATTTATAAACAACTTAAGGAGGAAAGGATTAAAAACAAAAAAAAAGAATCACTTACCTCGTATTCAAAGATCGTCTTGACAGGGGAAACATATGGCTTTTGTTACTTACACTCACGGCGCATTCACTTTCTGCGTTTTGTTTATAAATGAGCAATGCTAAGTCCAACAGTCATTAATAAAACAATTATTTTCTGGTTTTCTAAGTTGTGTAACCGCAATAGCAACGTTTTACTATTCAAATACCTGTATAGGATTTTTGTAAATATTGGGTTGGATTAATAAACGCGAAATTTTAGATTAGCTCACAATGTTAGGTTAGATTAATAAACGTGAGGTTTTAGTTAGGTCAACGTTGGCCATTTCATCGTTAGTTGGGTTAACATGGACATCATCTTCAAGTTCTGTGAGAAGATAATGGAGGGTAAAAATGGATATATTTTCAATTAGTTGCAGTACCTAGAACTGTTTAGGTTTTTTTTAATTTTCTACTGCTATGTGCCTAATGTATTAACTAACGCAGTACCATCTATGCATGAGATATCATAACCTGGGAGACAATTTAGAGTAGAGCACTGAAAATTGTTCGTTTAATTGAACAGTAGGCACATCTGAGTTAACTGTACGTTAATTTGTGAGGTGAATAGCTTAAATCATATATCGAAGTGGAAACATTATTTTAACTGTATCTGAAAATTATTTTAATGCATGGAAAACGTATATAGTGTGACTGCAGGATTTGCTGTACAGTACCCGAAAGTACTGTGCTGGCTAGTCGTAAGGGCAGGACATTGGATGCACCTGTTGGAACAGAAATAGAAATAAGAAAAAGAAAGAATGTTAAGCGCCACAAATTTTTATGTAGCCGTCAGAGTTTGAAATTGAACGAACAGTGAAAAACAAACAAAATAAAAAAAAATAATAATGAAAACCAATATAACGAGAATAATTATATAATGTCACACAATCTCAGGAAAATTGTAGAACATAAACAAAAAATATCTATTAACAATTTTAAACTAAAGTGAAATAAATTAATCTATTGGAATTAAGGCCAATCTCCAAACGGGAGTTTGAATACCACATTAGTGTGTTATTAACATACCTAATCAAAAAAGGAGACAAAGAATACTAATATTTGAAACAAACAGTAACACAGTACGGCAGTAGTGGTCTCGCCTAAATCGTCCCACAACTCTCAATTAAATTTAAGGACAATCTGAAGTCCTATAGCACCTACAAAAATTAAACCAAAAAAAATAGTTGTGATCCGAAAATCAATCCACCGGAAATAGGGTTAGAGCTCTAAACCAATGTTATGTTTTTGTAATATTCGGCCAACGCACTTCGCAATATGGAATTTAAATTTCAGATTATTAAAACAAATTAGTGGTGCGAATTCCTACTTGAGGATAACAAATACGTGGATCTAAATGGAAGTCACAAAAAAATTAGTGAATCAAATTTAAATTTTAGTTACAAAAAAATATAATAATTTGTGAAACCCCGTGTACATAAGTATGTATACACAAGACTAGCTATAACGGTTATCGAGTACTTTGTCCTTCACACATGAACCTTGTAAAGGAAATTCTTTTACAGTGGGCGAAATTTTACTTTACAGTTACATATATCCTAGTATTTGTCTAAATTATTTATTGAATGGTAATAAACTATCTTAACTTGATTAAATGCCCATGCCGTTGATTACAATTGCTATATCTTGTCTGTTTACTGTATACTAGCGTAACGAATGTATTTACTATTTGATTCACAACTTCTAAAGGAGTAAACCTGGTTTACAATCTTATTCTTGTTTATCGAAGGATATTGTATGAATTCAAGTATGTTCATTAACATTACCTCTACATTTCTTGTAGTTTTTTGATCCCTATATCCATATCAAATTCTTCAATACGCAATAATAATAGTGAAAACCAATTTAACAACGGCAGTATTGTTACCAAAACAGTTGTATCGTAAGCTATGTACTGTAAAAAAGACAAGATACAACACATTTAATCAAGTTGCGATAAATATCACCATGTATAAATGACAGAAATTGCTAAGTTATAAAACAAAGCAAATGCTAGCAAGTGTACGATAAAGGCATTTAAATGTTAGGACTAAATGTTATGAGTAACAACTTATGCAAATACTTCAAGATACGACAGACAGTGAGTTATTCTTAAGTAAGAGAACTAACATTATCCGGGAAACTAAATGATTAATAAACTACAATGGCAATTCAGAAGCGATACGTAGTAAATAATAATCAAAATACATTTGATTATTGGCCGGCTTCTTGGTTATATTACCATACAACTCAGCTGATCGTAATACACATTCAAATATATTTTCATTGCTAATCTTTCCAATTTAATAATTTACATTCATACCATATGAAACAACCATTGCTGAAATACTGATTCTATAAATGTAAGCTAATTTAAGTATAATTATTCACACGCCCTTCACATCACAGTTAAGGTAGACGTTTACATTAATTTGTTACGTTAATAGTACACCCCTGTTACCTGCTTTCTGGTTTAATCACTCAGACATGCGTATATTTATTTACATTAATTAATTAAAAAAATTGGTAGCATTCCACATTGACGAAACACTACATCCTTACACAAATACTGTTGCAGAGCAAAGGTGTTTAAAAGTTATAAGTTGCTAAAGGGGTGAAACTATAATATAGCACACGGTATAACAGCTACAGTGCAAATTTTGGAAAAAGTTGAAACAAATCAATTTGTTGTTAAAATCATTATTTGTTCACACAACTTCCTCAATAATAATAAAGTGCATGCGAATTTAACATAACTACGTATGTGTATTATAATATACACATTTTACATGTTAAATACATTCAGAATCGTTATTTATGATGGAAAAGTTTTCTATTCAACGTATAATGTAGAATAACAAACCGCTTCACAAAGTTTTTGATTTAGTTTCTAAAGTTAATTCTACTGTTCATATTTTTTATCAATTTGGTAATAGATTTATACTCATGAATTTAAAATCAAATTTATTGGTTTGTAATACAATTTTGAACAATTTATATTTATTGTATTGCAGAATTTTATTGACTGCAAGATCACGTCCAGCCCAGTATCGCTTCTGAAAGTATAAGTCACACCAGCTACTTCTCGCGATCTTATCAAATGCAATATCTGCAATTTATGAGATGGATACCATTTATGGGACATATTTTGTACCGTGAACGGACAATTCGAAGGTGAAATATACGAACAGCACATTCATTTTTCGTCGAGGGATCATAAATTTCTAACGAATTCGTATCATGGCACACCCCTTCCTCCATTTGATAAGTTATGGCCGGTGTGTGGCAAGGAAATTTTCTACAGGATATTCTTTTCATGGTAAATTTTGATAAAAAAAGTTGTTTTAGGCATCGCTTCTTACTGCTTTACTCCTTCACTGCTTTTCATTTAATGCACAGGAGGAACTTACCATAATATTTTGCCCAACTTTCTAAGTCTCCCGAACTCCTTATTTTGTAGAAAACTGGCGGGGTTGCAGCACAGCAAATTACGTAAAAGCTTTTTCTCTTTAGCCAAAAATGTTTTAGACTTCTTGCCTAGTCACTTAACGTACAAAATCTTGAACCAGTTTTCATGTCACAATTGGCAATAGTAGGTAGCTTTAATGGTTGAACAGTGTTAAAAAAATCCTGAAAAAGACACCTTCTGCATCCTAAAACACTGTCGCCGTAACTTTTCCGGATTGAGTAACGAACAACTTTCGCTTTTTTGGTTTCTGACAATGCATTGTCTCAACACCATTTAATGGTTTTTTTTTATTTTCTATTATTCCTACGTAAACTTCTTGGTAAATGTTAATAAGTTAGTCGGAAGTTCAATTGTTAATTTTTTGTTCTTTTCTGTATTTTTTTCACATTTTGCATACGTGTTAGTTTACATACTTTAGTAGTTTAACCGGAGGATTGCGCCCGACAACGAGTTGCTCATCATATAAATCACTGCCATGTTTAATTTTTTAAGGCAGTCAATAAAATTCCACGTAATGCAAGTCAGCATGCAAACGTCGATGACCAGCCTCCGCATCATTTCTGTGCTCTTTTTCCCTTGCAGGATCCTATCGTATGCAGTGCCAATTATTACTGGAAATACGGGTTGGTGGCGTCCAGTCCCCATCGATTTTTCCCGATATTGTTATTTTAAAACCAATCTCTAATGGATTGCAGCTCTTCCTGTAGATAATTTCCCAAATCTTCTTCCGGTATCGTATATATATATATATATATATATATATATATATATATATATATATATAAAACAAACGCCGTGGATGTGATCAGTTGATTATAGGATGGATACCACCATGTGTTAAGGCAGATACATACAAATTTTGATCTCATCAACAAATAGACATGTGTACATGCGTGCGTGAGTGCGTGTGTGCATGTGTACGTGTGTGTGCGCGTGTGTGTGTGCGTGTGTGCGTGTGTACGTGTGTGCGTGTGTACATACGTGCATGTGTGCGTGTGTGCGTATGTGCGCGCGCGCGTGTGCGCGTGGAGGGGATGCGTGCGAGCGTAGCTGCGTGCGTGAGAGCCTGCGTGTGTGTGTTTACGCTAGTATCCGCAATAACTACAAGACAATTTGAAAAATGTTTTATAGTAATGTTTATTTCTAATCATGAGTCTGTCCTCTCGTCCACCCGTCAATTACCAGCTTATCCAGCAAATTGAACTACGCAGAAAGTTTGTGTAAGGTAAAAATCGTTAGTGGAAACAGATACTTGAAGCTTAAACTTTTTTTATTTTTGATCGCATGAAATGTAATACGCATTATAGGTCAGATATTTATATATATATATATATATATATATATATATATATATATATATATATAAGGGTTTAAGCAAATCAGTTGAAGATGGCAACTTCTAGAGCTAAAATGTGTCACCTGGGCGCCCTCTTACATATTTAATTATCTTATAGTTGCATGAATGAAATTTTTAATTGTTTTGTAATGCGATTTTCTAATCGCTCCTAACCCCCCTTAATCGCCCGTTTTGAATCCCTGCTTATATGGTCAGTTTTCGGTCCATTTTTAATCCCACACCTTGATCATCTTCTCTTTTGATTTTGATCTCGATATTTTTATTGGCCGGTCTTATTTGCCTTTTTCGGTCTATTTTTCAACTGGTATATTTACGGAACAGCACAGCTGGTAAAAAGGGTGTAGCTGGTTTTAGCATTTTAGGTCCAACATCTTCCTCTAGCATCCTCATTGCAACATCTTGGTGCAGCATCTTCTGTTTGTTTTTTTTTCAGCCATTTTGTTTTCGTCAGCTATATTAATTTCTCTATGTTGGTTCTTTTGGGGCGGATTTTCTCTTTGGGCCAAATTTTCATCCCTTGCTGTGGGCTTCTATATGCCTTCCTATCGTTTTTGCCATCTCGTGCCTACATGAGTTTTCAGCTTTCAACCATCGTGGTTCTATGTTCCAGCATCTTGTGTGTTTACCGTTCTGGATTTCCACCGTGTGCCCTTACGGCTAAAGGTCCAAAATTGTCTTCTTTTGTTATGGATTTTTAATCCCCTTCTATTTCAACCTCTCTTTCATCCCTTCATTGTCATGCATATTTAGTCATCTTCTATCAACTTCTTGCGTATGCACTTTTGGATTTCCGTCATCTTGTTTCTGTGTTCCGTTAACCTGTTTCCGCCATGTTATTTCGTTATCTGGTTTCCACCATCCTGTTTCCGGTGTGCGTTTTGACTTTCTGCTGTCTTGCAGCAGCCATCTTGTTCCGCCAGTCAACCTCCATTGCTTGCAGATGAAATCCCCTTTTTCAAGCGCTTTGGTACCACCTTGCGCCTTATTTCTAACCTGGATCCCCATTCCA
This sequence comes from Vesta saturnalis, assembly GCA_036346205.1. Classification (NCBI taxonomy): domain Eukaryota; kingdom Metazoa; phylum Arthropoda; class Insecta; order Coleoptera; family Lampyridae; genus Vesta; species Vesta saturnalis. The sequence continues at coordinate 1,494,645 of JARFJB010000229.1, read as the reverse complement.
GTATCTGGGATCCTGCTAGTGCTAACCTTAGTGGATGCTTGACGTTACGATGATTATTATCTAAAAGTGAAAATAGTTACGTAATCAAAAAGGTGAAAGTGATGAATTATAAGTGAAAGGCACTCTTAGGATTTCATTATTACGTAATAAAGTGATAAGAGTTAAACCGTAATATTGACAGATAACTCACCGCATACTTGGTTTGTTTTCATGGTTTGCGTGTTTGTGTTTATTTGAATGTGTTTGTATGTTTTGACGGCGAATAACTTGTTTCTGTTTGATTTAGTTGTTAAGTAATTTGTTTACTAGTATCGGGGTTGTTTTGTCTAGCTTTCAAATTGTACCACTAAACGTTTTTGTCTAAGAAGAATGCTGTGAAAACTCGGAACGTGAAAGTTGTTGATAATATTGTGTAACGTGTGGAGGAATCTTCTCAAGCTTACTTCTAATCTTGACAGCAGGTTGTCGATGAGTCATGTGAAAGTCACGAAAACCAAATAACGTTCAAAGTTGTTTTGAAAGCTAACTTCTAATTATATTAAAAGCTGGCATTATAAGTTTATGGTAAAACTACAAAATGTCGCTCGTTCTAACCTCAGTCAGAGAAAAGGGAGACAGAAAAAGAGAGAGGAGAAAAATGCTATATTAAGACGCTGGATGAATAATAATTGATGGTACTATTATTTGGAAATGCAACCAAAGTTGTTTTCAAATATAACATATTAACTAATGACCCTAATGATAAATTTGCAATTATTTGTGAAAATGAAATGATTGTAGTATAGCGTAACTTAATAATAAGTAATGGTATTTTTATCATTAGTTACACTTTTATTGCAATCATGATCAAAGCTGTTATCAAAAATTCCTCAGACCGCGTTTTAGAACCATAACCATAATTTAGCTTTCACAAATAATTGCAAATTTAGTATCAGGGTCATTAGGTAATCTGTCGTTTGAAAATAATTTTGATTGCATTTCCAAATAATAGTACCATTATTTATAATTAATTTGTAAGTTACTTTATACCACACTCATTTCACTTAACTCATTGTCTTGTCATCTGGATGCTTTCAACAAAAAGTTCTGTCAACTTTCCTGTTTTGTTTATACGAATAGTTTTGTGCGGTATTGGAAAATTCTTGTAATTGTGATTAGCGACTGTTTTGCAAAGGCAATAATCACGCCAATAACGGGGAAAGTAATATTCGAACGAATTCAGCAGACAAGAGCAAGTTTTCTGCTAGCCGAAACGCCGCAGTAAAGCTACCATAAGTAAAAAATTGTATTCTAAATGTATATTCAACTACTTGTGTGATCTTCCGTTACACAGAATGCAGTGTCTTACAAAAACATCTCTAGCATCAACAAAAATCAGAATTTCACAATAAAATTTCATAATCTTGTCAATTTACAACGTACTTTACGATTTTGTCTATTGGCTTTGTTTTTGTTTGGCTTTAAAGTTAGCTAACCCCGAAAAACGGGTACATACATTCATTGGGCTCAGTAACGGTTCTTCAAATGTATTCAAAAAATAATTGTTATGCCGAAATAACGTTAGAACTATATAGGCTTTAATTTGGTTCATTCGGATCAATGGTTATTGTTTTATTAAGCTTCAAAGTCGAGTCTATAAACTTATTGCGCCGACAGTAAACCTCTTATTAGACACTACAAAATTAGTGGAGTTTCAAGGGGCCACAGTTTTAAAAAAAATTATTTAGTGGTCATTTAGGCTCAGGTATGAGTTTTCAAATACCAAATATAGATTATTCTACAAAATCCACCTATCTTAAGTAATTTTTATTTAAAACAATCTTGTCTAATAAAATGAAAAAAAGAACTCATTTGTCAATTACAGGTTTGCTGTAAATTTTGATCGTTTATAATGATGTGGCTATTGAGGTTTAAAAAATTTAATAAATTAATGGGTGTTAAATGTTCTCAAAACGAATGGTTAAACTAACTCGAGATACAACCTGTTCACCAAAAATAATGCCTTTGTCTCAATCGGTAGTTTAAAATAGGCCGGTTCATGCTTTTGTTTTGCTTAATTACCACAATTTATACTGTTATTTCCACTTAACATCAATAGAAAAAATTGCAATGTAACACTAATAAAAATGATCTCGGACGCCAAGTTATTTTTTTAATTGTGCTCGGAATAACTAAACCCAGGTTTACAGTAAAAATTTTACCAAAATGTAAAAAATAAAAAATATACAGACTATGTTTATTAACAGTTAAATTTAGGGTTATATAAAATATATCTTAAAATTAGCCTTATACTAAGAAATCATTAAATTTATAAATACCTGTTACAAAATATAATACATCTTCTTGAGAACCCCTGGTATTGTAAAAAAATAAATGCGGAAATGCAAACCCAGGTGATGTAATCCTTATATCAATGTTGCGCAATATATCGCAATAAAATGCTTTACGTTGTAAACCACATCCAAAATGGAATTTTCCTTCTTATAAATTTGGGCAATCCAATGTTTATTGCATTCTCTCGAAAGTTCAAAATAAATAATGGGATCTACATTTAGATCTGCATTAAAAGCAAAACGCAGTCATAAAATGAAAGCGTACCCAAAGTAGAATTAAATGTGCAATTAAAAGCGGTAGAATTAAAGTGTCAAAGTAAAAAAAAATGCCTGCAAAAAGCAAATGTTTTAGATTTTAGTATTACGGGTTAAATATTTCTTACCACTAAATCAATGGAATTTAGGTGGAAACCCAAAATTGGCTTCCTGCATCAAACAGCGTACCACAAGAAATGAAAAAATGGACGCTTAGGAAGTCAGATGATGACACGTTGCGCGAAAATATGAGCAGAAAAAAAATAATTCAAAGAAGTGGGAGTATAAACCCTTAAGAAGATGTGAACTTAAGTTACACCAAAATGCAAATTAAGTTGCCTACCACATACCTATAATTCATTAATAATTAAAATTTTTTCTTATATTTATAACTAAATGAGCGAAGAACATAAATTACGGTATATTTTAATACACCTCAAAATGGGTTGTTACACATTGACTACGAAAAAGTTCAAAAATAGACCGCAGTTTAATAAAAAAAAATACATTTAGTTACAAAAAGTACAAGCAATGTTTCAAATTAAAGTTACTTAAAATAATGCCGATAGTTACATTTTGGGAAGATAACCCTGGGTTCGATGCTTGAAAATTTAGTTTATTTAGAAGATATTTTAAAACAAAACCATTTGGACGATGCAGAAATAGAAAAACTCCTTGTGTATAAAAAACACCTTTTTCAAAACTAACAACCTATTTTCAAAGAAGACCTTGGTACGACAATGCGTAATAGCTAATCTCCGTTTATGGCCAATCTATTCATGGGTAGATTTGAAACAGACTAAAAACGCTATTTGCAGTATTTTCCTAGAGTTGGGATTAGATATGTGCATGATGTGTTTGCCATCCTTAATTTGTAAGGTTAAGAACTTCGTAGACACTTTGAATTCTAAATTTTCAACAATTAAATTTAGCTATGAAAGTCCCCCGTTTCTTGATACTATGGTAACCAGAAATGGTACTAAACTAGATATGGATATGTATCATAAGGAAACTACCACTAAAATATTAATAACCAATGACTTCAATCACTGCAGGCAGCATAAAATCGCGGCTTTTAATTTTTTGCTTCATAGATTGCTTCATTTTCCTTTTTCAGTTGACAACTGAATTAAAGAATTGCACACTATTAAAGTAATTGCTACATACAATTGGTTTTCAGATGAAATAGTTATGAATACAGTTAGGAAACAAACACATAGGATGATGGTTAAGAATGTAATTACATTGGGTAACGCCAAAGAGCAAATCGAAACAAAGTATGTAAAATTACCAAACTATCCTGTTTATACATACAGAGTGGCCCATTAGTGTGTCGAAGTGCAATAACTTAGGATCAAAAATGCAAACAAATGTTTAGAATAAAAGTTGTTATATGAAAATGTAAACTTTCACCATTAACACTCATAATAATAAATAATAAAGTTGTTATGTTTGCGTAGATACACATTTCTAAAATATTTTGAGATATACAGGGTGTTCAGCCTAAGCGAGACAATATGAAGTTTACCTTTTTTAATAGGACACCCTGTATATGTGTTTACCATCGAATCTAGTGTAAAATTCTGCATCTAGCCCTATCTTTTCTTTTCCTATAAATTGCGACGTTGCCAAGCTGGAGCGAAAAATATGAAGATTTGACGAAAATTGGTGCACTATAAATGCTGCCAAATAAACGTTATCAGTGATAAGCAACTAAACTTATTTGGTAGGTACGAAGGTAAAGGATGGCTGAAATGTCTGAAAATAGTAGGTTTCGTTTGGGGTTCGGGGTGTTTTTTGGATAAGCATTAATTCAGGAGATTTCAGTTAGCAAAAACTTCATTTTTTCAAATGGAACACCCAGTATATTATTTTACCATCTTGTAAAACTATTTCATTCCTTCGAATTATGCTTGTATAATGTACTCTCTAAAATTGATTGTTTTTAAGAAAATTTCATTTTTAGTTTATGATTTAAAAATGTTCATGTTTTTAACATCTTGGTGCTGAATGTGACGCTTAGAATACTTCTACTTTCGATAATTTTTTGTGACAAAATCAAACCAGTAATTTTCTACCTTCAAAAAATGTAATAAAATAAATAGGGTATCTACAAAAGTCAAAATAAACAAATTAAATAAAAATAACTAACAACAAATAAGAAAGAACTAAAAACGTTAGATAACTACTTCCATACAATAATGTATGCGATCTTCAAAAGCTCTACTAGCACGATGTAACATATCGACATCAGCACTTCGGAAAACCTCTCTAATTCTATTCTTCATGTCTTCCTTAGTAGTCGAGGGTGTTTTGTATACTGGTTCTTTGACAAAACCTCACCAAAAACATCCATTTTTGTAAGTTCTGGTGAACGAGGTAGCCATTTATGGGGTCCTCCTCTACCTATCCATCGTCCGAGAAATTCATTATTTAAATGTGTATTGATCAGTATGGGTATGATGAACTGGTGCCCCATCATGTAGGTACCACATAGTTGTGGTAATTCGTTTTGTAAGAAGTTTAAATAAACTTGCCCATTAACAGTTCCGTCACAGAAATATGGGCCTATGGCATGATTCCCAATTATTCCACCCCATACATTTAATGACCACCTTGTTTGACTGATAGTCCGTATACAACGCGGTTGAGCTGTTGCATAATAATGGAAATTGTGTCTATTAACAAACCCATTTTTTTTTTAAAGTTGCTTCATCGGCAAACAATACAAAATTAAAAAAATATCTGTTTTGCTCAATTTGTTGTTGAGCCCACTCACAGAAGGTTAACCGCTTTCATAATCATCACTCAATAGATCCTGCATTCGCTGTATATGGTAAGGATGCATTTTGTCTTAGACAGAATTTTTTGTGTGACAGTACGACTTATGCCGGTTTGTTTTGTTATTTCCCGTGTCGAGATGTGAGGATATTCCGTAACCTTTAACATTACGGTCATCTCGTTGTCCTCTGTTATTGCAGTTTTCAACCTTTCGCTTTTTTCGTAAGTTACACTGCCAGTTCTGGTAAATCTTTGAAGTGCATTTTCCAATGTCTCTTTTCTTGGCTGTCTTCTATCTGGAAATTTCTGTTCATAAATCCTTTGTGCGAGTAAGCAGTTTTTATCACTGGCACCCAGTACAAAAATCATATCTGTCAATTCTTCTATCGGAAAATTCATGATTTTAATTGCTTTCTCTCTCGTTCTTAATACACATTTACAACACGTCTAGATAATAACTAATCACTCTGACTTGCGCAAACGTCAAATTCACAGGTTACTTGTTAAAACTATGGATATTTTCATTTCATTTGTTGGTAAGCTTATTTTTGCTTAATTTAGTTTTGTAGATACCCTATTTATTTTATGACAGTTTTTATAGGTAGAAAATTACTGGTTTGATTTTGTCACGAAAAATTATAGAAAGTAGAAGTATTCTAAACGTCACATTCAGAGCTTGCTTGTTAAAAACATAAATATTTTTAAATCATAAAATGCAATTTTCTTAAAAGCAATCAATTTTAAAGAGTACATTATACAGACATAATCCGAAGGGATAAAATAGTTTTACAAGATGGTAAAATAATATACTGATTGTTCCATTTAAAAAAAATGAAGTTTTTGCTAATTAGAATCTCCTGAATTAATGCTTATCCAAAAAACACCCCGAACCCCAAACGAAACTTCTACTATGTTCAAACATTTCAGCCATCCTTTACCTTCGTACCTACCAAATAAGTTTAGTTGCTTATCACTGATAACGCTTATTTGACAGCATTTATAGTGTACCAATTTTCGTCAAACCTTCATATTTTTCGCTCCAGCTTGGCAACGTTGCAATTTATGGGAAAAGAGAAGATAGGGCTAGATGCAGAATTTTACGCTGAATTCGATGGTAAACAAATATAAAGAGTGTCCTATTAAAAAAAAGTAAACTTCGTATTGTCTCGCTTAAGCTGAACACCCTGTATACCTCAAAATATTTTAGAAATGTGCGCAAACGTAACTTTAATTTAAAACATTTATTTGTATTTTTGATCCTAAGTAAGTTATTGCAGTTCCACACACTAATGGGCGACGCTGTATAAAAGGTCTATCTAAAATCTTTTCCACAATTAATTAAAAACAGTTAGTACTTCAGATAATAGTTTGCAAACTCTTTTAGGCAATCCAAAGAATCAAGTGGATAAGCAGGATAGACAGGGAATTTATAAAATTAATTGTAAAAATTATGAATAAATATCTGTAGGCAAACTAAACGACCTATCAAAATTCGCTTGAAAGAACATTTGGCTCATATCAAATACAAAAGTTTGGACAATTCTACCATAACCTTATATATGTTTGATAAAAGTCATGTAGTTCGTGCTCACCCTCGTACGCGCGCGCGCTCGTTCGTGAGTGCGTGCGTTCGTGTGTGCGTGTGTGTGTGTTGTGCGTGTGTGTTGTGTGCTGTGTGCTGTGGTGTGCTGTGTGCGTGTGTCGTGTGTGCGTGTGTCGTGTGTCGTGTGTCGTGTGTGCGTGTGTGTGTGTGTGTCGTGTGCGTGTGTGCTGTGTGTGTTCGTGTGCGTGTCCCGCGTGTGCGCGTCCGTGCGTGCGTGGGTGTGTATGTGGGTTTGTGGGTGGGTGCGTGCGTGCGTGCGTGTGTGTGGGTGTGTGAGTGTGCGTGTGTGTGAGTGTCTGTGATCACTCGCCAGCCGTAACTACACAGACGATTTTGATCAAATTTGGAATGAAGGCCTACGAGACAATTATGTCGACAAAACAAGCTTTTAAACGCAATAGGTGTATAAGGGGTGAAAATAAGGGTGTTAGGGCAAATTATCCAATTTTAACACAGAAGACTGAAATTTAGGACACTAATAATTCGCAGGAAATGCAATTTTTTGCAGTTACAGTCACCTATACATTTTTTTTTTTGTAGAAATATATATTTCAGATTCCGTTCAAGATATAAAATAATTGGAAATAGATATGCGTTGTTAAATAAAGGTTTTTAAAGCAATTATTCGAATTTGATTTATTCAAAATTCTCTCCAAGCATTTGTTTTTGTTTTTTTATATTTTCTAGGCAACCAGCCGCTCTTATGAATGCAACTAACTTTCTTCTTCTAAAGCTACTAGTATAGGAGATATGAATTTTCAAAAATTTAATATTGATAATTTTATAACTTTCTAACTATTCTGGTTACAAACTTGGGGTTTTGCAAATAAACTTTGTTCATTTGCGCTAATGAAATGATATTATATTGATGAACACACTACTTTCGGTTTTTTCCGGAAATTGAAAACGTTCCTCGTATTCCTGTTATAACATACACAATATTCTTACTTTATTTGAAAGAGAGCGAAATTTGCTTTAAAATAATATGAAATAGTATATAGTTGTTTATCTTGAAAGATAACCGAGATATCTATTTTTAACTTTTAACCTACAAATACATATGTTGGTATAGAAGGTTATGCAATCGGCTTTTTTTTTACTATCGCACTTATTAGTGCATTTTACAACTTTTGGCCAAGTTTCGTCAAGATCGGCCATGATGTCTAGATGTCTCGGTGAGGGGGGGGGGGGTTATTAGGGTCAATTTTTGGTCTTTATTAGATATTTCTAAAACGGCGGAATATTTTAAAGATATAAAAATTCCTCATACATTTTTTAGTATTCTGCAATAATGTCCTGTAATGCACTAGCATTGACCTAGTTCTAAATTAGCATCAAGATGTCTATTAACCTCTGACATGAAGTTTTAAACGTTCGACGTTCGACGTCTTTGCTTTTACAACATTGGCTATGTTCGTAATCAACTTATTATAAAGAGGTGGCATAGTTATCAAAAAAAGAATGTTATTAAAATTATTTCATTTCCATTTTACAGGTTAGGAGGTCGTGTATTGTTGCACACCAGATATTTTTTTATGAAACGTAAATATTCTAAAGCTGTCGGGATATACCCACTTGATTTTTTTCATCAGTGTCTGAACAACCGTTTGCAAATAAAATAAGCAGTAATAATCCGGCTAAGTTTGTAAAATCTTCATTAACTCGAAACTTTATTAAAACTAGATGTCCTGTCTTGGCACGGCAGAAATTAGTTATACGACTTACGGTTGCGATAAAAATAAATCAGTTTTACGCCAGCACCATAAAAATTATACGAAAATATTTCCAATATTTTGTTAAACTGGAATATAAAATCCATACATCGAGTCTTAAGCATTGTGAGTATGTAATAAATCAAGGACTATCATTAATTTTCTTCTGATTAGCAAAACATGTATTTGTTCGTCTGAATTTTTAATTTCTAGTACATTCTGTGGTATATTTTATAAAATAAACGATAAATTTATTTTATTTATTGCATTGTCCTTATATCTAATTAAAAAGCAAGTGCATTAGTATTTCACAGATATCCGTATTACACATCAAAATTACACTAGAAGAGTTTAATCTCTAAAATGTTCAAAAGACCAAATTAAGAAAATATGAAATTTGTGATTCACGCTTAAATTTTCCTAAAGTTACAATTTTGCTTGATTTATCAAGTACGTACAAACATTAATAATAGTAAAATTTCAACTATCAACATAACTGTTAGCTATCATCTAGACATTAGGGACAAGTCAACGGCAAAGAACGGCATCTCTTTAATTTCCCACGGGATTCCAGCATCCCTATTTGGATCAACTGACCAAACCTGTCGCACCTGTGCCACCTTTAACCTGTATCAATTATATCTTGTATTATTCATCAAATGCTAATATATTTTTATTCTTTCATTTAAACATTTCCAGTTTTGATTTAAGTCGATTAGATAAGAACAAGTTTCTTGTGTATTCTAATTTGAAATTTTACTTTAGTTAAAGACGCGTTCCCGTTTAAAGAAGTTCGTGCGTTTACGAATTATGTGCTTAACATTATAAGAAGAAATAGTGAAAAAGGTAAGAAGTTTCACACTAAATTGTATGACGATAGTAACTTGTGAATGTGCTGTACAAGCCAGAAGGGATGAGGGTGTATTGATCAAACGACTAAGATGGCCGCTTAAGAGAGACATCTTAGAAGGGGAACGCTATGTCCATTACATCAGTAATTAAATATATGCAAATGGTTTCCAGGATTATAACTAGAACATCCTCCCCCTCAATGTCCAGTACAATAAAGGGTAATCTGGTTTTACGTTTTGATCCTTTGTCTTTATCTCTTTCTCTCAACCTTTAAAACTTTGTTTACTATCCTTAACTAACAGGACGTTTACTGAAATGATGAAGTACAAATTAAGTTTCGACAAATGAAATGAATTACGTTCAAGAATTTTGTGTGTTGGTAATAAAATGAAAGCGAATTTAGTAATGAATGAATTGAAAATTTAGATTATTAATCTTGTTACTGTATGAATTAATACACATGTGATTTTTCACTTATGAAATTTTTTCTTTTTATTTTAGAGTGTGTTGTTACATACGTTGTTATAAGTTTGAAAGTTTTTGAGCAACGCTAGTCACAAACTTTTGGAAAATTAGTTTTATTAATTATTCATTTAGGAAAAGTTTTGAATACTTTTTTTTAACATTGGAATTTCATAATTACACGTGTTTATTCACCTAATAAAAAACCTTTTCTGACGTGTAACTTAAAATTTTTGTTTAGAATCCTTTCTTTTATTTTCCATTTTTACCAATCTGCACGTCATTTTTATATCGGTCCATCACGTAATATGAAAGTTTGTTGCCTACTTTTTACAGTTCATTATACAGGGTATTTCGGTCGTATGAAAAACTAATGCTACTTTAAATCTAAAAATACGTGTTGAATTCTAAACTACATCGGTTTCGGACTATATACCGAAAGTACACATTGGGCAAGCGAATTTACTTAAAAAATTTACCAGGAGAAAAGTGTGAGTTTTGCAACATCAAATTCTGTGTTCAAAATTAACGCGACTTACGTACGTTTAAAGTTTTTTTTTATAGCACTTCGTGAGTTATGAAAGTATTTAGATAACCCAAAACAACCTTAAAAGTAAATATAGAGATCATTATACTAGCTTAACCCATAACTGCTACTGACAAACGTACGATACTTAACTGCTACCGACGGGTTACTGTGAATCACATATTCATTTTGCAATAAAGATCACACATTTTGAAAGATGATTATGTTTACTAAAAAAATGTAACATAACTATGCGAAAATTCATGTAAAATAAACAAATTATAATTAATAAATATTATGGAAGAAAAAGACTTTATAACTAACAAAATGTATTATAATTAATTTATTGGACCGGTTTCTGCACTACAAACTTCCCATCATCAGCAGTCACTAATTATCTAAAATACATATTACATAAAAGTTATTGGATAATCAATTAAAATTATATAAAATACCTTACACACATCTACGTCACTAAAGTTAAAATTAACAAAACCATAAAAAAAAATTCTCTGAACACCTTAATTATTAAAATCCTATTATGCGAATAAACCAACTGCAAAATTTAGAGTAAAATCCTTAAACTAATGCACACAACGTTAAGGTATATAATATCTCATGGAAACAGTATCTCTATACTATAATAGAACCAGTTAATAATATCACTATTAGACTAGAATAATTCCCAATATACGAAAATAAAGTAGATTATCTGAAAAATACTTTGAATAAACTGTCATTATCAAAATTAAGTTGAGAATTTAAGGTATTATTTTTATTATTACGTAATATTTCTAAAATCTCCAGATTGTTTAAAACTAAACTTTTTACGCATACATGTAAAATTTTAAAGTTTTTAGATAAATCAGAATTATGCTGTGTGTCTAAAATGTGTTTTGCGAACAATGATATATCCGAGTTTTTCTTTATGTGTCTGAGATGTTCAGATTGCCTAGTTTTGAAATTTCTAAAGGAACGCCCAACATAAGATGCTTGACAGTCACACTTAATTTGGTAAATACCAGATTTTAACAACAGGTCTACTTTATACCTGTTGTTAACGAGATGTTTCCCAATATTATTATTAGTTTTAAACGATGTATTTAAATCGTACTTTTTTAGGACATTACGAATTCTATAAACGAATGGAGATATAAAGGTAAGTGAACCAGATCGTTTGTAATCTACCTTATTTTAGGATATATTAGCTTTAAATTATTTTTATGACCAATTCTACGACGTGAGGTGAAAAATTATGTTTAAAACCAATATATTTTGCAGTGTTTAATTCTTTTTTGAACGCCAATTTATCTAGAGGAATACTACATGCTCATTGTACCATACTACTTAAGGCCGCTAGTTTAAGTGAATGAGGATGATTAGACAATTGGTCAATCACTACTCCAGTGTATGTAGGTTTTATACAGGGTGGCGCATTAGTGTGACAAAGTCCCATATCTCCTTTATTTAAAGAGATACAAAAAAAAATTAAATACAAAAGTTGTAAGATATGGTCTGGTACATATTCCAAAAATATTTTTAATTATACAGGGTAGATCATAAAAGCTTAGAAGTAATTTTAATTTTTTTTTTAAATAGAAAAACCTATATATTATTACATATTTAGATTCTACATACAAGTAGAATCTAAATACATATGTAATAATATATAGGGTTTTCTATTTAAAAAAAAAAATTTTAGACACATTTTATGTATAATGTCCTATACCTAGGTCTAACCGTTTTTGACAAATTTCAATTTTTTTGTCAAAAATGACGTTTGCAGGCCAAAACATAGGTGGAAATCTTTTCTAAACGAAGCCTTTATCAATTAGTTACCTATGGTCGGTTTCCTTGGAAATGGGGACCTACTTTAATGAGCTGTATTTTGTTGTTAGTTGGCCGTGACGGCGAGGCGTGGCATACAAAAATAATGGAGATCATCAGAAACGTCTTTATTTATTGTCAGTTGATAATTTGTGTGATGCATTAGTGTATTTTATAGCAAATTGATTTAAAACCTGAATTAAAGTTGTAAATAATGAATTTTTCGCAAGCCGAGATGGTTGATATGATTTTTGTTTTGGGAGCTAATGTAAGAATACGCTCTTAGCAAGAAGACTGTATCAACAACGGTTTCCAGAGAGACGGCAACCTGAAATAAGGGCATTTGAAAAGCTTTTGGAGCGTTTTGAAAGAACTGGCAATGTGTTATGTGAAAAAAATACTAGGGAAAAACGTGCACAGACTGAGGAAAATCAATTAAATGTACTATTAACAATTACCGAAAATCCATATATTGGACAACGGCCCATTTCTCAGCAGGTTGCGGATATTGAAGTCACAAAAAATGCACCCCTATCACATTCAACTACTTCAAGAGTGGGTTCCTGAAGATTATCAAAGACGACTGGAATTTTGTCAATGGGCTCAAAACAAAATAAACCAACAAAGAAATTTTGTTCATTTGATTTTATTTACAGGTGAGGCCGCATTTCACAGAAACGGAAGTGTAAACAGACACAATTTTCATTACTATTCTATCGAAAATCCACATTTTGTAAGATATACTTCTCAAACTAGATGGTCTTTAAATGTTTGGAGAGGTGTTGTCGGTAATCATGTAATTGGACCATATTTTTTTGATCAACGAGTAACAGGGGAAGTATACTTAGACTTTCTGCAAAACCAACTATTGTTGCGTCAAGTGCCACAGGATACGCAACAAGAAATGTGGTTTCTTCATGATAGTCATCATACAGGTCCGATAATATTGACACAGTGCTGGAGCGGTGAGAATGATTAGATTTTTCTTCTTTAAAGTAGTGCACCTTACAATTCGCTGTCTCACCTCCTCGCCAAGCTAATTCATAGGCAGCGATATGAAAAATCTTTTAAAAGACCAATCGGATTATCTTCATTCCATATTAGTGCCATTTTAACAATTTCACTTTTGGTTAACGCAACTGAACTATTTTTACGTTTTTCTAAATTACTTTGTAACTTTTTCACCTAGAATTACGCGCATCGCAGGATTTCTTAAACACAGAGTCGGTAAAGGGATTGAAATTAATATTAAATTTTTCAAAATACATATTTTGCAGCATTTTAGCTGTTGTGTTCCACATTGTTTTCACAACATATTCTTTATAATCCTCCCACTTTTTTTTCATATTGAAACCCCAATCCATCAATATTCTTGCCACATCTTCCAATGGCTTCTCACTTTCCAAACTAAAATTTCGTTGTTTACAAAATTCACTGAATTGATTCCAAATAGACGATTGGCTTTTTTTTGTATTTGCAGGTATACAATTTTCAATTTCATTTATTATTTCTGTTTCACATATATTTCCAAATCTCGACATATTTGTTAATTTTTATAACTATTGATCAACTATCAATATTTAAAATTGTCAAACTGACGCGACGCTTCATACATAAAGATAAATGCTTGCGTTGCTATGGTAACGTAATTTATCCGATTTTTATCCAGTTTCATTTCTGTTCCTTCCTATTTATCCGATAACAAACTACGATTTTTGTAATGTTAAATGGGATTTTTATATATGAGTGGAATTGTCACTATTAAACAAGAATAAGTCACAATATACGAAAATAAAGTAGATTATCTGAAAAATACTTTTAATAAACCGTCATTATCAAAATTGTTGAGAATTTAAGGTATTATTTTTATTATTACGTAATATTTATAAAATCTCCAGATTGTTTAAAACTGAACTTTTACGCATACATGTAAAATTTTAAAGTTTTTAGTTAAATCAAAATTATGCTGTGTATCTAAAATATGTTTTGCGAACAATGATATATCCAAGTTTTTCTTAATGTGTCTGAGATGTTCAGATTGTCTAGTTTTGAAATTTCTAAAGGTCACACTTAATTTGGTAAATACCAGATTTTAACAACGGTCTACTTTATCCTTGTTGTTAATGAGATGTTTCAATATTATTATTAGTTTTAAACGATGTATTTAAATCGTACTTTTTAGGACATTACGAACTCTATAAACGAATGGAGATATAAAGGTAATAGTCGAGTCAAAATAGGTGGTTGAGGTAGAAAAATTAGTAACAAAGTGATCCCTGCGAATAAGTACTCAATAGGGTCCTTATCAATCCTCAAAAGTCGCCCTTCGTCGCATTGGTGGAACTTGAAAAATGGCCGCCATCTTGAATTTTTGAATTTATTGAATATCTCGTAAAGTATGCATTTATGAAAAAACTGAAGGATCATCTTTATAGAGAATCAAAATTTACCTGTAATTCAAGATTATTGGCCTGAAAACAAAAATTATTGCGATTTATATGAATTGCTAATATAAGTCTTTTAAAATTTGGTCAATATCTGGAACATTTTATATAAAAAGCTCAAATAATTTTTTGTGCAGAATAAAAACTATATTACACCAAAAAAATGTCATAAGAAGCATATAAATATTTTTGAGGGTAGAAAAACAAATATAATAAGAACCATATTTGAGCAGGAACCAGGATACTAAGTAATTAAAATAAATTTTACTTTATAAATCGTCTTCTTCGTCATAATGCACTATGGCGTTATTACAGCTACGCCGTAGCACTGACCACATTTTGCTGAGCACTTTAGTCCAACTTTTCTGCAGGAACAATTCTTCAAGCATTTGCTTTTTGCAATTGCAAAAATTAATTTCAACAAATCTGAGGGTGCTGGATTTTGCGTTGTGGTAATAGGTACTAGAACTCCATTTTCATCATTGTTCCAACCATATTTAAGGGGTCAAGACAGTTTCCCAGCCATTCTTGAATCTAGAAAAATAAACAACGTAAGCATAATAAAAATGTACCTTATACTTTAAATAAACTTACCTGAAAATACGTCCTAAGAATGTGCTGTTTGGCAGATTCTGCGGTTGAGTGCAGTGAGGCTAAACATAATTCTGAATTTAAGCTTTGCCTTGAAGTCAGTCGCATATATAGTGTGTGACGCAACTGGTTAATGCCCTGAATCTTCTTTGGACACCGGTAAAGATTTAAAAGAATTTTAAGTCCTGATTGAATCAAAACTGCTATGTCTGCATTAGGTTCTTGAAATACATCTAAGTCTCGACACAGATCTTCATTTTCTTGTAGCAATTTTAGGAAGCACTTTTTGGATTTATTGAAAAAAAGATGTTGTGTCACAGTCTGACATTGCGTGTATAAAAAGTATATGTTCTTTTATATGGCCTAATTTTGTCTGAATCTCATTTATTTCAGAAACTTTGTCGCCCTTTGCACCTTTTCCTGGTCAACAAACATCATTATTTCCTTTTATGTGATATATGAGTAAAACCATAATATCTGTATCCTCAGAAACCATTTCACCTTATGCAGAAGAAATCCGCCATCTATGACATAACATGTCTCGTTATTCATGGAATGATCTGAAGGATGTCAAACTGTCAATTTCTTTTAAAACTAGAGATTTTACTCCTCTTCTTAGGTTGCCGTCTTTAAAAGTGCCAATGGATATGGTGAAAGTTCGAAGTTAAAACAATGTTTAATTTCTTCGTGTCTTACTCGAGCAAATAATTCTATTAAAGAGCTGCATGGATTTATGTTCACGTACTTTTGGCAAATTTTGATTCTGTTGCTCATTTGGGCAAAGTTTTAATATTTTCTGACCTTTTACATTGTATTTCGGTAAATTTTTACCAATACTTTTATTCAAGATGTTTGCGCCAATGTCACAGGCTTGATCACAATTTACAAATGAAGATGCAATAATACCAGATGAAAGAGACATGAATTCAGTACACTTGAAAGGGTCATGATTCTCTAACCAAGTAGTGAACTTTCCAAAATCGGTCTTGTCGCGTTGGAGACGAGACTTACTCAACTCAACATGTTGATTGGATGATGATGCTCTTACCCCAGTAAAGTCCTCTAAGGCATTACAAATAGGAATACATGGCGACATGCTGAAATCCATCGAGCTAAGGTAGAATCTATGAGTGACCTTGAGTCAATCCACCTGGGTTTTCATGGCCCTCATTAGGCTTTGTTCAATTATCATATCGGTCCAGGTTCCGGAAAAAAATTCTTGTTCTGCGAATTGTAAATAGTCCTTTGGTAACAAAATTTTCATATTCACTCGAATCAAGGATTGTAATTTCTGCATTTGAATAACATATAGGTGTGCACATTTTGCATAATTAATATGGCCTGTAGCATAAAATATAGGGATCATATGTTTGACACAATACACATGAAGCGACCAAATACCAGATCTTTCAGCCATAATGAAGAGTTTCATTAAACTTACTAACTTCAAGTAATTAACCCACAGTTTCCTTGTCCTGCTAAGTTGGGGATGGCTTAATTTCTCCTCTATTTGAGCTTTAATCTGTTCGAGTAGGATGTTATTTTCAAGTTCATCTGGCATTGGATTTTCATAAAGATTTTCTAAAAGTTTAATACTCTCTTCAGATAACGAAAGGTCTCTCAATATTATTACGCTTAATGCTTCATGAGCAAAGAAATGAGCACGCAACGCTCTTGAATAGGCATGCCCGCTCATTAAATGAGGTACAGTGTTCATAGCATAAACCGTACTCCAAAGTTCTTCTAGTCCACTTCCGGCCATAATGTTTCCTACACTTCCCATAAAAGACATTAATGTATGAAAGCCGCCGAGTCTAACTATAACTGAACTAACAATATTACTTTCGTTTGAAGCTGTGACAATGTCCACAGCTTTCTGAAAAGAGGTTGATCAAATGTAACAATACAAGGCTTCTTATTATAGTGTTTACACTTTCGGCAGCAAACAGCAATGCTGTATAAATTGTGTTCAGATTTCCAGGATCCATGTTAACGAACGGTAATGGAATTATATTGCTGTCTACGGTAAGTTTGTTTGTTTTCACTGTAGACATAAATCCATTCCATGATGATCGACATGGAAAAGAAAAGACGCTACCCATAATCCAGAGTGTATCTACGTTGGTTGTCAAGACATCCCAGTCGTTGATTGTGTCATTTTCATCCCAGTTCATTGTAATGGTAGACAGACCAGATTTAGGTGTTTTTGGTGAAATTATAAATAAAGTAACATATAAGCTCTGAGTGATCAATTTATAATTAAGTAATTAATATTACCTGTAATGGGGTACTGCCAAATTTTCCTATATCAACTGACAACTCTGGAGTCTTTTCCTTTCAAATGTCGGAATACTTGAGATATTTGACGGCGATACGCACATTATTCCCCATTGAATGGAAAGTACCATGTCCATCGATAGTTCGGATATTAAAGTCCGCATTGTCAAATACAAATTGTATAAAAGTATATTCTGGCACATTATCTTTGTTGCTAGTTATTGCCGAATTCTCAAACGCTAAGCATTCAGAATATGTCACAGACACACCAATTTTTGACAGAAGATCTACTAAGTATCTGGATTCGTATTTCCGGTGCAGCTGAGCATAAGCGGTGAGATAAATGACTTGACCCGCACTGATGATGTAACAAAATTTTTTAATGCGTTGATTTTGATATCCTTATTTTTGCCTTTTGTTATTAATTCATTAAAAAAAACGTCCAAAGAATTTGGAAATTGGTTTCTCCTCTTACATCACCAACCGCAGGATAAGTATCAACGTCGCAAACCATGGTCCTTATATCTTCTTTTAAAATTTGTGCTGCCGCTTTTATTACCTTAAGTCTTTTTCTTCAGTATTTGTATTGTTTTCAAACCACTCATCAGTAATTAATTCATCACACTTATTCTTCAAACATAAAACAGCTGGCTTTCCTGGGACTTCCGTAATTATTACTGTATTTTTAGTTTTCCTTTTAATCTAAGTTTCAAATTTTTCGGACCAAGGTGTTACACTTTCAGGTAAGTATGACACTAGCTTCTCCTGGAGTTCTTTAAAAGAAAATTCCTTATCGTTTTGAATATCGTAGCATAACTTTTCAAAGGCTTCTTCACATTCAGTATCTAAAGGCCTCCCAGATTTTCATGGCTTTTATGCTTCAAAAATCTACTGAAACAGTTTGCGTGATACTTAGCTTCTGCAGCTACAAGATCTATTTCACTACATATCCTTTTTGAACTTCTGAACCCCAGGCATCGTTTCGTTGCCTGCAATGTTAAATTGTATTCTTTAACTCTATTGTTGATGCAATACGAATTTTGACGTTTGGGATTTTGCCTGTATTACATTTAACTTGATGTTCGCCGCACAAAATAAACACTGGCCTTTGAAATCAAAAATATTGCTTCCTGACCTCAACGTGGACGAGGCTTCTTCATTTTGATGTACTTTCCCAGCCTTTAAGATTTCACGAGGGTGTGTATATACTTTTCTACAACTTTGATGTACATGCAACGTAGATTCTTTCAGATTGAATCGCTCTTCAAATTTGGTATATTTTTCATCCCCGCGGGCACGACCTGCTTTAACTAAAGATATTAACCCTTTTTGGTAACGGTAACAGTTTTCTCGCTCGTGTCTTTATCACAAATAGCACACAATATTGAACTCATACTGTTTAATACCGGTCCACAAAGATATTGTTAAAAAGTACATTCACTTGTTTCAAAAGTTACGGTTAAAAAGAAACCCAAAAACAAGTTATAAACAAGTCAGAATTCGTACAATCACGCCTAAATTGCAGTACGTGTTATTCGCTTACGAACTGTGCGGAAACTAAAACAATAAAACCGCATAGTAACAAGGTCGTCTCAATTTGCCGTCGTGTCGGTAAAAGTCGTGGCAGTGTTGCCAATACGTGGATAATAACCCAATTATTCAGTATTTTTGCCTTAAAAATCTCATTTGGAAAATTGGGTACACAAATAGTTTTAACTAAATCAGATATTTATCAAATTTGTCAAAACCCATATTGCCAAATCCTATATACAATAACTTTTGGTTTTCAGTCAATGAACTTGAAATTATTTTCATTATGAGTAAATCTTGATTCTCTATAAAATGATCTCTGGAGTTTTTTGATAAAATGCATACTTTACGAGATATTCAATAAATTCAAAAAATTCTAGAAGGCGGCCATTTTTATCAAGTTCCACCAATGCGACAAAGTGCGATTTTGAGGGATTAATAAGGACCCCATTGACTACTCATTACTGCAGAGATCATCTTGTTACTAATTTTTCTACCTCACTCGTATAAACCTGCCTAGATTGACCAGCCTATAAGTGAACCACGTCGTTTGTAATCTACCTTATTTTAGGATAATATTAGCTTTAAATTATTTTATGACCAACTCTGCTGACTAACCTATCTGAAACGTGAGGTGAAAAATTATGTTTCAACCAATATATTTTACAGTGTTTAATTCTTTTTGAAAGCCAATTTATCTAGAGGAATACTACATGCTCATTGTACCATACTGCTTAAGGCCGCTAGTTTATGTGAATGAGGATGATTTGACAATTGATCAATCACTACTCTAGTGTATGTAGGTTTCCTATATATGTTAAAGTTATGTCGATTATTGAATCTAGTAATTTTTAAGTCTAAGAAGTTGATAGTTTGGTGTGCGTCTTCAATTTCAAGTGTGAATTCTATATTAGTGTGTACCGGGTGAGTCATTAAGGAAGGACGCCGGCTATATCCCAGAAACCGATTATGTTACGACTTCCAAAAAAATTCTTCAGTAAATGTGGCCAAGAGAAAATGCTGGAAATAATTTTAAAGTTTGTAAATAGACCCTAGGTGGCGTAACTGCTGTAGTAAATTAAAAATGTCTAATAAGTAACAGAAACTTAAGGAAAAGGTATATTGGAAATATCGTAGTTGTATTTTGGGACAATTTTACCCATTTTTGTATAAGAAGTTTTCTCTAACTTCACAGGTTTTCCGTAGGGGAGCTGCGAAAGTTGTCAGACAAACACGTAATTATCTTCGGAACCAGTCATCGAATCTTAATAAACTAATATTTCGTTGGAAAGGTCTTTTCTTGCGCTATTTGTTGATGTATTAAAAGGTTAAGTTTGATTAACGAACAAACCGCTAGAGGACGCTTTCCAAATATTACTGAAATTTTAGCGATTTTCTTCAAAATATTAAATAGAATGGTATGTTTTTATATTATAGTCAGAAAGAGTATAAAATTTCGCCTATACCCTGAAAATTTCAAGTCGATATCTCTGTTGGTTTCAATTTTATACCTACTTTAAATTTAGATCCAAAACAATAAACGCAAAGTTTTTGACATAATAGTTTATTACTTAGACCAGCTTTTATAAACACGGGTTAACCCTGCCCCGAGTTATCCCAGAAATTCGATAATACTGACAGTTATTATCATCGAGTTTCTGGGGTTAGTTTATTACCGTTGGTTAATAATTACACTGGGTGGACCATCGAAAATTAACTAGAGATCAGTAGTACGCCATTACTCAGTGGTGACCTAAATGCTCAAATTGTCTGCCATCATTATCAACACAGCTGCAACCGCTGCTGCGTTACAAAACAGCGGTTTCTATCTCCACTGTGGAGAGTGTGCGAATGGAATTTGTTATCCTAATGACCATATTTTCAGGCGTAGTTGGCCTGGTTGTAAAAACAAGGTCCTTTATTCTTCCCAAAAATAAAAATCTAAACAAGTTAGATCGCGGCACCTAGAAGGTAACAATGGTAATGGTTATTAAACTGTTAAAGTTAAGAATGAATAAGGAAATGTAGGTACCTAGCTGGTCATGGAAAAAGCTCCCTCTTCCTATCTATGTATCAGGAAAAGTGTTACTCAAAAATTGACGCACGTGTGCTGAAAAATGTGTCGACAGCTGTCATGTTGGAAAAACATCACCTGCCTAGTAAGCAACGGCACATCTTCTAAAAGTAACAACAAATCGTTCCGCAAAAATTAAAGTACGTTTCACCATTAAGTGGTGCGTCAAAAATGTGAGAACCAATAATTCGACCTCCTAAAATACCGCACCAAACATTGACACTCCACCAGCCCTGATGTTGAATTTCTTGCATCCAACGACGATTGGTTCTGGACCAATAATGCATGTTATGACGATTTACTCCACCATCACTGCGAAATGTATCCTCGTCAGTCCACAATATTTGCTATCAGATCAACAGATGTTGATTATCTACGAGCATATTCGACATCCAATAGCAGTAGTCTAAACGTTGCTCATAATCAGCTGCAGTCAGTGATTGATGAAGGACTACATGGTGTGGATGTAATCTAGATTAAAATTGAAGTTATGGTTTTTAATAGCTATAACTTTACTACTTTTAATAGCTAACTTTTATTTAAAACTTACGTATGTTCTTTCACAATACGCTGAACAGTAGTTTGTGTTAGTCCCAAGTCATGAGCTATTGCTCTATGTGGATTAATTTCGATATATGCTAGAACGTTTGTAACATTTTCTTCCGTTCGGGATCTGCGTGCTCTGTGAGTAACTGGGGATGAGTTGTTCCTGTAGCTCTCAATCGTTGTGATAATCGAGTGAAAAGTCTCTTTTCGTAATGCCGTCTTTCTGGAAAGCGAGTCGCATACAATCGTGCAGCAACAGTAGAATTCTGCATGCACTCGAAATACTGCAAGCATATCATATGCTTCCTGGTTAGAGGAATTGTTGGCGAAAAGAATGTGGCAATAAATCAAAGAAACTCGTATCACAATACACCCGCATCTACCGCAAAACCGGAGGTAATTTTGTCAGCAAATTTCAGGATAATATTTCCTTGACACTGACATTGATCAAATTAATGTTATTTTGGATAAATCTTCATTATGCGTTGTTGGTCTGGTAGTGTTATTGGATGATCGTGGCACTACAAAGTCATTACCATGGATCTGAACTTAAAGTAGGTATAAAATTGAAACCAACAAGGATATCGAGTTAAAATTTTATGCTTTTCTGACTTAAATATAAAAACATACCATTCTATTTAATATTTTGAGAAAATCGCTAAAATTTCATCAATATTTGGAAAGCGTCCTCTAGCGGTTTGTTCGTTAATCAAACTTAACTTTTAATACATCAACGAATAGCGCAAGAAAAGACCTTTCCAACGAAATATTAGTTTTAAGATTCGATGACTGGTTCCGAAGATAATTACGTGTATGTCTTACAACTTTCGCAGCTCTCCCTACGGAAAACCAGTGAAATTAGAGAAAACTTCTTACACAAAAATGGGTAAAATTGTCTCAAAAATACAACTACGATATTTCCAATATACCTTTTCCTTAAATTTCTGTTACTTATTAGACATTTTTAATTTACTACAGCAGTTACACCACTATCAGTCTATTCACAAACTTTAAAATTATTTCCAGCATTTTCTCTTGGCCACATTTACTGAAGAAATAAAAGTACCCAAATATGCGAGACCATTTTTTCTCAATTCATTAATTAATTTAACGGACGTATAGGAATTATCCCCAGTTACATTTCTCTTTGAGTTGCTAATAGGTTCCACCATTCGAAGGACTACTTGAGTTGGATGCGAAAATTTTGTTTTGTTTGTGTTTTCCAAATCCTGGCCATTAATCATGTAATGGCTTTGAAAGTTTGCAGGTATTTAAAGTTTCAGTCCGTATTTAGCGGGCTTGCTGGATATATACATTCTGAATGCACAACTTCCTCTAAATGCAACAAATATTTCGTCAATAGTGACTTTCTACCAGTGCCATCAGCTGACCACATATACCGAAGGTCTTCATGACCAAATTTGATTATTCCTTGGAAATATAAAGTCCAATAAATGCTTCCACTTCTATTTTGTCTGTTGGACCAATGAAGGATGTTGAGAATCTCGATCAAGAATTGTTGCGCCTCTTGAATGTCTGCTACTTATTTCTTATTATGTCGATGCGCTCCTTTATCCTGTCAGTGATAATCTATAGAATTTCATCTGATATCAAGAGTTTCCACGCATCTAGTGCTGTAGACGGTGGAGTGGGCGGGCGAGGGGGGAGAAGGAGGGAGAGGGTGGAGAGGGATTGACTGATTGATTTATTGATTTATTTCACAAACTTGTTCGGATTAGGTCGTAAAACCGTAACAACACAAAAATAATTCCAGCTCTATAGATGTATAAACTATGCATAAGTGTTTCAAAAATTGACAAACAGAAAAAAAGACATAATAGCAAAAAACAGTATATGAATGAAAAGATTAATGAAAAGATTAATTATATTTGCTTAATAAAGAAACCTTCAGTCTTTTTTTAAAATTGCAGCATTATGTGCAGTTATTATATTTTCGTTAACTTGGTTGTGTAACTTAATTACTTTGACTATAAAAGACTGTGCGTACGATTCTGTATTATATCTAGGTAGCACTAAAGTTCTGTTTTGTTGATGAGTACCTTCAACAAAAAATTTCAAATGTTCACTTAAATGCACTGGGGATTTATTCTTAATTGTTGAATAGATTAGTGTTAAATTTCTAAAATCCTGGATGTCCTTAATTTTTAACGTTGACAGCGTTCGATACTTATCAAAAATTCTTTTGTCTCTCTTCAAGTTTAATATGTATTTAACACAAAGATTTTGAACTCTTTGCAGCTTTAGGTGCTGTGTATAGTTTAAGCTAGACATGGCGGCTATTCCATAATAAAACTGCCGCGTTAATAATTGTTTTTTACACTAAACAGAAGATCAGAAAACATACTGAGTTGACTTGCTGCGTCCATGAAAAATTGTTTTGGATTAATAAAGTTAATAGTTTAATTCCATTTACACGATTTATAAATACTTCTTGAGGGGTTAGAGATGGCATAGCTTCATATCTTGGTTCTGTGAAAATTGCTCGAAATAAAATTGTCCGAAATGAATTGTTCGAAGGAAGGGTCCTCGAATGGATAGTTCCTCGAAAGCCTACGTACTCAAATAACAACTTCTCGAAAAGAAAATTGCTCGAAATAATAGAATAAAATTATTTTATTAAATTTATACAAATACAAAATTATGAAATGTACTAGAAAAGTTGTTTACATTATTTACTTTTATTGCATTGTCGTCGATTATTTTCACCCGAGCTTCAATTTTTTAGAAACTTCACATTTCCAATAAAGTTTATTATGAACAACTTTGTCTTTAATAAACAATCAGCCTTCGATTAATAACTTGTTTTTGCCTTTTTCACTTTTAATAAACTCCGTACCGCATAATGCATAAATTCGATAAATTTATTTATACATTTTTTTGAGCACGAGTAACTAGGCTTTCGAGGAACTGTCCATTCGAGAAACTATTTTTAGAGCAATTCCTTTCGATCAATTTTATTTCGCGCAATTGTTTTCATGCAAGTTTCCGCAACCCTCATATCTTAAATTACACTTTCATGCCCAAAAACTATGTATTTGCACTTATCAGAGTTAAATACCAATACATGATTTTTACTCCAAATATTAATATTATTCAAATCATCTTGTATTTTCCTCAATGCGTTATCAATGTTCATAATATCTGTTGTCATGTAAATAAGATCATCCGCAAACATTGCATGTTTACAATTCCGAATTACATCCCGTATTCTGTTTACATCAATTATAAATAACAATCCAGATAATGTTGAGCCTTGAGGTATTCCTCTCTCGACTGTTCTCCATTCGGAAAATTTTCCCGACTGAGACACATTGCGTTCTTGCATTTAGATAAAACTTAAACCAAAGTATTGCGGAATCAGCAAAGTTTAATCATTTCATAATGGCCAATAAAACATTAAGGTCAATACTATCAAAGGCATGACTAAAATCAAGAGATTGCAACACAGTTATATTTGATTCATCAAAACTTTTCGTGATATCATCCGTTAAGAGAGTTTCTGTACTATGTGTAGGCCTGTACGCAGACTGAAACTTATTTAGAAGTAGAAATGTATGTATTCAGATATTTGGCGCAAAACGAGCTTGTCAAAGATTTTCCCCAATACCGATAAAATATTGATTGGTCGATATGACGAACATTCAGTCAGGGGATTCTTTTTAATTAAGGGTATCATATAACTCTTTCTCCATATCTCAGGATAAGTACAGTTATTAATAGATTCGTTAAAAACGTGACACAAGACTTCGATTATTTCTGTTTTAATCGGATTTAAAAAGTCAATGTGAACTGTAATTTTAGATAACTTAAAAACAGGAGAAGTACTGTTGAAGTTGTTTATTGCATAATATTCGTCCAGGCCAGAATCTGGCGTAGAAGTAATCATATTCACACAAAAATATGAATTGAGATCATTAACGGGCACTATATGATCGTCTTTGTTCTTATCCTTTCTTAAAACGTCTTGATTTTTTACAATTTTCCAAAATTCTTGTGTTTTTTTGATATTTTGAAACTGTTTTTTAAGGTAATTAATTACATTTTTCATACCTTATCCAATTTTTAATTTTATTTCTTAAAATCCAGTATTTGTTCCATATTTCGTGGATCGATTCCTTTTAAAGCACATAAATAATTTAAATTTAAATTTAAAAACTTATAATAATTTAATATTAGTGAAGTTGCTTTGATATGTGTGAATCCTTGCGATATTGCAGGCTCACATTCCATTAACATAAGTAATTTGATTGTAATCTCATTATATTTAGAATTAACATCAGTTCTACATACATAAAGACAAAATTTACATCGATTGGGGCTTGAACCTTGATGGCGCAGTTGGTTAGCGCGGTACTCTAGCAAAGTACAGGTCGTAGGTTCAAATCCTACTCGAGGTAAACTTTTTATTTATGCATTTAATAAAATTAATAATTAATAATTAATATTAATACATAAATAACTTGTCTCGTTCTTTCATGGTTGTTTTTATTTTGTCGTTATACGGGGCCCTGGTTTCTTTTAGAATATTGAATGTCTCTAAATAGCTTTTCTTTGTGGAATATTTTGAAATTACGAAGCTTTAATATTTTTCGTACCTTGGTTGCAGAATTAATCATAATACAGCAAATGATAAAGTCATTGAAAGAAATTCCAGGTGCACTGTGCTGAACTTCTTATCTTAGATAAATTGTTAGTTAAAATCAAACCCAAGATTGAGTTTCCTCCACTAAAATGGTACGTTGGATTTAATTTGATGTGAGAAAAATTGATGTCATTCATAATATTCAAAAGTTCCCCTTTATATACATTATCAGCATCAGCATTCATATTAGGGTTTACGTCACCGATTATTAGCACATTATTAAAATCTAAAGCCTGATATCGTATCAATTCGAAAAATTCTTTCAATCCGGGTAATTTCGGCGGTCTATAAATAACGCTAAATAAGCACTTATGATTTGCGGTTGTTATGGAACAAATTAAGTATTCTGGTTTATTGGCATAATTACTATTTGATGCTTGAAGAACTTCACATATTAAATTTTCCTTTACATATATTGCAACTCCTCCAGTAGAAGGGGGACACTTTCTCACCGCCCCCTTCCCCCAGTTTTTAAATTGTGGCCCCTTAAAGATGCCCCGCCACTGGTTGGAATTTGCTTATTAAGGAACTTGGCCTTGATTTTATGACAAAGAATTTTCGTATAAACTCTGACTGTCGACAGTGGCGTGCCTCTGGTTTCTGACCGTCATTTTGTCGGCGTGAGTTGTCGGACATTTTGTCGGCCATTCATGTGTTTGGAGGGAAATTTAAAATAGTATTCTAATAAGGGCCTCATACCATGTCATAAGACAACTATAGCCCTTCTGAACTTGTTCTCAGGGCTTCGCACCCTTGTCGGGGTCCATCGCCTACACCCAAAAATTTATGAATCCTAAAAAATGCACCCGCCACTTGTTGGATTTCACGAAAACACGCAAACTCGAAAACACACAAACACGAAAACAGGCAAAAACACAACCCCGAAAACACGCAAACACTAAAACATGCAAACACACAAACTAAAAAGATAAAGGGTTTTTAAGATTACATCTCATGTTCAGCAGCAGCAGCATCCTCCTTATTTGATAGATCTTCTGTTAACGCTTCCTTCTCATATAGGTAAAATTTTGATGTATTTATTTATGTCTATTAACTTCATGTATAGATAACTGTTTTTTTGTTTTACAATGTTATTTATTTTTTGTAATGGGTTTATTATAAAAGAAGTTGCATAATTATCCTAAAAAATGTTATTAAAATTATTATTACATGTCTTTTAATTTTACTTTTGTAAGTTAGAAGATCATGTGGGGAGAGAACATGCAATTAGCGTTACCCTAAATCTTCAAATCGAAAAGCGGAGATTATGCATTATAGCTATAATTTAATTATAATTTTTAGTTTTTCAAAGTGATTAAATGTAAATTTACGGAATTACTTATTGTTTTGGTATAGCTTTACTGATTCCCTACTCCTGTACATTCGAACATTCAAATCAAAAACCTTGATTTGATTTTACTACGGATCATATAGGAATTTATTTATTTATTTATAGGTTAAAAGATTGTACCTTGAGAATATATTATATACATACAAAATTTACTTTAAAATAATAAAATGGGTAATTAAGTAATTAGGTTTTAAAACAATTAGAGATAAAACTCGATATGTACTGCAAAATAGAGTATATGTACTTATTGTACTTATCTAATTACTGGTTAGAAAAAGATCTAGATCTAAATTATACAATTAGAATTAGGTTAGATAGTTTTAAACATACTCCAGGTAGAAATCGAGAAAGAGTTGCATCTTTTGGGGTCTAATAAAGAAAGAAATGTATTTTATATGTATAACAAATAATACGTTTACATTAATAAAAACTATTATCGTCGTTGAAAGCATCTAAGAGGCCGTAGTTTTAACTTGCGACAGAGAGAGATGCAAAAAACGAGAGAAGTATGAGAAACAAGGGAGGCGAAAAAGATCATAAAGAGAGGGAGAGAGAGACGTGAGAGGAAAGAGAAACGCGAGAAACACCAGAGAAGCGAGAGACCATAGAGGCACGAGAGAGGCGGGAGAAGCGCGAGAAACGTGAGAGTCGGGAGAAACGAGAGAAGCGAGAGACCAGAGAGAGACGAGAGACCAGAGAGGGACGCGAGAAACGAGAGAAGCGAGAGACCAGAGAGACGAGAGACCACAGAGAGACCCGAGAAACGAGAGAAGCGAGAGACCAGAGCCCAGAGAAAGACGCGAGAAACGATAGACACGAGAGAGAGACGTAAAAAATCAGAAGGACAAGCACGATCAACTTCTATTACAGAAATCAATCGTTAGTTCAAAAATGCACCACTAGATGGCGTCACAAACAAACAAATCTGCAGACTTTTGAACAAGTTACAGTGCGCCTGTCTTATGAGCTAGCTTTCGGAATTGCTCTCAATTCGCGCGAGAACATTGACCTAACCTAACATTGTACGTATATTGATCTAACCTAAGATTTTGTGAGCATACACTGCTAAAAATACGTTTTACGGTTAAATTAGTAAAAATACCTATAAAATAACAAATATAACCACACTTGAAACCAGACCTTCATCTCAAACGGATAAGGCTCAATCAAACAAATCAAACGTGAGAACACGGTCGTGGGAAAACAGTCGATCATCCGCAAAACGTATTCAGTCAAATTATAACTTACACCTTATAAAACCAGTTTCTATTTCAAAAATACCGCCTTGAAATTAAGTTACACCCTATAAAAACCAACTCTCATTTCAAAATACCGGTTTGATTTAAGTTACAGCTTGCAAAGCACTGACTTGAATTATCTTACAACCTGTAAAAATCAACCTTCAATGCTAAAATACCTTGCAAGAATTATACAGAGCAGTGTTTCTAATGCTACATACCCACAAGCCAGTTGTACCACAAAGCAAATTAACGTATGACCCTATTGGCTTGTTTTGCATACATTGATAAAAACAGTTAAACTAGTATAAATGTTTATACAATAACACATATAACCATAATTGAAAGCAATCCTCTATATTATTTTTTTATTTTACGTTTTGTTTATAAATGGTCAATATAAATCACTTAATGCTTTCCAACAATTATGAGTATAAAGTAGTTAACAACTTTCGCTAATCAATTTCTTCTACCGTGTCTGGCAAAAACATTCAATTACTTAATTACGAGAAACGCAAATAGACCTTGAAAAATGCAATTGTGGTGTACATCTTCTTTGTTCATGACTCTAATTTTTAAAAGTAAATTTGTTTGGTTGAAGTAAACGAGTAGATCTTTGGTTTTGAGAAACTTCGGGTAATTTGAATTTGACCCCCAGGCATTTGACCATTTGTTTATCTAACCCCAGATATTTGTCTATTTTAAATAACGCCTTATACAAAAAACAACCTTCATTTCAAAAACGCTGACTTGATTTAAGTTGCAAAAAACAAGACTCATATTTAATTGAATTAAGCTACAACTTGCAAAAAGTAACCCTCAACTCAAAAAATACTGACTTCTGACAATACTAACGCTAAGCCGTAACTAAAATCACTAATGCATATTAACTCTTAAGACACCGTCAAGCAAATCCATTATTCAGTCAAATCAATTGATTTTGTCTGACAACACTGTAGATAATTTAATTATGAGTCATAAGTGTTAAACGGCTGATATTGATTTCGCCCTTGCTCTTAGACGTACAGCTAGTTCTTGTTATTGCATTAGATCGAATAAGGCTGACAAAAGCTGATTTCAAATCAGTATCTGAGACTTGCATCGGGTTTTTTTTACTCTCAGGCGTTTGAATATTTGTTTACTCACCCCCAGGCATTTGTCGATTTTCAATAACGACTTTTTTGATTTGATGGATAGGTTTGAACACAGGCACGTATACACACGCTCACACCCCCTATAGTTGCTTTACGAGATAGTCTTTGGCATTGCAGTCAATATGCGAACAATTTAGGTTACGTCAATATATGTACAATATTAGGTTAGATTAGTACACGCAAAAAGGGAGAGGGAGAGAGAGAAAGAGGGGGATAGTGATGGTGTGAGGGGAGAGAAAGGAAGAGGGTGGGAGAGAGGGAGAGAGAAAGAGAGAGAGGGAGAAAGATAGTGAGAGAGAGAGGGAGGGAGATTGGCGGAAAAAGAGGGGGAGAAAGAGGGAGAGAGAGAGGGAGGAAGAGCGTGAGAGAGAGTTAGAGAGCGAGGGACCCGACTACCAAATTTTCGAAAGAGCGGCATGTATCTGTTAGGTGTAATATTGCAGACCATTTACGGAAACGGCCTCCTATTCTTAAGAAATAGCCATCTATTCGTAGGAATAGTTACCAGTTATTTGGATACAGCGACTTGTTCTTAGAAGACAACCACCTGTTTCTGAAGAACGGGTACTTACTTATTTTTGACCTGTTTTGAGCTGTTTTTCAAAAGCGTGTACCAGTTTTTGGGACACCGCACTGTAATTTATTCAACACAAAGTAGCTTTAAGTTTTGTAGTTAGCTTTTTCCAATAGGTGCAGTATATTTAAGTGATTGAGTATTCTGTGGATATCTCAATGTCTAGTATATTATCAAAGTATGCTTTGAACGTATTATGTGTTTCTTTATCAATTATTGCCCTAAAAAGGCTAAGTTTAGCCCAACCTGCTAAGGCACTCACGAACACTAAGGAGGATGGAGAGAGGGATATTGAATTGCAAAGGGATGTCTATGCATAAATACCTTCAATTTTTGCAAACCGTAAATGAGAGGAAAAGAAAAACTAGAAGCCGTGTAGAAGAATGTGGATTGCGCAAGTGGAGACTGCATACTGATGATGTGAATGAGCAAATCGGGCATTCCTAGCAAAGGGCGGCCGTGATGTTATCAAATAATGTAATTCAACAGCGCAATAGCCATTGTAATACCGGTAGTAATAACAAAGAATTGAAACGATTCTTCTATGCTCAGTCCCTATATGTCAGTTAAGTTAAGTTAAGCACGGGTCATTTATAAGCCTAACCGCTCTTTGAATACAATCAACGTTTTGGGTAGCACCAACCCAAAGGTTAGAATTATATGCTAAATGAGGTCGAATTTTGATCTTATACAGCGGAAAGTCTTGTCGGGAGGTAAAGTACTGCTTAGATCTGTACAAAAAGCGTATTCTACGACCAACTCCTTTAGTAGCTGACAGAAAATGGTTAACCTAGGATAGATTTGAAGATAAAATCATTCCCAACATAGTAATAGTATCTAAAAACTTAAGATCTGAACAATTCATACTTACAACAGGAAATGATCGATATTTTTTGACGGACCCAAGGCAACACTGAGTTTTGTTAGTATTAAATTTAACTAGATTATAACTTCCCCATTCAAGCATACCTTCAATGTCTTTGTTGATTGAAATAACCTTTCAGCTTTAATGTCTTTGACATTAGAATTTATAATGCAGGTCTTACAACACTTCGGTACCGAGAAATCTTTGAGGAAGTTATTCCAAAACTTTCCCAAGAAGCAAAAAATTGCTATTGGTCTTATGCCAATTATTAAAAGACACGGAGCCTTTTAATAATTGGCATAAAGCCAATGAAAAATTTAAAGATCATGCCAAATTGAAATACCACCTCGAAAACGTGATAAAAGCGGACAATTTTGTTAGCGTATTTAACAAACGTAAATGATATAAGGGACGTTTTAAATGAAAGCAGGAATAAAAACCGTCAGAAAAATCAGATTAGGTTAAGTGCTATCGTAGATGTATTAAAGTTGTGTGGATGTCAAGAATTATCATTACCTAAGTAGTACTAAAGATTGAGGAAACATTGACTTTTCTAATACGAATTTAAATTATGATGACGGAAACTTTCTAGCTCTGTGTGTGATATAGATTGCGGAACAAATGACTCTTTGTATCAGATATATTCAAAAGGATAATACAAATTTTTATCTGGTCTGGGTTACGATGGGGCTGCTGCAATGAGTGGAAAATTCAAAGAGGTGCAAACTATTATTCGGCAGCAGTATACATCGCCATTTTATGTCCATTGTAGCAGTCATTCATTAAGTTCATCGATGCAAACCCAACGTATCAGAAATTTATTCGGTATAATTAAATCAGTTTGTTCGTGTATACATATGTCTCCAAAAAAAATTGCGCTTTTAAAGGACAAAATCAAAACTTTATTTCCAGAATCCCGGCGTCCTAAACTTGTGTGCATGTGTGAAGCGCGATGCAAAATCCCGACGCTCTCCTGAGCTGCAAAGAATTAATTGTACCAATTGTTGAAACATTTGAAGAATTGAGCTCATTCCCCAACACTAAAACATCTAAATCTAAATCTTTGAAAACAATAACTAGTCCTGAGTTTATCATCAGTGTATGCACGGTCGAAAAGGTTTTCCACACATTGGAACTTTTGAAAACCCTTCAGCACGTGAACCTTGATTTATTTGGCGCAATAGAGCTTGCATTATGCCAAAATATGGATACAACATTTAATACACCTTTTTCTGAATCACAGGAAATATTAGATAATATTGGGGAGAAAATGAAAATTCCTCTAGTAATAACCAAACAACGAAATAGGATGAATCTTGAAAATAAATCCCCTGAGGCATGCTACAAAATTGAAATAGCTGTTCCTTTTTTTAACGACTTTTTAGAGCGACTGAAAAGTCGATTCCCGAATCATCGCACAGCTATATTAGCGCCCCAAAACTCCTGCCGTGTAATTGTAACAAATATGAATTCACTGCTGAAGAGATGATCCTTTTCAAAAATATTTATTCCAATCACCTGAATAAGGAATTCAGTTTTGAAGCAGAAATGGAACTTTGGAAGGTCAAATGGGAATATGTGGATATTACGAATTTTACTACAAACGGTATTGATACGTTAACGTTTGTCACCCGAATATGTTCCCTTCTATATTTGTGTTACTAATAATGTTCGCGGTACTACCGGTTACAACGGCACATTTTCAACATTACAGCGTTTAAAGAGCTATCTTCCAAATTCTACAGGGCAAGAAATACTTATTACTCTGTAGATACACAAATAAAAAAAAGCGCGAAAACATGAATGTTACATTTCTATGCAAATCCTAAGAAATTACGGTTCCTTTAAACCCATGTCAGGTAGGTTTGTTAAAACTCATAAATCATAAGGTAAACGTGAAAGTACAAACACCACCTCTTTCGTCTAGGTACATTTTTGTAATTAAAATAATTGCTATATCAAGTTCTAAATTTGAGATAATAATAAACAAATAATAATCGAACCAGTAGAATGTTAGTACGTGTAAAATAGCTTCTAGAAAAAAAAGCACGCAAATAGTATTTAGGATTACTGTAGCATTGAAGTTCTACAAAAAAAAAGTACGGTTCCTTTTGACGAATGTTAAAACTCATTGTAAACTAAAAGCACAAATACTCAAGCAAGTAAACGTTTTGCAATAATAAAAAATAAACAGAACAAATGAAGTCGCATATTCTTTCTCACGGTACCTGGGGGTATATAAAACAATCATAAATACGTATTTGTAACAGTAGTATAAAAATTCAAAACATGCCGCACGTGATTCAAAACAACACAAAATGTACACATTAAGATCGAAGTAAGCGGTTAACTTCTACTTAATGTTATATGACTGCTATAAATCCCCTTTCTATAACAATACACAAACATAACCATTGTCACAAGAATTTGTTTTAGTAGCTGTAATGATATAGATAAATAACTAGACCAAGTCGGTAAAAAATAAATAAATATCTAATTAAGTAAACAAATAACTAACTGTAACTCGAAAATCTAAATTAAAATAATTTAAATCATCAGCAAGTTTGGTAAGTAGCATGAGAACCAAGAATCGCGTAGGAAACAATCTAATTAAAACATTTGATTGAAAATTACCTAAGTAATATATATATATATATATATATATATATATATATATATATATATATATATATATATATATATATTTATATATTTGTTGACTCTGTCCATATTTCTACTTTTTACTTACTTACGTGTCGGGGCAGTAGACAAATAACTGTCCGGTAGTAGGACGATTCCGTTATGGTATTACTCAAGAGAACAATACAATTGCTTCGGATCGACCTGGCTACAAGGGGCGGTCGAGGTCGAAACAGGAAGACCCCGTAGCTGACGCAAAAAATGCATACCTCTAACATTCCACGTACAGACGTACGTGGAATGTTAGAGGTATGCATGGTAAAAAATTTGAAATTGCGAATGTAATGTACGAAAGGCAGCTTAATATTCTGTGTATCGGAGACAGAGCGTCAAAGAAAAGATGCCGTGGAGATGGAGGATGGCAGTGTAGCACTACGGCACGAATTGGTATCTCTCCGGGTAAAGTGGGTTAGAGTGTAAGTGGAGTTTCGAAGAATTTTTCTTATTGCATGCTATGTACCAGTGAATGGAGAAAGAGACCAAGAGTGTGAGAACTTCTGGAATGATGTACACAACGTGTGGAACGTATGTAAGCCAAACTAAAGAGTGATTATATTTGAAGATATGAACGGGTTCGCGTTCTAGGAAGGTTCGGACACCAAAGAGTCAATGAGAATGGTGAACGCTTGGTGAACATCTGAGTGGAGAGAAGCCTGTTTGTATCTAATACATGGTTTAAACATAAAAATATCCAAATGTATACATGGGAAAGAGGTGAACCTAAAAGTATGATTGATTTCATAGTGTATCATGAACGACTTAGAAACCTGGTGAGAGACACATAAATAATGCGCGAATCGGAGTGTGGATTGGACCACTTCTTGGTTGTATCGAGAGTGGTTAGGGCAAAACTGGACCTGGAGAATGAAAGCCAAGGTAGTGCGAACGTGGAGAATTAAGGTAGACAAGCTAGTAGATAGTGGTGCGAGAATGAAACACGCAGATGCAGTGAGTAAAGACTTAGATGTGATGAAACAGTGTAGAACGAACAAATAAAGATACTGGTGTTGAAAGTGCATGGATACGCTTGAAAAACTGTGTTGTCAATTCTGCAGTGCGGATATGTGAACTGAAAAAATATGCATGGTGGAATGAATCGGTAAAAAGGGCAGTATGTAAGAAAAAAGATGAGTACATGGCAATGATTGCTGCAAAAAATGAGACTACGAAAAAGCAATTGTATGAGGTGTACAGACTTAGAAACAAGGAAGCGAAGGAGGCAGTGAGAATAAGTAAAGAGGAGGTGATCGCTGTGGAAGGAGATAAAACGCAGAATAATTTTGAGGGAAACAAAAAAACCTCGTTGGAAATGGGCCAAAAATACAAAAAGTGACCCAAAACAGGACGCTTCAGGAGTGACGAATACGAACAACGAAATAGTATGGGACGATTGTGAAGTGAGGGAATGCTGGCAAGTATATTTCCGAAAGTTGTACAGAAGTGAGGAAAGTAAGAATGAAGATTTAAATATGGCGAATGTAGAAGGAATGGTGAATGAAACTGAGAAGGATATTGGGATAAATGAGGTAGAAAAAACGGTAGGAAGGTTGAAAAACGGTAAAAGAGCAGGCGTAGATGAAATCACTGGTGAATGCTAAAGTATGGAGGTGCAATGCTTATACGAAGGCTGTGTGAATTTTTTAATGTATGCCTTAAGTGTGGAAAAGTGCTGAGGGATTAAAAGAGCGCGATGATTGTACCACTGCGTAAGGGTAATGGGAACAAGACTGATTGCAAGAACTACTGAGAAATAAATTTGCTCAGTGTACCTGGTAAAGTAGAATACTGATTGATAGAGTACAAGAAACTACACAAACTAAGGTGGCTTAATGCCAGGGAGAGGATGTGTTGATCAGTTGGTTGCTCGCCAGCAGGTGATCGAAAAGTGTTTAAGTGCAAAAAGGAAGCTGTACTCTGCGTTTGTAGATCTGGAGAAAGCATACGACAGAGTGAATAGGGAGAAACTGTGGGAAATATTAAATGAATATGGAGTAAATAAAGGTCTACTAAACGGAATAAGGGCAGTATACAACGGTAGCCGGGCATGTCTTAGGGTGTGAGGAGGTATTAGTAAATACTTTAATATTGAGCTAGAAGTGCGACAAGGCTGTTTGATGTCACCGTCGTTGTTCAATGTATATATGGATAAATGTGTTAGGCAAGCATGTACCGATACAAGTGGTGTAATGGTTGGTGACGTAAATGTACGAGTTCTGATTTATGCATATGACACAATCTTATTAAGTGACTGTACAGATGAGTACTTACTCTGCAAAATGAAATTGTGGAAAAAGTGGACGACTTGGTATATCTGGGTAGTTTGTTTACTGCAAATGGTACAATGAATGGCGAGATTGGGCGAAGGGTGAATGCTGGAAGGAAAGTGATTGGAAGTATGTGGACGATAAAGAAAAACGAAAGCATGAGTCTAGCTGCGAAACAACAATCTATAATGGCGTGTTTGTCCCGCCAGTACTGTATGGAAGTAAGACATGGGTATGTCAAAAAAAGCACGAAAGAAAAATAAATGCTGTGGGTATGAGATTCCCTGAGAAGCACATGTGTTAAAACGAAAAGGTATAACGTAAAGAATGAGTGTATAATGACGTAGCGTGACGAGGAAAGACGATGATGGATAGATATAAAAGTAGTACAGTAGGTTAGTTTGGTCACATTGAGAGAATAAATAACGCAAGATTAACGAAGCAAATATATGTGGGTTAGGTTAGAGATAAGGCCGGGCCTGGTAGGCTACGTAAAACTTGGCTGAATGTAGTAGAATGTATGGTAAAAGAAAAAGATAAGGAGTTTTAAAACTACAAGGAGCCGTCAGAGACAATGCGTGAATCTTGCTGAAGCTAGGGAGGTATGCAGAGATAGGAAAGTATGGAGAAAGATTGTGAATGAAAAATAAATAAGAGGCAGGGATTGTTTTGCCTACCCCGCAAGGGAATGGCGTCAAGGTTATGTTATGTTATGTTAAGAAATACTTACAGGTTTGACTGTACATAAACAAATTGACATTCGAAATGAGGACGTAATTAACCCTTTAGTGCCCAGATATTGGAACATTTTCAAGTTTGTGTTTTTTTCTGTTGATATGATTGCTAATGGGTTTAGAAAGCTCTGTAATTTTTGTAACAATTTTTGTTTTAAGTTTAAAAAAAATCCAAAAAATGGACTTTAAAGTACCTACAGGAACAGTATTAGCAAATTCACTGAGTGTAATATAGGTTTATGTACAAAATTAGTTATGTTTTACTGCGAATATTTAGCAACATTTAATAACGACAAAGCAATGACAAACTTTCAAAAAGGATATAACGATTAGTTCATTTCATGGTATTCTAGAAAACAGTTTTTATTTTGATTACAACACAAAAATATACCACATGTGCAACATTTACTGTATGGTCGTGATTATATTGCTCTTGAACTGCACATTTCACATCTTCCTCGGTTAATTTCGAAGACAACCCAGTGGGACCCACGGTTTCCAAGTCTCACGTCATCGGGTATACTATAGTTATACTTTCGTCTTTTTATTATTGGTCCGCATTTTCTTGGAGTGGCTCTGGGACAATTCATTTTCATCAAACCCATAGAAATTGACCTTCTAAACTCCAAGGTTTCCATTTTTTCAAATTTTAAGTTGTAGATTACATAGGCATCAACAAATGCTATATCTAGAAATCCCCAGAAAAGCCTGTGCCACCATTTAAGTGATCTACAATTTATACCATATGTACTTCGTAGCTTATCTGCATGATCACCTCCGCCCATATGCTTGTTATAGTCGGCGACGACGGATGAGCATTTTACATCTACGCGTGTTCCATCTTTCTGTGTTCTTTTAACAGTTGTTTCTTCGGTACTATGAAAGTTTGATGCAAAATGAACCTTACTGTCCTTCCATTTGAATGCCCTCACTCCTATATTGGAGACGCGATAATCATAATCACCGCATTGCATTGTTTTCTCCTCTACTAGGGCAGGAAAACCTTCCCTTCTGCTTTGTATTATTCCACATGTTAATACTTTTTTCATATATAAGGATTCCAAAAGGTTGATTGACATAAAATAATTATCTGCATATACAATTTTCCAATTGTCCAGTCTGATTTAGTTAACGAAAGAACAACTCTCTCTCCAAGCCCGAATTCCTTGAACTCTTTCTTTAGTTCCTCGTTTTTTCCTTGATAGACATGAAACTTCTAGACAAATGCATTTTGAACGTACCATAGTTTGTAACCCCTTTTTATAGATTTTTTTTGGATTATACTGTTTTAGTGTACTGCGACCTTTGGTGTAATGGTTGGTGACGTAAATGTACGAGTTCTGGTGTATGCATATGACACGATCTTATTAAGTGACTGTACAGATGAGTATTTACTCTGCAAAATGAAATTGTGGAAAAAGTGGACGAGTTGGTATATCTGGGTAGTTTGTTTACTGCAAATGGTACAATGGATGGCGAGATTGGGCGAAGGGTGAATGCTGGAAGGAAAGTGATTGGAAGTATGAGGACGATAAAGAAAAACGAAAGCATGAGTCTAGCTGCGAAACAACAATCTATAATGGCGTGTTTGTCCCGCCAGTGCTGTATGGAAGTAAGACATGGGTATGTCAAAAAAAGCACGAAAGAAAAATAAATGCTGTGGGTATGATAAACATGAAACTTCTAGACAAATGCATTTTGAACGCACCATAGTGTGTAACCCCTTTTCATAGGTTTTTTTTGGATTATACTGTTTTAGTGTACTGCGACCTTTGAACAGTATCATACTTTCATCTATACTAATCTTCCTTGTAGTTTTGTAGCAGTTCTTAAATCGACTATTTAGTCTATCTGATAATGGTCGAACCTTATAAATTCTGTCTGTATTATTCCTGGGAATTAGACTATTATCATTACAGTGAAGGTATTTCAAAATTTTTTCAAAACGATTTCTTGTCATACAATTAGCAACTATAGAAAGACCCAAATCTTCGTTGCTATTCCAATAACGTTTCCATGCAGGTAGTCGATGATAAGCCATAAGAAAGTTGATGCCTATACACGCTAGTAGCTCTTCTTTTGTCAAATCCAAGGTTTCCTCACGTTGAGTTGCGTAAAGGTTACTTTGGAACACAATATCTTCGGTCGATTCCCCGAGCAAGCGGAGGTAAACATCGGTAGCTCACTGACAACCAATAAAGTCTGTCTCAATAGGATCTTCGGGAAACTTATACTCAGGCATAAGTTCTTCCGCAGCTGCCTTCTTCCACTTTCTCTTTGTCTTGGTTGGTGGCTGCTCTTTTTCGTCATATTCCTTTTCTACTTCTGACTGTTCCTCCAATTTTTTTTTGACGTGGCAAAACAATTTTCTTCTGTTACGGGTACAGTATCTAAAAACTCATTAGTGGTCTCATAATCTCCATCCTCGACGTTTCTTGTGTCTTCATCAGTCATAACATTGTTATCGAGAGGCAAATCTTCAGTCAATATTTCGCTTGCAATCTCCTCTAGCTGTTTCTGAGTGAGCGGTTTATTAGACAGCCAGTTTATTTTTTTACCATCCATAATTCCTGACGGTACTTTCCAGTCCTGTAAAAAAACTGAATTTATATAGTTAATAAAATTGTCGAATATAGATAAATATAAACTTCTACACCTCTGTAAGTCAAAAAACAACAAACGCAAAAAAAAACAACAGTAATTAGATGACATCAAAGTGGGCGGCAAGTTTAGCATGTGCTCCGTCAGACGTCAACATTCAACTGACATTGAAAAGGTCTACTTTACGACTGGGGAACGAATCTTTACCTAGGATTGGCCCAGAGATGAGACTCGAATGTACCGTCGGGCGGGAGGAGCTATGTTTGTATTTAATGCAATTTTATATTAGATTAAAAACCGAGCTGGTAGCGTAGTGGTGACACGACCTGCCTAGCATTCGGGAGGTAATGGGTTCGATTCCCGTTACCGTCTACCTTGTATGAGGTTTTTTCAGGGGGTTTTCCTCATACACATGTAGCGGCATGGTCACTGCGTACATGCACACCATGTGCGGCTGCTTAAGCGAATGCTGTGGTAGTATTTTCCCTCTCAGAACCCCAACTCCGTTCCTACCGATCCTATCCTGACCACATCCATCCTTAATCCCACCATACATATATACGTAATGTATGTATGTATGCTGGGAATCCATGATTGTGGCCCCTTGGGGAGGGAATGAGATACGTGGCCTTTTCCTTTTCCTTTTAGATTGAAATTAGTGGTACTTGAGAGTACCGTCGAGCACTAAAGGGTTAAAGTGTTTTCAAGTAAATCAAGTTTGTTTTTAGTTTAAAAACTTTAGTTAAAAAAACAGAGAAGTGCAATTTTGGCTGTTTGGATTGATTAATTATTATTGATTTTGTTCGCTTCTAACGGAGTGTATGTAAGTACGACTCTTTCATTTTCATTTCACAAAATGTTTTTTTTTATTTTTATTAACAATGTAGGTACCTAGTGCATGTTTAATTTTTGTGTAATCTTAACATTCCCCTTTTGGCTACGGGCCTGCATGATATAGAAAAATAGTAATTTTTTAGGTTATTTTGTACTGTACTATTTATGATAGAATTAATTGCTACTTCAGCATCTCACTATCTAATTTTACTGATAATTTTAATGGTCATGGCAAGAACATGATCTATTGCAAATATCTTACTTCGAAGATCTTTATAAGTTTGCTTTACCATCACGTACTGTTGAAATGTTTATTTGCATTATAAATAAATGGAAAGTCAACCCACTGCTGCAACCATAAAATATCCTACTTTATAAGCATTTAAATGGAATGGCATTATTTTTATTTACCACCACGATTAAACTCAACAATAATGAAGCATAAACTATCGATAAACTAGAAGACGATAGCAATTATAAGTTTTATTTAATTAAAGCAAGTTATATTTGTGTTCATCGGTTGGTTAAGTGTTCAGCATTTGATTTCCGTTAATTAAGTTAGTGCACTATATGATATCAATTTGCTAGACTTGCGTAATTGGATACGGTTAAATAGTCAACTCTGTTTTAGTGCAAGTAAATTTGAGTAGATGTTTATAGAAATCTACGACCGTAATCACATTTTC
Organism: Vesta saturnalis; assembly: GCA_036346205.1. Lineage (NCBI taxonomy): Eukaryota > Metazoa > Arthropoda > Insecta > Coleoptera > Lampyridae > Vesta > Vesta saturnalis. Next base: position 1,453,168 of record JARFJB010000229.1, on the reverse strand, counting down.
CTAATTATAACTAAACTTTAATTACAGGTATTTCTCCTATTCGATTCTCTGTGTGTATATGAACATCTCAACAATTTTAAAGAGTGCTAAAAGTATCGTGTTTCTCATAACGGATTAAGTTGACAATTATTTGCTTAGGACTTTAAGTCTTTGTTTTACACAGCTGAGCCGACCACTCCTAATATTTATTCACGTATAACTAGCTTCTAAACAAGAAACTTTTGATTTGGATTATATTTCTAGTTATTTTCTTAAAGGAAGATTGTCATTTTAATTAAGTTCGTAGAAATGTGGAAATATACACAGTGGAGTAGCACAGCAGAAGGTTTTGGATGTAAAACCACGGTCTCTGATATAATTAAGGAACACTTATTTGACGTAACACAATTACAATGGCATTCAAATTGATCAAAACTGGTTTTCAGTAGTCATAGTTTCCTTTACTAAAACTACATAGATTCTAGATTACGAAATACCCAAGCTATAATTTGAAATTCAGAGAATCTCCAATTAATATGATAACTGAGGTTTATAGCAATTAAATAATTCGTCAGTGAGTAAACCTTAAAGAAAACCTATATTACTACTATTCTAAATTTCTAAACGTAATAATATTGAACTATTACTATAGAACATAATATAAATTATGAACTTGGAAGAGGTATTACAATATCAAAGGCATTTCATCTGAATCTACGGCACTAAGGGCCCCGCAGATAACGGTTCTAACGCAAATATATTCAGACGAGAACGTTCGGGCATTTGGGAATTTGAATATGTATTTGAAACTTAGTTTTGATGATAAAATATGCAGCAACTTCATGCTCTATCTGATTTCTCATAACAATATTTGTTTCCTTTATGCAATAAAGTTTTAGTTCTATTGGATGAGATAAATTTATTATCATTAATAAGGAGTCACTACATATTATTATGTAGAACTATCTTAAAGTATTAATAAGGAAACGAAAAATGAAAACCTTATTTTCCAATAAATTCTACAGCACATTAAATTATATTTAAGTTAAAAATTTGAATTTCTTTGAGTCGCATTAAGTTATAACGTGAAGAATATAATTAGACACAAGTCTAAAAATTAAGATAAATGATTTTAACATGTTTATAATTTGATAATTGTTTTTACTCGTTTACAAAATTTAGTGGGAAACTATGTTTATTTATTTAAAAGTATTTTTAATTTCGCCAAAACCTGAGATGAAAAGATGAAATTTTGTAAAAAATTCAAGACCACTATGAAGTTTGTAATGGAATTTGTAAATTTTATATTCCAGATAGTATTTTTATTACATGACACTTCTAATGATTGGTATTAACCTCTTACATGGCCATGACGTATATATCCGGATTTTAAAATTCTATTGACGGTGACTATGACGGATATAATCGTGACCAAATTCTCATGTAGGCTTTTAAGACTATTCCGATTATAGCTGCATACGAAAGTTCACAGCGTTGTTGAATCTCCAATGGATGCGCATGTGCAGAAAAACAGCGGTTTTTATTTTTAGATTTTAAATACCTAATAAACATGTTATTGACATAAAAGCATGTCCACTGTCATACAAGATTTACCCTTTACTTACCATGAATATTTTTGTTATGTTTTTAGTACTTGGTTATGTAAATTATGTAAAATAGCTTGTGTTTTCAATGGTCATTATATATATATATATATATATATATATATATATATATATATATATACGTATCTTACATCATATAATGGATATGACGTACATATATGTTCGCATGTGACAAAAAAACGGCCATCTGGAATGCGACTTGGAAGTTTTAATCTGGCGACTTACGAGGTTAATATAGATGTAACAACATTAAAGTACGGTGGCACAGTGAAATGCAATCTCCCTGGAGTCCAATATTTCTCCAATAAATGGGTTCCGTCATCCGTAAATAACCATTTATCGTTGCTGACACCTTTATATTTGACCTAAAATGATTTTCAGGCACAAATTTATTAAGATGTAGGAGTAGATAGAGCCAAATTAAACCCGTCAATTTACCCACTATCAAACTGATTTTATAGGTTCACTGTCTTTATGAAACATAATTTTTTTGTGAAGCCTAGGTCCTTCCTCTTTAATCTATATTTAACTTATCAAGATGTACCTGAATACTTTGACCCTTTGGCAAGTCGTCAATTAATTGAATAATTTTGGATCCAAATAAACACCAGCCATAACCTTTCAAGCCGCTGCAATTGCCTTTGGTTTCTTCAGTGCAGAGCCACAGGTTTTTATCGGGCTGTTTTTTGACCACATTGCTGAGAAATCCGTTTCTTAACCTGTTTGTGATTTAATAAATGTGGGACCCGTTTTGCGCAAAACGCTCTCATACTATGTCCTTCATATAAAACGTGCCGGACCTTTCCTTATTTACAGTTTTTGGCCCTCCTTGCAGACTGATTAACACTTCATCAACATTAAATAAACTATCCAAAATGAAAACTTTTATGGCTGTGGAAGAAGACAAAATTCAGAATGATTTTGAGGGAAACAAAAAACTCTTCTGGAAGTGGGTCAAAAATAAAAAACGTGGCCCAAAACAGAAGAGATGAATACAAGCAACGAAATAGTATGAGACGATTGTGAAGTGACGAAATGAGGGCAAGAATATTTCGGAAGGCTGTACAGTAGTAAGGAAAATAAGACAGAAGGTTAAATAACGAGACTGTAGAAGGAATGGTGAATGGTGCTGAGAAGGATATTTAGGTGGAGAAAACGGTAAGTAGGTTGGAAACGATAAAGGAGCAGGCGTAGATGAAATCACTGGTGAAACGCTAGAGTATGGAGGTTATACGAAGATTGTGTGAACTTTTCAATGTGTGCCTTAAGTATGGAAAAGTACCGAAAGATTTCAAATGTGCAGAGTGGCTTCATGGCAGGTAGAGGATGTGTTGATTAGATGGATCAGGTGATCTAAAAGTGCTTAAATGTAAAAAGGAAGCTGTACCGTACGTTTGTAGATCTGGAGAAAGCATTTAACAGAGTGAATAGAGAGAAGCTGTGGGAAATATTAAATGAATATGGCGTAAGTAATGGTCTAATAAACGGAATAAGAGCAGTAAACAACGGTAGCCGGGTGTGTGTTAGGGTGAGAGGACCTCCTCTCGCCTTAACACCTAATACCTTAATATTGAGCGGAGTGCGACAAGACTGTGTCATGTCACCGTGATTGTTCAATATTACACATGGATAAATGTGTTAGGCTAACATGTACCGATAAAAATGGTGAATTGTTGGTGTATGCAAATAACACAGTCTTATTAAGTGACAGTGCAGACGAGCTACAAACTGCACTAAGGAAGTGTGATACAGTCAGTGAGAGCATGGACCTAAAGGTAAACGTAAACAACACTAAAATTGTGGTGTTCAATCGGGAAGATGAAAGGAGGGTATAGTATTTACTCTGCAAAATTAAGTTGTAGGACAAGTGGACGAGTTGGTATATGTGGGTAGAATGTTTACTAAAGATGGTACGATGGATGGTGAGCTTGGACGAAGGGTCACTGCTGGAAGGAAAGTGATTGGGAGTATGCGGACGATAATGAGTAGCGAAAGCATGATATGTACAAAAAAGCACAAAATAAATATATCCGGGTCACACGATAAAAGTGCATGTAGTAACTGTAACCATGTAGGGAAATACAATATGCTGTTGTTAATAAATTATTTTTTATTCGGAATGGAATTCGTAACCCCTGTAGCTCAGTTGGTAGAGCACTGGTCTAGTCAATGAGAGGACATGGGCTCGAATCCCATTCGGGCGAACCTGTTTATGTATATAAACTTTTCAATTTATATATATATATATATATATATATATATATATATATAATATATATAAAAATATATATATATTTAAATATACAGGGTGCTCCAAAAAAATCATAAGGGTTACCTATACCAACATACAGAGTGTTTCACGTTATATAAATTTTTCTGAAAATGTAGGGTTTTAGGAAAAATTAAATATTTCCTAATAAAAAACCGCTGCAAATTGTATCAAAACTTCCACATCAAAAAATCGTTCTTTTTTTGTAAATAACTCGAAAACGAGTAATTTACAAGAAATAAAAATCTTTCGATCAGATTTGATTTTCTATCTAATACCAAAATTTCAAAAAAATCGTGTGGACAGGTTCTAAAATCGAGTTTGTTGGAAATATATCGAAAATGATAAAATTTTGGAAAAAATTGTGAAAACACTTTTTGTGAGAAATTTTATTTTCTATCTAATGGTATTTTTTGAATACGTTCCGGAGATATTTAGGAAAAACCGGTTTTTTAATATCTTGTAAACCGTTTGTTGCAATAAAAGGTATAGGGCAAAATTATAATCACTAACTCCAAAACAATCAGTCGTTGTGAGTAGTTGATATCTATGTTGTAAATTTCAAGTTGATATGGTAAGTCCTTCGATAGTTATGGTACATACACAGACACGGACAGATAAGATTTTTGCTCAAATTTTTTTTGGACTTTTCGAACATTTTAAGCGATTGAGCAAAAAATTTTTCAACGTTTTAGGATACAGTACTTCCCTTTAGATGTGAAGTATTAACTCCAAGAATATTTAATTTAGGTTTAAGTAAAATGTTAATGCTAAATTTATTGAGTAATGTAAACCTTTTACAGGGGTCATTTTTTAGTTAAATTAGTAGAACATTCATATTGAAATATTCGGCTTATTTGTAATGGAACACCCTGTATTTTTATGCTTATGTTTAGCTTACTTAATTACCTGTCAACTTCTATAAACTAGCAATACTTATAGGTTTAAATTTCAATTATTTAATAATTTGGAATTTTATGTTTAATATTTGTAGATTGAAAATTCCTCCTAAATGCCTACTTAATGTCTTTGCTTATGTAATAGTATTTACTTGTACAAAGTTGGTACTTGATAATGATGTTTTTGGTATTAGGTTTCGTTGTTGACAACCAAGATACTTGTACAAGAGTTATTGCAAGAGAAACAGGAATTAGTCAACCTAGTGTGTTGAGGATCTTAAAGATCCTATATACCACCCTTTTCATATACAAGTACATCAAAGGTTATATGGCACAGACTTTCAAAAACGTATTGACTATTCTTTATGGGTGCTTGATCAAATTAGTGACAATGAACATTTTTTTGAAAATGTGTTATTTACCGACGAGTCAACATTGCATAATAATTTCTATAATGAATTAGTGAATCGGCACAATTTCAATTATTACGACCCAAAATAAACATTTATTAATACTGTTGATCGTCAAAATCAATGGAGTGTTAATGCGTATGGTGGAATTGTTGACAATCATGTTATTGGTCCGTATTTTTTCGATGGCAATTTGAATGGAAAAAAATTCATTAATTTTTTTGGGCACTATTAGAAAGTATTCCTTTAAATATTAGACAAAATATGTGGCTGCAGTTAAATGGAGCACCTGTACATTTCTCACGTGTTGTTAGAGAATATGTAAGTAGGAACGTTCCTGATAAGTGGTGGACGAATTGCCACCTAGATCTCCTGAACTAACATCCATGTATTTCTTCTTTTGGGGCTATATCAAAAATGTTGTTTACAGCACACCTCCCACCACTGCAGATGATATGAAAAGAAAAATCAGAATGCATTTGAGACAGTTACCCCTGATATATTGCAAAACGTAAGATGTTCGTTAGAAAAAAGAATGACACTGTGTATTCAAGAGGATAAGCATATATGGTGCAGGGTGTTCCATTTAAAATAAGCCGAATGTTCTACTCATTTAACTGAAAAAAATGAACACCATGTAAAGAGGTGTTCACTATTCAGTCAATAAATAGACTATGAGAACAATATTTTACTTAAACCTAAGAGTAAATTTGTTGGTATTAATTTTATTAGCAGATATTTAATTTTTCATAAAACCATACATTTTCAGAAAAATTGATACAACTTGAAACACTATGTATGTAGGTATAGGGAACCCTTATGAAAGTGCTACCAATTGTTTATGCAAAATTCGAAAATGCAATAATATACGGGTTGTGTCATTTAAAAAAACATCTTTGAGATGTCACTTTTTTTGGAGCACCCTGTATATTTAAAAATATTTTTTAAATGTTGCCCATATTGACTTACATAATATCACTGTATTAGAGATTAACGATTATATGCCGCTTCGCCGTAGAACTCCGTGGCGTCGATCGTAATTCACCCTGTATATATATATATATATATATATATATATATATATATATATATATATATACAGGGTGATTGGTCGAAACCATTCATTAGAAGTATTAGGAGTTCCAGCCATGGCTGATTTCTGAAAGTTTGTATCTGGACTAAGTGATTCATATTCTATTTAAGGAAAATATTTTCATGATGACTACACTTCCGGTTATACCGGAAGTAGCCATCAACATTGTTATTTTAAACTGAATCGTACCATTTTTATGGCATATTCGAATTGTACTCGCCATTTTAGTAGAAATTTTATCAATGTTCCCTATACTTAAATTTAATATTTTTTGAGATTTAAATTTTTTTTCGAAAATTATTGGTTGAACACTATGACATTTGACAATGCCTACTGGCGCCATTTTTAGTACGAAGCAAGTAATATTGACAATTTTCAAAGCAGGATAACAAGTAAACCTTTTTGCGTAATTTTAAGCGCCCTTTTATTTTTGAAACAGTACACAACAAAAACTGAAAAACCAAAAAGTTATAGGTTATTAAGTAGATGGAAAGGTAGAGTTCATACCCTTAGCAATAAGGGACAAATGTCAACTTTTAACCGATAATACAAAAGATCATAAGTAATAAGTGTACCAAATTTTAAAACAACCGGGTTACCAACAAAAAAGTTATTAAAAAAAAATTTTTTAAATCTAACTTTGACGCCCTGTAGATCCGTTATTTTTGAGTTTTCGAAAAAGTGTTATAGGAACTTGTCACACTCATTTTTCATGTAGAATCAGCAACTAAATTTTTTGCGCATCTTTCCGGACATCCTGTATATATATATATATATATATATATATATATATATATATATATATATATATATATATATATATATATATATACACACAGGGTGAATTAGTATATAAGTAAATTTTTTGAAACCAATTGTATCAATAAAGATTTATTTAGATCAAAAATACATTACACAACATAGCAAAAGTTATTTTATCCAATCACAGATACAAATAAAAAAGTTATGATGATTTTGAGGACAGATTCCGGGTATTTTTGAAAAATAACTAAAAAAAATCATATCTCACTACCGTGACACCTAAGACATTGCGAAAACTAACAATAGCCTCCCCAATCCCCAAAAATTTTGTCATGCGCCATACATCATATAATAAATACATATTATATATATATATATATATATATATATATATATGTATATATATATATATATATATATATAATGTATTCATTTAAAGGCTAGACTGCATAATTTTGACAATCTGGTAAGAGAAAATCTTTTATAGAATTCTTTATGGTAAATTCGTATTACTAAGATTTAGGTGAAGCACGTCTGAGGGAAAAGTGATTTTATTTTAAAGATAAAGAAGGGAAAGTAATATTATTTTATATGCAGATCAGCACTATATAAATTTCTTCTGTTGAGCATATTAAGCTATCCGGTTGCAGAAAGCATGAGAAAATTAAAAAAAAGAGAGGGCTTGATTGTAGTTAGAGAATAAAACTATTCTGACGTCACAAGAACAACAGCGACACTAGTGACTACCGGAATAATTAGGTAGAACCGGGAAACATTCAAATTTAAATGTATGCAGTCGTTTATGCAGTATTTATTTAAAATATTGAGGTAGAGTAATAAAAAAAATCATAACATTAAAGTATTGGTTATATTACTCATATAGTAAACAAATTCTATGGTAAGTATTCCTAAGTAAACTACCCCAATACAATACCAAAACAGTGGTATAAGGTACTTAAAAAACTGCACCTGTTAAGATAAAATTTCTTATACATACACAGACAGTTTTATTATTGCTCCACTAACTAAAATTAACAAAAATATTATAAATGGTAATCAAAAAACAATTTAAATGTTCTTTAATAAGAATGTAACTTTAATTTATGCGTAAAATATGAACAAACTTTATAAATAAACAAAAATCCAAATTCATAAATGTTGAATTTTTTCTAATTTGTTTTAGAAATTTAGTTTGGTTTTTTCTTGAACCGGGCGATTAATGTCATCACAATATTTTTTTATTACTAAAGTTAAACTAAAGGTAACTAAATTTTTATAAACGTCGTCCAAGTGCTCTTTACAGGTAAACCAATTGAAATCTAAATGTCCCCTCAATAAAATCTGTAATTTTTTTGTAATGTGTAAAACATGATCATATTTTGGCAAAACACAAATAACAACGTTGTGAATTTGAATTAACAATGTCAAAACATTTTTCGTAACATAAATTAGCCTTTTTTTGTCATCGGTATGCTCTTTAAACATTGTGAAAATATGATGAGGTTCGACTATATCTGTTACTAAATTCTTCACAATTCAAAGCCTTTACCTTTTTGACAAGAAATCCTGCCACGTAGGATACAATTTGCCTATCGTATTCATCATCCCGGGAACTGAAAGGAGGAAAACAAGATGTTGAAATTCACTTTTTCGATTTAAATGGAATTGGAGTTGTTACTTTAACCAAACGTCATTTTAAGACAAGCATTCGACTTCCGGTTTCACCGAAATGACTTAACTTTTGGTTTTAAATGACACCATGTATATGTTTGTTTTCGGATTCTGGAGGTCATTTTACGGCCGATTGCGTAATATTTAAATCGATTTTTTCCAAATGTAATTTTAAAATTGAATCTTATTTTATCATCCAGAGTGCCATGACCATCTTAAAATCATTCTACATACTTAACTCACTTCCAGAAAGTGCAAACTCACTTTTATCTTTGTTAACTTTTTACTAGAACGTTCTAAACTTTATTTTAGCCGTAGCTCAAAAAATTAAATGGAAGCATACCACTTTCATAAAACTACTAAATGCAGTATTTTAAAACGGATTTTAATGACGTATAACACGTTTTGTCATTTTACCCATTTTCGATTTAAAACATTTTTATTTATATTTACGTCTTACTCATTAATAAAATACACTTCCTATGTCACAGCACATCAGAGTTGCCATGAAAACAATAGGTGTTAGTTGCCATGGAAACACTATGGTAAATTTAAAAGTTTGACAGGTAATAATAAAGGTTGTTGTTTATTAACATAAATCTAATATTTTACTTAAATTAAATTAAAGTTTGTACTTAGTTTAATTATAAAATTAACAAAAATGTTTACCAAAAGTGAGCAGGTTGATATACTTATTATGTATGGACAATGTGCCAAAATTGCAGCGGAAACCGAACGAGTTTATCGGCAAGAATATCCTGAGCGTCTTCATCATCCTACAAGACAATACATTATCTACCTTATTAAAAAATGCGCCAAGAACCAGATAATTTGCAACAACATTTTATTATTTGATGAACAAACGGAAGAAAATGTAATGATGTCATTCAAAACCCACAGCATCCACAAGGAAATTGCCTTTGAATTAGACATTGGCACAGAATCATCAAGAAAGATCTTGAAGAAACATGGATACAAATCATTTAAGTACCAGCTTCACCAACATTTGTAGAGAAGATTTTGTTAGAAGACTGGAATATTGCAACTGGTTCTTGGAACATAACGATGCCGATAATCAAGCCTAGCCATTCTATTTTGTATTCTGATAGTCGAGATTTACCAATAATGGAATGTTCAACCGGCAAAGTACAAGATATTGGTCAACGATAAATGAACACCGAATGATGGAAGGTAATTTTCAAGAGATATTTGGAGTAAATGTATGGGCTGGAATAATTGGTACTGTATTGTGGGACCAATTCTGTTCCAAGGGCATTTAAATGCAGAACGATATTTGGGTTTTACAACATGAAATTTTTGGAGGAATTACCGTTGGCAATGGATACAGCTTTAAGGAAGTTATAACACTTTGGACCTCTTTTATACAACGCTATTTTGTAAAATTATCTGAAGACGCGATTTGGAGAACTTTATTTGTATTTGTGGATGTTGTTTAAAATAAACAGCCGTTACGATGACCTTTCTTACTTTTTTGGGCATTTAAGTTTAGAATTGTTACCAACTGCTTAATTTTTTTTTAGATTGCTTTAAAAGCCATCTTTGTTTACCAATTATTCGTTTCTGACTTTTGTTTATTTTATAAAATGTTTTTCTTGGCGTTAAATTCACTACTCGAGTTTCATTAATAGAAGATAATATGGAGTTTCTTTTACTTCTTTTGGGAGAACTTTTGTTTTAACAATTCAATCTCTTTAATCAGAGTGTTTAAAAATTGTTGAACAAATTACGGAACAGCTTCAAGTAATGACTAGTGGTTGGTTCTATATTTTCTACATGTGTATCTCCCAGCAACAGATACTTCAGATTCAAATCTGGGTAATAAAATTACTAAGAAATAATGATTTTTGGTTTACTTGAGATGTTATCGTTACAAAATGGTATTTTAAATGTTCATGGACGTGGATTGAAGAATCACAAAATGTTTTGAAACAACATGATTAAAATAGCGTTTAATATTTCCAACGGCCGAAATCCATTATTTTAAACCCTATCAAAATTTAATATGTTTTGCATAAAACGAAAGAATGTTTTGGTTTTATCAGTTTTACGATAATGTTAAACATAGAATGCATATGCAATCTTTTGAGTTAGATAACTTAACTTGCCAATATTTGACATTTAAATGTAGTAAATAAAATTGCAGCCTAAATGTCTACCATTTACCATAATATTTATATAACTACTTACTAATAATAATTTAAGTATAAATAATATAGCTGTTAAGGAAACTATATATATAAATAGTGAAACTAGATTTGGTTTTATTATCTCAATGAATCCTTTATGTCAGAAGAAACTTGAATATTAGCTAAACTTTATTTTATCAAATGCGGCAAATGTCAAAATCGTCAAATGATGAAATAATGGTTTTTTGAAAATATATGACATAATTACCTGTTCGGTGCTTTATAAATACTTTATTCAAGGTAACAATTGTTTGTTCAAAATTAAATCCCCAATACCCCAAAAAAATTTTGTCATGCGTTAATAAGTTATATATATATATATATATATATATATTATATATATATATATGATATATCATATCCATCATATATATGATATATAAATAGTATTCATTTAAAAGGAATAGCGTCTAGACTTCATAATTTTGACGATCTGGTAATAGAAAATCTTTGTATAGAATTCTTTATGGTAAATTCGTATTACTAAGATTTAGGTGAAGCACGTCTGAGGGAAAAGTGATTTTATTTTAAAGATAAAGAAGGAAAAGTAAGATTATTTTTATGTGCAGATCAGCACTATATAAATTTCTTCTTTCGAGCATATTAAGCTATCCGGTTGTAGAAAGTTAATGAGAAACTCTGTGGTGATGACGGATACCATAAACAAGGGTTTTGTAGTTTCTGGATTTTTCCTGTTCTTCGTTGAATGAAAAATAATGGTTACACAGGGATAGCACTAAAAAATTGCATAAGATGAACTGTTGCCTATTGATTTGCTAATTTACACCGCTAGTCTAAACCGTGAAGTAATGCATTATTTAGGAATTACACTTTTAGTTTTATTTCTGAATTGAGAACTACTTTATTTTTTATTAATTGAGTGTTAAGCTTATTTGAACAGAAGAAGGTTTTATGTTTATTCTGTTTAGTAGTACTGTAGCGATGGCCTAAAAATTATCCTACAACAGAGGCCAGCTACTTTTCGTAAGAGGCTATTAGTCAAAGGAGTGTTGAGGTGGTGGCCGATAGGAGTGATTTGAGTTGTTAATGTAGTTTATTTTAGTAGAATTTAGCTTTAGTTTAACATTATTCGTACACATAAATAAACTAGAAAATAAGCCACGCTAGTGGAAAGGTTTGAAACAAATTGCGAATGGGTTAAAACATTTTACGTATAACGTGAATCATATATTTAACTTCAATATAAGTAGATGAAATAACGTCTAGACTGTTAAACAACTTTAAAAGAAACATGAATTAGTATCTACATCAATGAAAATTTTAAAATTTAATTTGAAAATTATGAAAGGTAACGAAACGCCAGTGCTAAAACCTGATATAATATTAGTTGAAATGTTTAAAATAAATGCAGCAGCTAAACTTAATAAAAATAAATCAAAAAACTATTTAAATAGGAAAATAAGTTGCAGTCCGTTGTAGTTAGAATAAAATAACACAATATAAATTCAATCACATACACCCAGGTTAAGAACAAGTATACACAAAAGAGTTTCTCAACATTAATGTTGTATTTTGCACAAAAAAAAAAACGTAAAGAGCATAATCTGACAGCGTATTCACACCTTATTTTGAAACATCAAAAAGAAAAAATCCATTCGGTTTTAAGTACATTACATTAATCATGAATAATTCGACAGAACTATAAACTGTTTCTTTCCAAATATACCTACATTTTTAGGTTTAGAGTTATTGTTGCAATCAATTCGAAAATTCTATATAGTTGACACAACGGTCTTTTCCTTCATTAAATAAAAAGAAAAAAATTGTCTATTTGGTTTTAACCATCGTTTGATCATGAATAATTCAATACAAGCATTCAATTCGAAGATTGTGTACGGTTGACTAAGTGGTCTGTCCATCCTTCAATCATAAAATTCCTTATTTAATAAATAGGAAAAATCGTCCGTTCCGTTTAAAGTATCGTAATCATTAGGTTACATTTATCATGAATAATTCAATACAAATATAAGTTGCTTACTTCCAAATGTACTTAAATTTCTAGGTTTATAGTTATTGCTGCATTCATTTCGAAAGTTTTATACTTTCGCAGACGGTGTTTCCATCTGTGAAACATAAACGGAGAGAGAGCGAATATACGCAGTTTACCGATTGAGAAAAGAAGAAGCGAACGAGGCAGTAAGGATGAGCAAAGAGGAATTGAGGGCGGTTGAAGGTATGAAAGTTCAAAAAGATTTTAAAGAAAATGAGAAACTTCTCTGGAAATAGATAAGAAATGCAAAACGTGGTGCAACGTAAGACGTAATAGGAGTGCTCAGTAGACGTCGGAGATAGTATGGGATGAGTTGTTGCACGGAACTGAGAGTTAGCTGGCTGAAGGGTTTAAACTAGAAAAATGTGGAGGAGATAGAGAGTTAAACTGAAGACTATATTGAGTTTAGTGAAATAAGAAAGTTGTTTGTAATACTGTAGGTATAAAGGGAATTACTGGTGAAATAGCGAAATATGGAAAAATGTTAGTGTCAATTATTTAATGCCGATATTAAGCGATCTATTGAGAAAGTGCAATTACTACTCCGCTGTGTAAGGGCAAGAGAGGTCCGGGTAACTACAAAGGGATAAGAGCAACAACACATACGAGTGAATCAGATGATAAATCTCTAGAAAACTGTTTAAATGTGAAAAAGAACCTATACTGTGAGTTTGTAGATTTGTTGAACACGTAAGGGTAAATAGGAGGAAGCTCTGGATCATTCGAAATATGTATGGTTTGAGCAAATGTCTACTAATTGGAATTACACCAGTATGTGACGTGTTCTAGGCATCTGTCAGGGTGAAAGAGGGAGATAAGTTTAACAAAGCTGCGTTATTTTACCGGGGTTGTTTAATGTATGCTTGGGTAAATGTGTTAGCTGATCATGTACTACTGCAAATAGTTTAATGATTAGGGACGTGAATGTACTAGTTCTGGTGTATACAGAGAATACAGTTTTACTTAGCGAAAACGTCAAAGAGCTGAGAACAAACTGAGAAAGTATGATGAAGCCTGTGAGAAAATAGATCTAATGGTAAACGTGAACATAACGAACGTAGTAGTGTTAATGATGAATATGAAAAAGAGAGTAGCGTGTTAATCATACATGATGAAATTGTAGAACAAGGTGGTAAGTTTGTGTATTTGGGTAGAACGTTTACTGCAGATGGTATAATAGATGATGAAATTGTGCAGCGTGTCAATGTAGGAAGGAAAGTGCTTGGCAGTATGTGGATTATAATAAAAAATAGTATGAGTATAGCTGCATAACAAGTGATATACAATAACGTGTTTGTCCCGTCGATGGTGTATAGAAGTGTATGGTATGGTATGTCAGTAAAAACACGAAAGTAAAGTAAATGATAGTGTGTACGATAAAACAAGAATGTATAAAGTAAGAAAGAGTGGATAATGAATAAGTGTGGAGTGTAATAGGCGATGAGCGATTTATATGATAGAAGTACTCCACGTTGGTTTGGTCACATTGGAAGAATGAATGATAGATCATTGACGAAGCGGATATATCTAGGGAAAGTTAGGACTAAACTGGGCGTGGTAGGCCTTGAAATCGGTAGTTGAACGTAGAAGAAAGCGTGATTAAGACAAGTAAGATGAAATGTCTTAGGACTAAAGCACGTGTCAAAATCTGGGCATTAATCTTGCGGAAGCGGAAGAGTTATGCAAAAATAGGACGATATGCAGAAAAGTTGTTCATGGTAAGTACGGTATATACGTACCCCGGAGGGTAATGGCGTAATGAGTACATATATATATATATATATATATATATATATATATATATATATATATATATATAAATTTATAAAGACGTGGCAGGAAACCTTGTAATAAATACACTCGAAAAACGAAAAAAGTAATGCAATAATTGGGCCCGCGAAATTTATTACAATTATCAGAACAGTTGAAAATTCAATTTATTACGGTTTTAGAGCACTACATTATAACATATGTTATGGAATCTTCACACATTACGTAGTATTCTCGACCAAAACAGTTGTGGTGCAAACGCATCCAAATGACGAACACACTTTGTAGTTATTGCTATTTCCGATGTTCAACAAGTAAAACTGTTGCTGCATTACCGACAATTACAAGAGATCTTCTTACAAGTATTATTCCTTTTTATGTAAATGAAATCTAAAATTAATACAATGCTCAAAGAGATTAAGATAAACAGTTGTTTTCAATAAATAAGTTAATAACATGAATTAATATTTTGATGAATTTTGTAAACTAATAAAAGAAATTTTGGGAATTAACACTCACATCGAGTTTTCACTGGTTAAAATTCCATTACTTGATTAAATAAATCAGTATTAAATGAGAACAAATTTTTAATTCAATTGCCTTACCATAAATAATACCGGCTTAATCACTTCAATTGGAGTAATTTGACATTTTAATAGTGAATTTGTAACATTTGTACAAACATCAAAAGTAAATTTTAAGAAAAGTAAAAAAAAAACATTTCCGTTTTGTCACAAAACACGTAGATAATATAAAAAGGGTTTAAGTGTAGTTTACATCCATAAAGTTGTCAGAAATTTAGTATTCAGCAACAGGAAAACAAAGAGTAAAGGAAAGAGAAACGGAAAGTGGTCGATAAATAAAAGGATAAAAGGAAAGGAAGTTATACTAGGAACAAACCTGCGTTTGTCCAAGAGAGTTCATTTCCTGATTTCATTTATTCAAGATCTCATAATTTTATTCCAAATTACTCCACTTTGTCTTTGTTATTTATACTTATTATTTAGTTGTGAAATATGCATTTAGCGTGAGCTATTTTTTGGTGATTGCCGAAAGTGCTTCAAATACATTGGTTACCTAACCCACTACTCTGTACAAGATACAACCCTTTGGGTATACGTGTTCATTTAGGATCTTTATAAATAATTCCGCTTATCCAAAGGGTAAACAACTGTTGGCAAGTTGTACATGCTGAAAGATTTCTTGAAACTAAATATGAGAGAATGTTTGAGGTAATTAAAGTTTATTTAGTTTTCGGAAATATGGTAAATAGGTAAAAGAATCGTAATGTAGTCACGCGTAATGACGAGAAGTAGTTGGAGATGTCGTTAGCGAGGAGTTAGTAACCGGGATTAGCAACCTTGTCGTTATCTAAACTCCCATTCCTGCCACTATAAAGTTTATTGAGTTAGATTAGCCATAGTTTACACACGTACCTCTTATCTGGGGTCGTTTGCTTAAATTATACATCGTCCCGACGTGTCTTTGTTTTACAGGCAGGACCTTTTGTGTTTTGCTCTTTGAAAGACGGGGATGTTCTAGGTTTTGCAACTTTAAGGCGTGGGTGATTTATATAGGGGGTGTAAGAAATTACTGTTATGTAAATTTTTGTTTTTGTACGCAAACAACTTTTTATGCATATAAAAAGGTTTCTAGCAATAAACAATGTTTAAGTAATGGAAATGTAGCTATAATTTCCCTCTTGCTTCAAATATTTTACTAAGTACACGGTTATAAAAAGAATATGTAATATTAATAAAATACATTTACATTTTTTCAGATTACACTAGAGAATCGCAAACATTGATTTGCACATTGTGAATGGTAAGTCATAACTTCATATACACATTTTTAAGACTTTCATACAAAAATTACAAAGAACCTTAGTATAATCACACAAACGGTGAATAATCATTCGCTACTTTAATTATTTTTAACCGTTTCCGAACTTTCAAAAAAGTATCTGATTAAAATCTTAGTCAATTTCTTAAATACAGAAACAATTAATTACCTAAAAAAAAACTAGGGTCAAATATAATACTTTTATATTCTAAAGATATTTAGATTTTAAATAGATAATTGCGTAATAATATGTCTGTCAATAAAAGTGAAACGTTTAATTGTTTACTGATGGCACAGTTCTAATCGCTGTTGAAATGAATGTGTTCTAAATATTTATATCTATTCTACTATTTCATTATAAATAATAATCGTCATAGCTACCGTTTTCATCGCCAAGTTTACCAAACTTGTTTTTTGAAAGAAAGTACGTTACAGTAGTTAAGTGAACGTCTATACATGATTGTAGTAGGTACAAAAATATCTGGTGTGGTTCCACGACCTTCCAATCTACAAAATGGAAACCTTAATAACTATTCTTTTAGAATAATTATGCAACCTCTTTTATAAGTCAATTATAAAAATAGGCAACGTTGTAAAAACAAAAACAATAATCTATTCCAAACAGACGTTTAAAACTTTATGTCAGATAGATACATTTAGATGGTAACTTAAAAAGAGTTCCAAAGCTGGCCGCTTCTATAATATCGATAATAATATATTTCAACCATTTTCAATCATATTATTTAATTTATACACTTATTTCGTTTAGTATTAAGAAATTTCATAAAGAAAAGTTATGTAAAATTAAATTTTCTTTAAAAAATATGTTCACACATTTTCTTATAAATTAATCGACATGCACTTAAATTATACCTTAGGAATTTTTTACAGCTAAATTTGGCATCGTATCAAAAAATTGCATAAAGCACAATTAATCTACATGATTAAGGTCTATATATTGGTATTTTATTTCTTTGAAATATACAGCTGTTTCATAAATATTTGATAAATATCTGGTGTGAAACAACACACGACCTTCCAACAAAGTGAAAATTTAAAAAAAGAAATAAGTTTGATTATAATTTTTTTTAGGATAACTACACAACCTCTTTTTCATACGTTCATAACGAATATAGACAACATTGTACAACCAAAAACAACAACTTATGCCAGAAAGCTTTATATCAGATAGAGATTAATAGACAAATAGATGTTAGCTAAAAAAATTCTAAAGCCGCACGCTTCTATAAAATATCAATAATACAGTTTAACCATTTTCATTCATATTTAATTAATTTTTATTTCTTATAAAATTAATCGTTATTCAGATATTGAAAAATTTGAACCAACTCTTAAATTCTACTTTGGAAATTTTTTGCGCTAAATCACCTGTCGAATCAAAAAATTGCATAGAACATAATTAATTGATATGTTTAAGGTTTATATGTTGAGACATACGAATACACACAGACACACGGGCACACGGACACACGGACACACGGACACACGGACACACGGATACACGGACACACGGACACACGGACACACGGACACACGGACACACGGACACATGGACACTCGTTGGAATAAACTTTGATTAACTACAATACAATCCTTAACATGAACCATTTTTTTGGCATTAATTATTAATTATTTTAGTATTAACATTAATTGTGTTTTCTTTATCACTATTATCCTTGTGTTTCAAATTTTCTATTATTTTTCTTCTATTTTAATAGTATTTTGCTTCTAAACCTTGTTTTTCTTAATATTAACATTAGATATTAGCACAACACCTTTGGGAAAACCAAAAATGGTGATCAATTACCTAAAAAATCTATTAAATAAGCTACTTGTACTAACCCTAATGTCACCTGCTAAGGTAAAAAATTCACTTGCAGTAAAAATACAACAAAATGAGGACGTCCTTGGTTTATTTATATTACTTTAAAATAGAGTATTATTTTCGTACAAAAATTGGTCTCAAGTTTTCAGTGAATTTACACGTTTTCAGCGCTTTGAAAGCTGTCAGAACCATTTTCCACCTGTTGTGCGTGTGTGTGTGTGTTTGCGTACTTTTGTACTATACCTAAATACTTGTGTACTTGTGTACTTGTGTACTCGTGTACTTGTGTACTTGTGTACTTGTGTACTTGTGTACTTGTGTACTTGTGTACTTGTATACTTGTGCACTTGTGTACTTGTGTACTTGTGCACTTGTATACTTGTGTACTGTGTTGTGACTACTTGTGACTTACTTGTGTACTTGTGTACTTGTGTGTACTTGTGTACTTGTGTACATTGTGTACTTGACTGTGTACTTGTGTGACTGTGTCTTGTAGTTGTTTTACTTGTGTACTTGTGTACTTGTGTACTTGTGTGTACTTGTGTGATGTACTTGTGACTGTGTACTGTGTGTACTGTGTACTGTGTACTTGTGTACTTGTGTACTGTGTGACTTGTGTACTTGTGTGACGTTGTGTACTTGTGTACTTGTGTGTGACTGGTACTTGTGCTGTGTACTGTGACTTGTGTACTGTGTCTGTGTATGCTTGTACTTGTGTACTCTGTGTACTGTGTGCACTGTGACTTGTGTACTGTGTGTGTACTTGTGTACTTGTGACTTTGTGTACTTTGTGACTTGATGTACTGTTTGTGTGACTTGTGACTTGTGTACTTGTGACTGTGCTTGTGTACTGTGACTTGTGCACTTGTGCTTACTGTGCTTGCTGTACTTGTGTACTTGTTGTACTTGTACTTGTGTACTTGTGTACTTGTGACTTGTGACTTGTTGTGACTTGTGACTTGTGTTTGTGACTGTGTACTTGTGACTGTGTTGTGTACTTGTGTACTTGTGTACTTGTGCTACTTGTGTAGTTGTGGTACTTGCGTACTTGTGTTTGCTGTGACTTGCTGTACTTGTGACTTGTGTACTTGTGCTTGTACTTGTGTGCTTGTGTGTGACTTGTGTACTTGTGTACTTGTGTACCTGTGTACTTGTGTACTTGTGTACTTGTGTACTTGTGTACTTGTACTTGTGTACTTGTACTTGTGTACTTGTGTACTTGTGTACTTGTACTTGTGTACTTGTACTTGTGTACTTGTACTTGTGTACTTGTACTTGTGTACTACAGTGACATCTTTGGAACTGTGCAGGAGTGATGGCGTCATAGAAGCGATTGAAGAATTGGTTTGGTATACAAACTCAGCCTCTGCTGGTGGGGAGAAACAGAGAAGTACAATATATTTACTGGTGGCTATAGCTAAAGATCAAATTTTATTCCAATAGTAATTTAAATGTTTCAATTAAGTATAGTACAGGTTGCACCATAACTGAGTGATTGAACCTCATCTGTACTAACAATGATATTGATTTAAACCTGATAAGTTTGTGTTCTTAACTTTCTTTCGATCTATTTATGTTGATTAAGATCAAAGGCTTGATCTTAGTATTTTATAAAAGATATGTATGATTCGCGTTCTTAGTTATCTAATAATTTGTGTGACTGAATCATGTAATTGACAGATGTTTACTCCAATCCCACTATAGAAATACAAAAAAAAAAATTATTGTTCTCAATATTGTCCTAACGAAGGTCCCAACATAAAAATGATCTTTCGTTCTTAAGATGACTTTTCGTTATTTAGCCTTTCCTTTTACGACTTTGAAACATTAGATTGTGCAATTTACGCCATAGGACAGTTTCATGAATCTGTTAAATTTTTTTTTGTTTATTGATCTATTTCGTTATCATTACTGATCATTATCCAGTAAACCTATTTTGTAAAATTCCATGATTAATTAATTAATAAAGGAAATTCACTACTTTTAGTTAATCCAGAAAACTTATTCGTTTACGTGTTATTTTTAATTTATTTATTGTCTCATTTGTGTGAGTAATAGTACAAAAGTGAATAATCTTATTTTGACCGGCGAATATCACAATTTATACCTACAGATTACTTTTATTAAAAAAGTAACTGTTATGACGAAAGAGAGAAAACTCTCTTAATTAGACCCTCGCCTTTCTCTGCCTTGTTTAATACTGTATGTACAAATCAAATATTGTTAAAAGAACTATAAAAAGCGTATAACAAATTTTCCATTTATCTCTTAAACAGACAGCAGCAATACACTATTTCCTATCCTGAATCGGTTAAATGTAGAATCCCGCAAGGATCTCACTTCGGGCCTCTCCTTTTCAATAGATGCGCTGGACCATTCAGTGTAAGGTTTCTAGCGTTGTTGATTTAGGCGATACGCTTGATTGTGCTGTCAGATGTTATCTACATATTGATAAAGTTGTAGCCAAAACGTATGAAACATTAGGTTTTCTAAAATGTACAGGTACACTTTACCAATATACAGATTTTGAGAACGTTATACTGTTCCTTAGTGAAATCGAATATTGTTCTTCGGTCTGGTCGCAGCGTAGGTAGTCTTTAAGTTACATAATTCTGTAGGTAGCAACGTGTTTTCGTATTCACAAGTGCTCTACAATAAATTTTGATACCTTAAGTTCTCGTAGAAAGCTAGCTGATGTATGCGTTTTATTAAACTAATGAACTCTTGTAGAAACTACTCAAACTTGCTCACTGAAATCAATATTAACTCCCCTTCTAGAATATTACGAAATGTACCACTTTTTCGTGTACCCTTCCTTACAACTAAATATGAACAACCATATCCGGTTTCGATAATGTGATGACCGATGATACTGCTAACTCACTCTGGAAGATTTTCAATTTTTTCAGTATCTCACTTCCTCAATTGAAACATGAAGTATGTTGTATTATATGTTTATATACGTTTTACTTTTAATCGGCTGCCCGCATAAACAGATTTTGTTGTGTTTGATGAGGTTTGTTATTTCAAATCGTTAAAGTTCTTGAATTAGGTTTCAAGAAAATTAGAATTTATCATTTAACAGAAAGGGTTAAAAAAAATTTTACGCACCCAAAATCCCTGTTCTGACTAATATCTGTTTTTGTGTATTTGATAGTTAATATGATTAATAACGTCATACTTTATACAGGTATGTTGCTCAACTAAATATTTAATATTACGAAATAGAATACTGAACAAACATTTTTAGTTAAGTGTCATTTATCAAGATATCTAAAACCGTAAATTATTTTTCAATAAAAAAAATTTTGCGTATCTCGGGTATCCAAAAAACAAATGTTTAATGCGTCAAAGGTATATAAATTTTGTTTGAAAAACTGTAACTCAATCATTTTCAATACGTAACGAATATCCTTTAAAATGTAAATATAAATCGTTAGCTGCAACATTGTGCTTTGTATTAATAATAAAGATCAGACATTACTAGAAGAATAGTAAATGTATAAACCTGTATATTTTCCCAGTGGTCCATTGAGTCTGGAGTCTCATTGCAAGGTTGTAAGGTCATATCTCTATCCAGTCTGTTTTATTACCTATTGTACTTTGTACACATTTCTAAGGGTCAGTCTGGTTACATCAGTGGAGCATCCAGTTCTTATGTTTTCTTAAAGGGCAGCTAGAAACCTGTTTGAATAATAAACAATATGATATAAGAAATTTTCACATTCCAAATCGATTCACACTCTTTCTAGCCGCAATTTAAATTTAATCTTTCTGGGTAAGTTTGTTAGAGGAATTAATTATACTGTGGCGAAATTTGAGAGCTGCTTAAAGCTGTAAAACTTGAGAAGTCGCATAGTGAGCCCTATACTGATTAATATACGAGGGATAATTGTGCAAAATTAATTAAAGGAGTTTGTAACCTTCATTAATAACTATGAGAAGAGAAACGAGCTCCTGCTCTTTATTGCGTACCACAAGGTTATGGAGGTGCAAGGGTTGCTTTATTAGATTAAATCACCTAGAAGGCGAATAAAGAAATTTATTTGATTTGTCGGTTATAAGATTTTTAGTTGTGAAATTTGTCGTCACGTTGTTCATTAAAATTTGGGCAATTTAAAGTTAGCCTACGTTAATGAGTTCTCAAATATTTCTAAGCACATGCAATGTAGTGTAATGTAATGGAAATTGTGTTTTAGTTGAGAATATATCGTAAGCCATCATCTGCAATATCACCAAAGTTGGGTAGCAGTTCATGTTCTTGTATTGTTCCACAACTCAAGCTGGGCAAGGGTTCTATGTATAGGGGGGTGGTAGTTAAGGCCTGGGTGGTAGTTTAGAACAGAGACTGGTATGAGTTAGCTAGGCTAGAATGAGGGTGCGATGGCCGCTGACATGGGTAAGGGCGGCTCCTGATCTGTATTGATCCCAGCCCCAGGATGTAAGATGCGCCCCTTACATCACCCCTTTACACCCTCTTATATAACTTGACGCCAACGCCGTATTCGATAGATTTTACCGTACTATACACACGACATTCTCACACGAATTTTCCAAAACTAAAATGATTTTTGAAATCTCAATTTGTAAATGACATCTAATTAAATTTCTAGTTATCGCACCGCTATTACCCTTCTAAAATCTCCAACTTAAATAGTTGAAACCTTAATTTCGATTAAGTAATTAACAGGATAACCAAAATCCAATGACGCATTAACCTTAATCAGGATAACAGAAGTTTAGGGTCAGATATCTGAACTCTTTAAACATTCGTCCGACAATTTCATAAATTGCAATCCTTTGTTTGTACAAAACCGCGACGTAATCTATCAAGCTAACTCAATAATTCACACTTCAGATACAAATTAATTACGAACACAAAACGTTATATACCTATTAAACAAATTGCAGTTAATTTCAAAATTAAACACTTCTAATTTAGTTACCTTAAATCTCCGTACAAATTTAAATTATCATTTAAAAACCTTAATGTATATTGAAATACTTGAAAATGAAAGCGAACTTTTCGTGTTATTATCAAATTATGGAGCGCCTGTTAATTCCGTGTTGATTTGTGTATTCAAACTCCCTGTAACTTTTAATTTAATCAGCTTTTGGCCCATAGAATTACGTCAAGTTTCCTGCTAATATTATCTTTGCTTCTCTTCTATTTTAAAACCACTACGCTCTAGCTTGCTTTGATTCTCTACCTTTTGTAATTTTATAGAGATACTTAATTTACCGATTTATCTAATGAGAGTAACAACCAAAATGCCTAAGATTATTTTATCCAATTTACTACAAATTGTGACCAATGTACTTTACAAGGAAATTAAAGCTGTTATAAACAAAATTTGCAGAATAAAAGTAACTAAACGACAATCTCAGTGAGTGTTGTGATTGATGTGAAATAATCCAAAGCAGCTACATAAATAGGAATCGCTTTAATTTATTCATAAATATAATCATTTACCTAATGAGTTACAAATCATACTTAAAGAGTCATAGGTTAACATACCTGTATGCTTACAATTGCCGTTTAACTGTTTGAGTGTCGGATACAAACCTGGTTGTTTAAATGTAATTATCGAGATGCGTTCAAAGGCGGCTTTAAAAAATGTATCGTAACATGAAAATGATCACCTGACGTAATGATAATGTGAAGAATAAGAATTCTGAATAAGACACATTAAAACTTACAATTAAATTCTCAACCCTTAAATATCTAGTTTCTTTTTATTTTACCTTTAAACTGAAAAAACTTAATGCCACAAGTGATACATGAATTTGCATTTAGTGCGAAGGGTTATTAGCTACTTTTACTAAAATACGGCATTAATTTAATATAATTTAAATTGTTTAAGACGCGTTCTGCAAGTACAGATTTTCTGAGGGACATAACCTGATAAATCTCGTGTATAATAATAATATTACTGTTTATTTCAAAATTAAAATTATTTTGACGGAAACAAAAAAGTCTTTTGGAAATGGGTCAAAAATACAAAGCGTGACCCAAAACAGAAAACTGCAGGGGTGATGAATACAAGCAACGAAATAGTATGGGACGATTGTAAAGTGAAATTCGGGAAAAAATATTTCGGAAAGCTGTAAAGTAGTGACGAAAACAAAACTGAAGTGTTAAATAAGGAGAATGTGGAAGGAAAGATGAATGAAACCGAGAAGGATATTAGAGATAAATGAGGTAAAGAAAACGTTAGGAAGGTTGAAAAACGGTAAAAGAGCAGGTGTAGATAAAATCACTGGTGAAGTGCTGAAGTATAGAGGTACAAAGCTTATATGAAGATTATGTGAACTATTCAATGTATGCCTTAATAGTGGAAAAGTGTCGAATGCTTGGAAGATCGCAATCATTGTACCATTGTATAAGTGTAAGGGAAATAAGAGTAATTGCAAGAGGTTTGCCCAGTTTACCTGGTAAAGTACTGTATGCGCCAAAATACACAGTACTGGAAAGCTATGTTACTGTTATTGTTATCATTTAGTTATCGGGACGATACTTTAAACGTTCAAAATGTGCCTCATTGCGCTGTAGACAGTGTTCATAACTGTCACGCAGATTTTGAAACATAATCGGGAACATAGGTTGCTTCAGAGTCCTGAAAAATGAGACGATATTCTGACTAATGCAGGCACAGTTTTGGATGGATCTGGACAGCTGAACAATTTCCCCTTTAACATTCCCCATACATGAACATCAGGTGGTGTCAGATCGGGGGAATCTGAAAGGTAGGGAACTCAGTCCCACGGAAAATGATTCGTCCTGGAAAGGCCAAAAATCGTGCATAATACTCAATCCTGACATGCATGGTGATGCAACAACAGGCAGACGTACATGCATGCGCATGCGCGCTGCGTGTAATTCAGTACTGTATGTTTTGGCGCATACCGTATTTGAAAGAATACTGATTGATAGAGTACGAGAAACTACACAAACTAAGATTTAGGATGTGCAGGGTGGCTTCATGCCAGGAAGAGGATGTGCGCATCAGATGGTTGCTCTCCATCAGGTGATCGAAAAGTGTTTAAGTGTAAAAAGGAAGCTGTACTGTGCGTTTGTAGATCTGGAGAAAGCATATGACAGAGTGAATAGGGAGAAGCTGTGGAAAACTATTAAATGAATATGGCATAAGGTCTAACAAAGGGAATAAGGACTGTTTCATGTTTAAAAGAACTACGCCAAAATGCTGAAAAACAGTTTGAGGTTCTCTTTAATAAAGCTAAATTATTCCTATAGATATACATTACCTTTTGTTGTTTTGAATCCTATGCTTTCGGACAATCCATCAGTTGTCAACTATTTTAGGGTTACTCTTTACCTGCCTTTTATTGATTTTCTTATTAACCAAATTAATGAATGATTTACTAACCATAAAAAGAATTCCAGGAATGTATGGTCTTTTTATCAGGAGAAGTAACAGAAATTTCGGATAGCGATGAGTATAACGAACATTTAAGTTTATATATACTCGATGTGATTTCAGCACAAGATGTCCCTGTCAAAAGGTCGCAGCTAAAACGTCGCCGTTAAAAAGTCGCCGCGACAAAACGTCGCGGTCATAAACTTCGCCGCACAAAAACGTCACTTCCCAAAATGCCGAGATCAAAAATGTCGCCGAACTAAAAGGTCGCTACGCAAAAGTCGTCGTAAGGGTCGAAATACATAGAAAAAAAATAAAATGTTCAAAATTTCAAGGAAAGTTTATTTCGTTGTTTTAAGTATTTTGTTCTATGTGTCTTGGCCATTACGGTAACATTTTCGCTCCGTGGCGGCATTTTAGCTGCGACGTTTTGTCGTGATACCACCCGATGTACCTAAAAAATTTTAAAATCTGAAATAAAATGTGGCATAAACGTTTAAGTAGTACTGTTTCAAAAATTAAGAATAATCTTCAAGCTTTTGCACATTTGAAACTTTGTAATCAAAAAGCGTAACCAAATGCTTTTAAAATATTATTACTGTTTTGTACTCTGCCAGTCTCTATATCCACTCCGTAAAGAACCTTTTCGACTTTAAAACGAATAAAGACCTATCTTAGACATTCAACCTCACAGAACAGACTTAATGGACTGGCAATGATGCCAATTCATAGAAAACTACCCATTTCAGAAGACAAAATAATCCCATACATGTTCAATGGGCGACAAATCAGGCGACCGAGTAGGCCATGGGAGGACGGCAATGTTAGCTTCTTCCAAAAAACGTGTTGTAGCCCTTGCCGTATGAGGGCGCGCACTATCCTGTTGGAAAATGGGATTTTCCAGTCCCTGAAGATATGGAAGCGCAACGAAATCTAGCACATTGGCAATATAACCAGCGGTGTTTAATTTGCCATCAATGAAGACCAAGAGTGATCTGCTACCGTAACACATTGCACCCCATATCATCACTCCTTGTGTGAGGGCTGTATTGCGTTCCACAAAAAATGTTGGATTTTTACGTTCTCCACGCATACGTCTGACCTTCCTACGTCTATCGTGGGCCCACAAGCAAAATCGGGACTCGTCACTAAACACAATTCGATACCATTCTTGCGCCAAATTCGCTCTTTCGTTGCTCCATTTTAGCCTGCATAGACGATGAAGTGGTGTAAGAGGAAGACATAAAAATGGACGATATGAACGCAGCCCATACGACCTTATCCGGCGATAAACAGATGTCGTTGACATTCTGGGTCTTACACCCCTCATCCAATCATTTGCAATCGATCGAGTTGTTGAAAATCTGTCTCTTGTGGCCAAAAGTCTTACGCGACGTTCTTCGCGTTCTGTAGTCTTGCGGGGACGTCCAGATCCAGGGCGACGTTGTTGCACCCCTAACTCGGACCATTTGGACCAACATCTCAATACAGTTGTAACAATTCGGTTTACACGACGAGCAATTTCTCTTAGCGAAAGTCCGGCCTCTCTCATGCCAATAATACGGCCACGTTCAAAATCAGTCAATTGGTAAAGATGTTGATGTTGATGTACTCTTGGGATTGTTCCCAAGTTCAGAACGAGATTGTGAACAAACAATTTGCAAAATTGACACTGATTGGTTTATTTCTTCAAATTTATTGTTACTAAGTGCAAAGGAAAAACAAAAAAAACTACTAGCTAGATTTTATTCAAATTGATGAAAATTTCAATAAAATCGTTCAACAAATTCTGGGTGTTGCAATTTTTATGGAAGTCAGTATACATTGCGGCTATCATAGCTTTTATTTATATTCAATATACAATTTGTATAACAATTTTCAGTTTTATTAAATTCAGTTTATTACCTCGACAGGTACGACAGCTTTAATAGCGTACCTGAGACACCTGTTCTCAGTTTCGCTTGACTGACCGCAGTTGTACACAACCACTGTAATACACTATAAAAAAACTAGGCTTAGTAAATTCAGAGACTTTTTTTGGCTCTGGCTCTTGGACTATTAGGATAGGTGTCGCAAATAGTTATATAAATTTAATGCTGTTAATATTTAAAAGACCTAAAACCGTTGTAACTTGAGTAATACATTTTGGGTTAGAGCTCTCTATGAAACTTCGGTTGGTCTTTACCTAATTGATAGTTAACAGGTAACAATGTCAATTTTATAGGAATACTTCTGCGAAATTTTTCCCAGCGCATGTTAGTGATCAGTGTTGGAAGGCATGTTAAATTGTTTCCCTTCATTAATCTTTTTGTTTTTTCCTTAAAAGTAACTTCATAGAAATTTTAGTTTCGAGTAAGTACTACTTCGCACTCAAGTTAAGTTTATTGCTTCGTTGGATTTGGTAATGCTGATATAGCTCTTTTACATAATTATCGTTCGAATCGCAAACAAAGAGTTATTTGGAATAATCAAACATCGTCATTACTTGACACTCATGCAGGTGTACCCGAGGGATCAATACTGGGGCCCTTACTGTACTGTTTTTCTGAAAATCACGTTGTCACAATTTAAAACTTAATGCAAATAAAACTGTACTTTTACACTTTGGTAAAGAAACCTCCAAGGAACGGATAAAACACAATGTTGTCATTCGAATCAAATACGTAGATATTAAAATCTTGGATTAGAAATTGATTCGAAGCTTAGATTTAAGAAGCACATTTCCAACTGCATTAAAAAAGCTGTTATAAACTCAAACTACTTTATAATAAACGTAAACTTTTAAATCGTAGCACAAAAGCACTGCTATGTGGCACACTAGTTCTGCCCCAATTCAATTTCTGTGATGCTGTGTATGGACATTGTATTGATAAAAGAATACAATGAGTACAAAATTGTTGCCTCAGGCTTATTTTTGGCATAAAAAAATTTTACTCAATTCTCTACAAACTCCATCAAATAGACTGGCTTAGCATGGACAACAGAAGGGTTTTACACACCACTTGTTTTTACTACAAAATGATTAATACAAGAGCTCCCTCGTGTCTGTACAACAAAACCAAACTCTCGTCAGAAATACACAACTTTAATTTAAGAAACAAAAATCTATTTCTCATAAATCACAAAAGTGTTCGAAAAATCTTTCTCCTACAAGATAGCGATAACTTATTAACTTACTTTAATTGTATATTTTAACAGTTCTTGTTGTCAACAAATACAACAATGATTTTCTTTGGTGAAATTTTTGTATTATCAATTTGGATGTCATGATTTAAATATTCTTTAAGGCATGTTCAACTACTGCAGATTTTTCTGATTGAAATAACCAATAAAATCTGACATGTCCTTTTAATATCAAAGCTAGGTTTTGAGGTTTCCATGTATATGCATTTCTTACTGCAAAAGTAACGTAACACTTCCGCTATCAACGCTTCACAATGAAACTACAATAGATAGCAAACTTTTAACGACCTCAACGGCCTCAAACACAATTCAAGCCCAAGTTTTTAAAATAAATAACAAGGCAGTAATTACTTATACTGAATTGAAGCTTGGCAGATCCAACATCTTTTCTAGCTTAATAATTTCTAGATTAGGGTGCCGATAATTGTTTAATTACGGCGTCAGAATAATCGGAAACGATTTAAAAAATTGACAGGCTAATGTAATCCAATTAATTATTAACAGTGTATCACGTAAGAAAGGATATCATGAACAGATATTTAGATTTAAATAATCAATTACAGAAAATTAATATCAAGATCACATATAGCGTGACGACCAAAAGTTTGTACTAATGGATTTTTTCCTTTCCTGTCAGAACTATCAAAAAAACTATTGGACAAGTCAAATTGATTTTGGTAATGGAAAACATTTTGTTTTCAATATTCCTACCCCCTCCCCTTCTGCGCAGCCCACTTTCTTAACGGCTTTTAATAGCTTATAAAACGATGATTTCAGCAAATATACAAATTGTACCTTTTAAGTGCAGATTTCAAGGGACATTAATTTTTTAAAATAGAAAAACGTGAAAAACATCAAAGAGCGTTGTCAACAAATAAACAAGTTTTTGTTTTTGATGCAATAGAAATAATGTCACGTTTTATCAATTTGACGTTTATAAATAATTTTGTACTTTATTGGTTATCGTTATTGATAAATTCTGTTAAAAATAAAAATAACAGTTAATGTTTAAATCTAGGTTACTTTATTGATTTCTTCTTAAAGCTAATTGATTATTTTAATAATCAATACAATAATGGTTCGACGCTTATCGGAAACCCAACGAATTGAGATTCTTATCATTTGAGGTTGTGGAGATCGAGT
Organism: Vesta saturnalis; assembly: GCA_036346205.1. NCBI lineage: Eukaryota > Metazoa > Arthropoda > Insecta > Coleoptera > Lampyridae > Vesta > Vesta saturnalis. The sequence continues at coordinate 1,423,079 of JARFJB010000229.1, read as the reverse complement.
TCGTACCCAAGTTGAAGTTTGTAATTAATTATTTTAGTGAAAAATAACCCGACGATGAACGGATTACTCAATCAACAGTTTGTCAAATTACAAGAAAGTACGAAGTGTGGGGAAATGTGAACTATCGTCCAAGATACGGGCGACCTGCAGTTCCAGAAGATGTAGAACTGGACGTTCTATTAGCGTTGACCGAAAATCTACAATTGCGGTAAATAATAATATTTCAAAAAGCTCCGTTTTAAGAAAATTAAGGTACCACAAATGGCATCCGTATCAGGTTCAGTTAGTTCAAGAACGAAACGAAAATGATCCTGATCGCAGAATCGAGTTTTGTGAACAAATGATGAACCTTTTACAATGCTGATGAGATGTTTGCGTCATGAATTTTATTTAACGACGAATCTACTTTTTTTCTAAACGGTACAGTAAGCAAACGAAACTGTCGTTATTGGTGTAACAATAACCCAACACTGGATGATGGAAAGTAACACCCAATATCCAGAAAAAACTAATGTGTGGGAAAGGGAATAGTAGACGATGGAATTATAGGGCCTATTTTCATTGACGGAACGTTTACAGGTCTAAAGTACCTAGATATGCTACAAAATGATCTTATTCCGGCGTGGGCTGAATTTTAGCCAAACGAAGAAGATCCCGACATCCCTAATGAAACGTGGTTTCAACAGGATGGAGCTCCACCACATTATTTCCGAGAAGTGCCCGATTATCTTGACTATGTGTTTGAGAACAGATGGATTGGCCAACGAGGATTTATTGAATGGCCGGGTCGGTCTGCAGATCTGACTCCACTTGATTTTTTTTGTACGGATATATTAAAAGTAAAGTTTACTTCAGTCGACCAAATAATATCGAAGCCTTAAAAGAAAGAATAAGACAGGAAACGGCTGCAATACAACCGGAAACTTTGCAAAATTTTTGCACTGTGTTTAAAGCGCGATTGGCTTACTGTCACGAAGAAAATTCGTTTCAATTTGAACATTTACTCTAATTATTGTTTAGTATAATTATTGTTACTGCAAAAAAAAAACAATTTAACATTATTTTTGCAATAATATTTGGTTACTTGTTGACCACCCTATTTAATATTTTTCTCGTTTTTCTATTTTAAAAAATTAATACTCCTGAAATCTGCACTTAAAAGGTACAATGTGTATATTTGCTGAAATCATCGTTTTATACTCTATTAAAAACCAGGGCCGGATTAAGGTAAAAGGGGGTCTGGGGCTAAAAATCTTGGGGGCCCCCTAATGTTTTATGTATTTAAGGAAAAAAAACAACTAGCAAATCACATAAAACTTTATTATTATTAAATAAAAAATAATAGATTACATACATTTACATAGATTTTTTTCGAGCTTTCATGGTTGAAAATTCTTCAATTAAGTCATCAAATTTGAGTGAAAACAAAAGATCATTTTCTATACTCATTAAACTTAAATGAGATAATCTGGCTTCACCCATGGTAGATCTGAATTTATTTTTAATGAAAGAAAGTTTTGAAAATGATCTTTCAGTTTCACAATTGGTTATTGGAATACATAAATAAATTCTTAAAACTATATAAATTTCCGGAAACACTTCTAATAAATCTCTTTCCACTAAAAGGTTGAAAAGGAAGGGAATACTGTTTACAGGCTCATTATTTTTTAATGTTTTTAAATAGGTTAAAAACTGAAGAAATTCACTAACCAAATTAGTCCTAAGTCGTTTGAATAATGAAAATCAAGATTTCAACATCAGCAGTGATTTTTCTGAAGGAAGGATAGTCAGCTGACTAATGAAACCAAAAATATCACTTATTTATTTGTAAGCTGTATTACGTTTCTCAAGCTCAGATAATATTTTATCTATTATCGGTAAGTACGATTCTATGCGAAATTTATCTTGACCTTGCCGTGGTATTTCTTCTATGGAACCATCAGTTAATTTTTTATTTCCGGTCCGTTTAAATACATCTTGGTTTGAACTATTCAAAATCAAAGACATACCTTTGGCTTTTTCCTCTAAAGATTCAAATTGGCCTCGTAGATCGCAAACAAACTCGAGTAAAGACGCTAACAGTTGTTGTCCTGTTATGACATCAAGACCAGGTTTTTGAAAGTACTTGTTTGTGGAATTAAATCGCTGCAATACTTGATTCCAAAAAGTTGTCATAAAATCTGTTTCAAGTTTCGTCATTTTTTCTTTAAAGAAAATGCGTCATCTTTAGTATCTTTTTTCTAATGGGCTACCGGCTAGTTCGTTTAAGGCATTAAAATTGCATCATAATTACTGGCAAACGATCTCACTGCTTGTTCGCAGAAAGTGACTTTACAACCAATACACTATGTTCTGTATGTTCACTAGTTCCTTCATTTTGTTTCTTGATTTTCTTCATTGAAATTTCCCAGCGATGAGTGGATGCAACAAAAAACGCATATATTTTTTGCAAAAAGCCGAAAAACTTGTAGCTTCTACACATTCATCAACACTAGATTCTCCAACTAAATTCAGAGAATGCGCTGCGCAAGGGACATAGCGGGCAAGTTTATTACTTTTTTTAATTTCTGCCTGAAGTCTTTTGTATTTTCCAGACATGTTGCTAGCATTGTCATATGTTTGCCCTCTACAGTTTTCGATTTTGATAGAGTTGGTATTCAAAATCAACAAAATTTCGTCTGCAAGAGATTTTCCTGTATGGCTATGAATGGGAACAAAACAAAGAAATCGTTCCAGAACTTTCACATCCAAACAGTATCTGAATAAAACAGAAAGCTGATCCACATGTGAAAGATCAGGTGTATAATATTATCGAATAATATTTTGCATCATTAATTTCAGTTATAATTTTATTGTAGACTTTTTTGCCCATACATCTAATTAGTTCTTCACATGTAGTCTTGGAGAGGTATGATACTCTGCCTTTGCCCTTCTGCCCAAAATTTTCCAAATGGTATAAAAATGGATCAAACTTTGAGATTAGTTCTAGAATTCCCAAGTAGTTGCCATTATGTGGAGAAGCTAATATTTCGTTATCACCTCGGAAAGCCAAACCCCTTTCGGCAATAAATTTAATGGTTTCAATAATTCGTTTAAAAACATTTCTCCAATATTCGATTTCTCTGTTTAATGATTTGGTCATTTCTTCATCTATTTTGGAAGATGTGGAGTATGTTTTCCAAGTCAAAAGATTTTTGCGATGCTCTACACTATTTTCGTGAGATTTAACATTTTCCTCTGCCCTTTTCCAATCTGAAAATCCACTTTTATTATCTGAACCAAGCAATTTACAGACAAAGCAAAAAACGGATCCATTTGATTTTGAATACATAAGCCACTTTCTTATATATGATTCCCCGTTCGATTGCCGACTTTCAAACAGTTTTACTGATAATGACCGATTTTGCTTTTCGTATTTTCTTATTGATGCTTCAAACTTTCCATCATTATTTTGGAAGTAATCCGGACCCCTCTTCAAATAAACTTGTCTCATATAATCAGTAATGTTTGATAGCCATAATGCTGGATCTTGTTCAACTCGCATTTCCTCTGAATGAAAGACATCAGTTTCCAATACCAGTATTTTTTCTAATTGTTTCACACTTTCCTCTTCTTTATTGTCCTTTTCACTTAGAACAGTAATATTGCTTGAGGTTGAACATGTAGGCAGGTCTTCACTAACTTGACTTTTATCTAACTGGGAATTTGAACTTAAAGTCGTTGAAGGGGTTTCATTTTGACGAATTTGGAAAAAGTCTATAATTGTGGGTAATTTTAAATTTTTCTTAATATTTTCTTCTCGAATCTGTAAATAAATATTTATTTGTGGAGATTTTTAAACATTTATTCAAATAAAATAACAGGTTTTTCATGAGTATAACATCTAACATCTCAGTTATTAATAATGCAATTTTCTTTAAATTTTGGTGGTTATTGTATGCTAGAAAAATGAAATATTTGGAATCTAAATTGTTATCCAAAATTGGCCCGAATATTATTTTCCCAAAAATCAACACTTTTTTACCTCCCAACACCGCACTCCAATGGTAAACAAAAATGTGTACTATGCCAAATACTTCATTTTTCTAACATACAATCACCACCAAAATTTAAAGAAAATCGCATTATTAATAACTGAGATATCATAACCATTTAAAGCGGGTACTCATGAAAAGCGGGACACACTGTATATGTATACAAGGTGAACAAAAAATCTGTGTCAAACAAAAGAGACGTGTTTTTCAGAATTATATATTATAGTAACTTCAAATATAAAAAAATATGGGTACTCATGAAAAGCGGGACACACTGTATATGTATACAAGGTGAGCAAAAAATCTGTGTCAAACAAAAGAGACGTACTTTTCAGAATTATATATTATAGTAACTTCAAATATAAAAAAATATGTAGGGAGTTTAATCAAAATGAAAAATGATGTCTCTCCACTTTAAAGAAAGCACCGCACCGCCGCACCGTGTATATGCAAAAATTTACTTAGTAAAACAACACTTAATATTAAACTAGTTAATTGAACATTTTAAGCACCCTTTTATTCTTAAAAAGCCAAAAAGGTATATAAAGAAAGGTAGAAGGGTTTTCAACAGCTTATACTATGTGGTCACCTTGTATGCAACAAAAGCAATAATATAAAGTTAGCAGCAAAAAAAGTTTCTTTTTGATTTGCTAACAGAATTATTTAAATATTGATTTAATGACTTTTTAATTAAATACATAATTACTTAGGTTAATCAGAACTACGACTTACCTTACGTTTAGCAGACCCACTAAGATACTTTCTGTTGTCTGACATTTTAATTTGAATATTTCACGATTACCTATAAGTTTTTATTTTACGCTTTACGGCTTTACCACTATCTATTATCACTAATTAGTCTTATCACATCACATGCCCGCAATATTAGAGTTGTCTATTTCAACTGTCGAAGAACTAAGTAAACTAAATTAGGCGCAATGCATCCAAGAAAAAAATAAGTATATTATATTTTATATATAAAGCAATTTTATCTAAGCCTAAAACAATTTCGAAGGCAGGCCGCGACGTTGCCAAATATTTTGTGAAATTGGATATTATGTTCTCGTTTAAATAAAAAATTACGTAAACCACAAAGAGCTCTACAAACATAGGGGAGGGGCGGGTAAATGTACGCACTTAAGCGGTTTTTCATATAACTTGAAAACTGTACATGCTATTCATATGAAATTACACGAATTAATAGACCAATATGTTGCAATACAGAACCTTTTTACGAAAAAGGTCAACCTAACATAGTTTTCATATTTTATTTCACTTTAGAAAATTACACAATGCGTACAAGTACCCACCTCCGTTGGGTAATTGTACGCAGGCGTGGGGTTATTACACTTATGGAAGATGCAATAGTGTAGAGTTCAAAAACTTTAATAAAAAAAATTTAGAAAAAAGATATTTTACAATCTGGCGATCACAGAAGTCACAAATATATCCTTCTGGCGTATCCCATCCTGAACAAAGTGAGTGGGCCCATTTCTGGCATATACCGCACCTAAACCAAATTTCATTTTTGCGGTTGATATCTCCGCATACCAATCATATGTCGTTTTCGTCGTAGTCACTAGTGTCATCTAGTTCATCATCATCGCAAAGATAATCCTCTTGAAGTTCCTCCTCAGACTCTTCATCACTTTCAACTAGTTTTCGTTTTAACTGTTTTTTTTCTGTATTTGACCTTTTTCCAATTCTCACTTTTGCTTCCTCTCTAATGTTTCCTTTCGTTTTTGTCTTTTTATCTCAGCTTCCATCAATAGGTCTTTATTTGGAGTTAACGTTAGTATTTGAGATGATGCTTTACTTCTACTTTTCTTTTTATTTTTGGTCTTTGATTTTAGAGTCGTAAGGGGCGATATAGTCTGGATGGAAATATGACTGGATTTATTAGAGGAACTGATCTTGGAGGTGCCAGGAGTTGACTTATCTGCTGAAGTAGAAGGAGTTGGCTGGGATGGAGTTCTTGACGCAAGAGTGGAAACAAGATTAGGAGAGCCAGGAGTTGTTTTACCTGTCGACTGATTTGGCTGAGATTCGGTTTCAGTCGCTGATTCATCGTTATCTTCAATCACATGTTGGTAATGATTAGAAACAGCAAAATCCTCTACTCCAAATTGATCGGAATTAAATGGCCAAATACCAGAAGCCTTGAAACCCGATTCAGCCTTTTCTATCGTAGCTACCTTTTTGTAGGCTTTGTGGAAAATTTCCGCCAGTTCATTTGGAGTAATGCGTTCATACTGCAATAAAAATAAATCGCATTTTCTATTGAAAGCTCCCTTGAGAGGTCCTAAAAATGTTAAATCCAATGGCTGGATTTTATGGGAAGTGTGTGGGGGTATAGTAACTAGGACAATACCGTTCGATTTGCAGAATGCATATATCTTGAGAGATATATGACTTGAATGGTTGTCTAAAACAATCAAAAGTGGGTCCTCCAGACTTGGTTTTATAACATTTCTAAAATGGTGAATCCACTGATAAAATAATTCTTCGTTACTCCATCCCGTTGGTGAGCAGGCGTAGATTGCATTTGGCGGTCCATTTTTTTGAAGCACAGTTGACATTCTCTTTCGAGGGAAAATGAACATGGGTGGTACATATGCGCCAGTCGCACTAAAACAACAAATTACGGTAACATTTTCCCCTCTTTCCCCTGAAGTCTTTGCTCCAAATTGTTTAACTCCTTTTGGGCCTAACCTCTTCGAAGGTTTTTGCACCGTTGTAATTCCCGTCTCATCTACGTTAAAAATTTTATCTCCTTTAAAACCATATTTTTTTATCACTTCCTCCAAATTTTTGTAAAATAGTTTGACTTCATTTTCACTAAAAGCAGCAATCCGATTTAAACTAGTTGATTCAGGTTTCCTTAGCGATATTTGTGGATGTCGTTTTAAGAACAATAAATACCATTCTTTTCCGGCAATTCTCTTTGTTAAAATTGTTTTTAATATGGTTCTCCTCTGCAATCCCATAAAACAATTTAGCTAAGCTCAGGGCGTGATTACACAATTCGTCCTCTTGATCTTTCGTAAAAGTTGTATGTCGCCCTATCATAGGCCCCCTTTCATTCTTTTTCTTAGTGTCGATTCGTGAATACCAAATTGTTTAGCGGTATTTCTAACGGAGGCACTATTTTCAATATGTGCAATTGCTTTTTTAAGTTGATCAAGCGTCCACGATCCCGTTTCACTCTTTCGTAGGTATTTTCGTGGCATCTGAAAAAATTGTGAGCTGTCACCAGTAATGGGGTAATTGTACGCACTGCGGGCAATTGTACGCACAACAATTGCGTACAATTGCCCCATGCGTCATACTTAAACAATTTCGATTATTATAAATTAACATATGAAAATATATAATTTTCCTATAGTATACATATACCCTAATGATCGGGTTACAATTGTATAAAAAAATTATTAATAAATCACATCTAATATGTGACTTACCACTTATTCTCTAGACGAATTATTCCTCTTGAAAAATACCAATTTGACATTTACGGCCATTACTTTTTTTACACGTGCTATAAGAAGCTACCGGTTCTAATGAGCAACGCTAGGTGACGCTAGTAGTAGTTCCAGTCGAATAAACCAAATACGACAACAAATACACTTGTGCGTACAATTACCCGCTGCGTACATTTACCCGCCCCTCCCCTATTCTAACAGCCATAACAGTTAACACAACAAAAAATGCTTTAGTTACATTATTACATAAAAAGAAAGACGTTTTATTTATTTATTATTTTAAATACATTTGTATACAATAAATACACTTCTATTATATAAAATATTCACTATCTGACAACAACGTAGAAATCCCCATCATGGTGCAAGCGGCGGCAAGCCGTGCTGGTTTATGATTGACTGGTTGGGGTGGCGCGGTAACAAGCATGACTGTTTTAGCGGGTGTTGCTTATTAGACAAAGGCAACATTTCTTTAACGATTGATGAGCGGCGGCGCGCATTTTTGTCTGTTCTTTTTGCCAGTCAAAATAAATAATCTTTTATCGATTATATGACTCCGGGAAAAAATTTTTTCGTGATTTTTTTGTACAAATATGTTCAGAGTTCGGGGGTCCCCATGAATGACGGGGCCTGGGGCTATAGCCCCTATAGCCCCCCCCCCCTTTAATCCAGGCCTGTTAAAAACCGTTAAGAAAGTGGGGTGTTATAATTTAAAAAAATTTAATGACGTCACTGCGCACAAGGGGTGGGGGTAGGAACATTGAAAACTATCGCAAAATGTTTTCCATTTCCAAAATCAATAGTTTTTTTATATTTCCGACAGGAAGGGAAAAATCGATTATTCCAAACTTTTGGTCCTTACGGTATAGATGTTAGTGGAATACAATCTGAATTTGATTCCTTTAAACTGTGTACATATCTCAACATTGAAATTTAGATCGAAGGCGTACCTCATACCGGAGCCGGACATTAGGGCGCCGCCGATAGGGCGCGACCGAAAGGGCGCGACCGTTAGGGCGCGAGGACAGTTGGGCGCGAGGACATAAGGGCGCGAGGACATAAGGGCGCGAGGACATAAGGGCGCGAGGACAGTCGGACGCGGGGCATAGTATACAACACCAACAAAACTTCTAGATTTTCAGTTGTTCAGACACAAACTGTAAGTGTCCTCGACGGTAAACGCCTAAAAATAAAACTAAAAATTCTTAATTTATAAATCGTTTTATAATATTAATGAGTTTCATATCGTTGTTACAGTTTTCCATGCAATTTGATAATTATCTGCGCATACCTCTATAGATTCAATAATTCGTGCGGCATTGCCCTCAACAGATGATTTTTGAATATCGGAAATTTCGCATCATGAAACTCTAATCATTTGCCATAGTTTCCTCTAAAAGTTGCTAATTTAATTGTTGCTAATTTACACTTACAGTTTGTGTCTGAACAACTGAAAATCTAGAAGTTTTGTTGGTGTTGTATACTATGCCCCGCGTCCGACTGTCCTCGCGCCCTTATGTCCTCGCGCCCTTATGTCCTCGCGCCCTTATGTACTCGCGCCCATTTGTACCGCGCCCAACTGTCCTCGCGCCCTAACGGTCGCGCCCTTTCGGTAGCGCCCTATCGGCGGCGCCCTAATGTCCTAGACCGACCTCATACGTGTCAAGCAGCAAAATATGTTGAATTTGTCAATATACCAGCTGCATTTATAACGAAGAATACGAGAAAAACAATGCACACTAAATTCAATTGTGCCGGTACACGATTCCTCATAGAATTCAAATTGTTATGTATTTTGTAGACACGACTTCGATTTTAAAGCTCGAGGCGTTAGGCGAATCCTTTAAAGACAGTCTAAAAGATAAAAATTAGATGTGACAGCTGCTAAATCTTGTTCATATACTTTTGTTTAGATATTTGGTTATATACTAACTATTAAAGTATGAAGAGGTACAGAAAATGTATTTCTTAAATAAGCACAAGGAAATTCGATAATGGTCTTGTGATTAGGAACGTTCCAGCGGAAATGTGACTAACATCCCACTACGTTAAAATCATGAGATGGAAAATGTTGTATAACAAAAGTACACTGTTATAATATAGGAAAAGGAAGGAGATGATTAAACCACAAACGTCGTTTCCTAAAATAATAGGTTGTATGTCTAATTGATATTAAATTAAAAATATAAATTACAGTTCGAAAATAATTAAAATAATTTAAATATGGAACATAATGCACTTATGAAAACCATGGGGTAGGCAGTATTTGCCCCTGATGATTCACTATTACAATCTCGTCCATATTCTTCAAATATTGAATCTATAACATTTAAATTACTAGCATCTATTGCACAATTAGTTTTCACGATATCAGTAAGGCATTTGTTAGTGGTATGTAAATCACTATAAAAAACGAATATTAATAAATTAAGTGTCTTGTTTTAAATATATGGGCCTTACCTACAAACTACACTTTTTTTAAAAGAAATTGCGCCTTTGTCTAAATTTTCTATCAACTTCAATTTCGGTAGACACGTTGATACCAACTCTATATTTAAAAGCTGAGCAATAGATTTTGAGCAATTCGTACTTGCCAATTTGTTTATACGTTCTAAAAGGAAAAGTTGAATCATGACATCATCTAACAATACACTTACTTTCATTATCGTCTTTGCAGAATTTTTCTAAAATACGGTTTTGTCCATTGATCATAAAATCTATCAAATACTTTTCTTCCGAATCTAAGCATTTCTTTGCAATATCTGCAAATTGTTTGATACATTCTGTAAACGCACCACCATAGTTAGTACAATGGTCGTTACGGTCTACAGTTTCAGTGTTATGTTTACTTACACACGTTGACGTTCTTTCTGCTATAATCTAGAAATTAAGAATATAGGAAAATGTCGAGATTCATAATTACCTACAAATATTTCTCCCAGTGTTGCCGGATCAGTATTGTTTAAACATTTTGCTTGTAGAGATGTAGCCAATTTTTGAAGTCTTACTAGTGTTTCGGTACTAAGGCCACTGTTTAAATAAATTTGTGCGTACGCTGTTGAAGCTACTACCAACAAAGAGTAAATAATAACACTAAATACCTTAATACTCTTACCTAAAGCTAAAACTCCAATAAAATATAGGAACATTTTGATAATAAATTAAATACACTGCTATACACAGATGAAACTAGTAGGTACTGCAATAAAAAGGAAGTTAGATTCGCTATCCTTTATATTACTCATCAGATATCCTGTGCGTTTCTGAAAAACCAATTTTATTAGAAACGGGAAAAACAATTTTACTAGACAAAAATTGTTGAAATTGATATTGTTTACATTCACGTTTGTGCTCATTGTCTTAACAATAGTATTCTTCTCTCTACTTCTGATTACGTTTAGTTAATGAAATAAATTGCAATAAAATACGTACAAATTTTCATAACGATTTTAGTGTTACTTAGAATCGGTGAATATTACGGTTACACATGGTATTTAGAATAAAATTGTCCAGGCAACTAGCCTAGACATAAATTGTAACATAAGTTGCGTAGGTAACAAAAAGACAGTGACGATATAGGAAAAGGGAGATGGTTAAACCACAAACGTCCTTTCCTAAAATAATGGGTTTTATGTCGGATATTAAATACATTTCAAAAAGTAATTAAAATAATTTAAATGTGGAGTATAATACACTTATAAAAACGATTGGGTAGGCAGTATTTGCCCCTGATGATTCACTATTACAATCTCGTACATATTCTTCAAATATCGAATCTATAACATTTAAACCACTGGCATCAACTGCACAATTAGTCTTCAGAATATTAGTAAGGCATTTGTTAATAGTATGCAAATCGCTATAAAAAAATATTAATCAAATACGTGTCCTGTTTTAAATATGTGCCGCTTACCTGCAAATTACACTTTTTTTAAAGGAAACAGCACCTTTATCTAAACTTTCTATCAACTTCAATTTTGGCAGGCAGTTTGATACCAACTCTGCATTTAAAAGCTGAGCAATAGGTATTGAGCAATTCGTACTTGCCAATTGGTTTATACGTTCTAAATAGAAAAGTTTAATAAAAATATCATCTGACAATACACTTACTTTGATAATCGTCTTTGCAGAATTTTTCTAAAATACGATTTTGCCCATTGATTATAAAATCTGGCAAATACTTTTCGTCCGAATCTAAGCATTTCTTTGCAACATTTGCAAATTGTTTGATACATTCGGTAAATGCACCACCATAATTAGTACAATAGGCGTTAGCGTCTACAGTTTCAGTGTTATGTTTACTTACACACGTCGACGTTTTTTGTGCTAAAATCTACAAAATTAAGATTATAGAAAAATGTTGAGATTTATAGTTACGTACGAGAATTTCTCCCATTGTTGCCGGATCAGTATTTTTTAAACATTTTGCTTGTAGAGATGTAGTCAATTTTTGAAGTCTTAATAGTGCCTCGGGACTAAGGCCATTGTTTAAATACATTTGTGCATGTACTGTTGAAGCTATTAAAAACAAGAATAAAGTATAGAAAGAATAAATTATAACGCAATATATCTAAATACTCTTACCTAAAGCTAAAACACCAATAAAATATGGGAACATTTTGATAATAATGAATTGAGTACACTGCTATTAAGAGTTGAACCAGTACTGCAGTAAAAAGGAAGTTAGGCTTTGCTATATTTTATATTACTCATCAGGTATCCTGTTTGTATCTGAAAATCCGATTTTATTAGGAACGGGAAAAACAATTTTACTAGATAAAAATTGTTTTAATTGAAGTTTTAAGTAATCTTTCTCCGGGGAATATATTTTTTTTACATATTTACAATTTCTATTTAATTAAATTGGTAAATCAGTAATAATGTATTGAAATTTATATTGTTTATATTCAGATTTGGGCTCATTATCCTAACAATAGTATTTTTTCCTCTACCTCTCATTACGTTTAGTTGTTGAAATAAATTGCAATAAAACAGAATCAGTGAATATAATTGTTACCGATGATATTGTGTATTAAATTGATATAACTATGCCTAGCCATAAATAATGAACAAAAATAATATTCGAATTATTATTATACGGGGTGAGTCAGCGAAAAGTTTCATTTTCGATTATCTGTTTTAGATTTAGATTTTCATATAAGCGTTATTCTCGTTTGTCATTAATCAGGGTTGGGGGCGGGGGGGGTGTCACTTTAAAACCATAAATGACAATACCCGACTTACGACCCATCATTGTTGTCACGGTTGTCATGGGGAATATGCCACACGTTTGTTTTTTAAAATCCGATGACATTTGCGCCTTCTATGACCATCCAAAACTAATACATTTTTAACGTAATCTGGGCCATTTAAATAAACTTAAAGTATTAAAATTACAATGTTCAAAACCACCAACCTCCATACAGAAGTAAAGCCTACTTTCAAACTCCATTCGCACATTTGTCAAGATTTCTGGAGTTAATAAGCGACATTCATTCACTATTCTTTCCCGTAAATTGCGAACTGTCAAGTAAATCTTATTCTTCAAATAACCCCATAAGAAGAAATCCAGAGGTGTCATGTCTGGAGATCTCGCTGGCCACTCGGTGGGACCCGTCATTCCAATCCATTGACCTGAAAACGTTACGTTTAAGAACTCTCTAACTGCAACAGTATAGTGTAGTGGAGCCCCATCTTGTTGAGTGCTAACATCAACTTCGGAATAATTGGGGTCATTTTCAATTGCCTCCCTCTTCATGGGTTCAACATGCTTTCCCAACGAATTAAATAATTATCTCCATTTAGTTAATTGGCATAAAATTGGACTCATTATTTTATTGCCTGAAATGTTATAATAATTAATAAATAGTGGTTTTCAGTATGAAATAATTATTAAATCCAACGAACATAAGGTAACCTACTAAATATGCATGCCCAAACGTTTAACTCTTTTTACTCTAGGGTTACTATCGCTTCAGTATCTACAATTATGTTTTATAGTAAGATCGGGCTATCCATCAAACGTTGAGTAATAATGTCACAGAATTCCAGTCATCTTCATTGAGTTCAAGCATAAGATGGATTTTGTATGAATGAAATCTTTGTGATTTTAGTATTCGACACACCGATGGCACTCTAGTATAACGTGATGATTGACCAGTCCTTACTCTGGGATTTAGTGCCACTTAAGCCAATACAACAATTTGATTGTCTTCATTCCTGGCAGGTTGTTTGGGACCGCTCTTGATATTATTTACAGAACCAGTTTGGGTGAATCTGTTTACCAATTTTGAAATGTACATATGAGGTGAGGATGTCTAGTATTAAATATTCTAACAGCAGTAACAGAAGAAAGATTGTTCTCATAATAAAGAGAAATAATTTATCCTCTTTTTTGTAAAGTGTAGATCATACTTTTAGAATTAATAATAATAAAGAATTTAATGCCCAATAGATCGATTGGTCCAATTACAGGACAATACTTTACAGTAGTAGCGAGAAAAGAGAAAATACAATAGAAATGACGCTATTAAAATAAAATAAAATACCTTACCTATTATATATTTATAAATGTCTAAAACTAAATTAAATTACCACTGGAATGCGCAATTTGACCACTATGCTAACTAATAAGAACTCTATCATCGATCTTAATCTTGTAATTAGCGAGAGACGTTTTGATTTTAGTAATAGTGCATTGATTAATATCACAGACATTTGAAATATTGTTAAAGTTTTTACACATAACAAATACAGGAGACTTAAGTAGAAGATCAGTATTTGCAGTAGGACAGTTAAAGGTAACTAAAGATCGAGACGAGAAACATGGAACATGAAAATGAAGAGAAGATAATAGATACGGGCAATCAATTTTTCCATGTCAAAAGTTTGTACAAGAATGTAATGCTGCTGACTACCCTCTCCTTTTCTAATGACTCTATATCATATTTTTCCAGTAAGGTGTTTTGTTTAATACCAATTCCCGGATAAGCTCCAAGAACTTTGTATGATAAATATTTGAGAAACTTGTTTTTGTACTGATTCTAATGATGCTTTTTGATTCTCATAACAGGGATACCAAACTAACGCCCCATACTCCAGCTTAGAACGAACAAGAGCTGTATACAAAGATGTCAATGCCACCGCGCTAGTAAATGGGGGAGGATTACGAATTAAAAACCAAGAGTTTTAATAGCAGAACTACATATAAAAGAAACATGATCGCTAAAAGAGAGTTTGCAATCAAATGTAACCCCAAGATTTTTTATAACAGAACTACGATTAAATAATACTGAGTTACATTCATATGGATAATACATAGGTCGGAGTTTTTGGAATAGGTGACCACTTTGCATTTACCCATGTTAGGTCGTAATCCATTACTAATACACCATTTATATAGTTCCACGATTTGCATTTGAAGTGTATCGCAATCATTCATAGAATTAATAATAGAATACATTTTTAAATCATCAGCGTACATCAAAACATTGCAGGACAACAATTGAGGCAGATCGTTAATAAATAAGAAAAACAAAAGAGGACCTAAGTTAGATCCCTGTGGGACTCCCAACGTAAGTAGTGAAGTATCCGATTTAAAATTGTTATATTGTACATATGAGTATCTGTCTGTTAGATAGGATTTAAAAAAAATTTTTAGAGTATCTGAAAATCCAAAGGTATCTAACTTACTAATAATGATCGCATGGTCATGATCGCAAGGTTTAGCAAATTCTGTGTAAAGCACGCCTACTTGTTAATGATTGTACAAGGCTTGAGAAACAAATTGGGCAGGTTGGCCACAGCACAGCGAAGCCATGCTGGGCAAAAGAAATGTACTGACACACTTTACGGCAGATGCGTGTATATAGTATAATTTTCAATATTTTTGCAAAACTGGAAATTATGCTAATCGATCTATAATTACAGATCTTTGTAGAATCAAGACATTTGAATACTGGACAAATCCGCGCTAATTTTCAGTAATCAGGAAAGATTTGACGGCTAGATTAAAAATGATAAGTAGGGGTATAAGAAGTGTGGGGGAAAGATCTTTAATAATCCAGCTAGGGATTTGGTCTGGCCCTGAGGTTAACTTAACTAACTCAACCTCATCTGCGGTTATTTCAGAAATATTTATTATTGGCATATTTTTGCAATTTTGTTCGGAGGCTGCATTAATATTTGAGTAGGGTAGGTATACACTGCGAAAATATTTATTGAAGGCATTAACAATTTGCATAGAATTGTGAAACCATTCATTGTTATCATTAACCATTTCACCTGGTATCCGAGAAGTACCTTTCTTGGAATGAAAATATGACCAAAATCTCATGGGATTAGTGGTAATCTGTTGTTGCATATTACGAAGGTAATCACCATAGGCGCCAGAGGATAGTGATTTAATAGTTGCTCGCAGTTTTGTAAAATTATCATATGCACATTCACAATTAGTTTGTCTGTATTTATTTGGGTAGTAGTTTTTCAAACTTTAATTATGTCATAATTAAACCAAGCCGGAAAGGAACGTGTTTTGTTAGTTTTAAGAATGGGCACATGTAAATCGGATTATGACTAAAAAATATCATAAAAGTTAGCACAAGCATCATTTACATAATCATATTCGTTTAAAAAATTCCAGTCAATACATACTAGGTCCATATAAAGTTTAACACTATTAGCTTTCTTAAAGTTATACACTTTGTCCGTTGAATTGATCGGAAACAGATTTTTTTTAAATTAAAGGTTAATTTAAAGTTAAATTTTAACGCGGGATGATACACATCTTCTTTAATTAACGGAACATATTCGCAACTTGCTTCGCAAAACGAGTGGACAAGATCAAATCTAGAAGTCTTCCTTAAAAATTGACAATGTTGTTAAATTGATTTAAATTTAATAAGTTAATCGTGTTATGCATAATTTTACATTTTCATCTTCAACATCGAGGTTATTAAACCTTGGAATGTTAAAATCGCCTAAAATGAGAACATTATCTTTACTACAACAATTAAACTGTTCGATAAATTCAATAAAAGTTTGAAACTCGTTTACAATACAACTGTACTAGAATTGGCAACACTGGTATTGCCTGGTGAAATTTGTCACGGTTATCTTAAAGTTTGACATTTTTGAGGTTATACGTACTTAGAACGTTTTGTCGTACGAGCACTATTTGTGTTGTTTACAGTAAGTTGAAAATTTCTCTCAGCCAAAATATGGAATTAACTCGTGAAAGTTTTCGAGCTAAGATTCATTATGACTTTCGACATGCTCTAACTTAAGAACAATGCATCAATCAACTGAATTCAACTTTTGACGATGAAGCGCCATCCACAGCCACTGTATATCGCTGGTACACTGAATTCAAACGTGGACCTAGTTCGCTCACGGATGAAGTTAAGGAAGGTCGTCCAAAATCAGTCGTTGTGCCGGAAAATATCGATGCTGTGCGAAAAGTAATTAAAGAAGATCGTCATGTGACATATCACGAAATCGAGAGATGTTTAAGCATTAGTATAACCAGCATACATAAGATTTTGCACGAACATTGTGTGTTCGGAAGCTGTGTGCACGTTGGATTTCACATTTGTTGACAGATGCTCAAAAAATGCTCGTGTCTATTGGTGCCGTAAAATGATTTCAAAATACAACTGTGGTGCATCCAAAGCGGTATACAACATCGTCACAGGTGACGAGTCGTGGATTTATGCGTATGAGCCAGAAAGAAAAGGCCAGTCCACAGTTTGGGTGTTTCAATGTGAAGCAAAGCCAACAAAAGTTGTTCGTTCTCGAAGCGTTAAGAAACAAATGGTGGCGTTTCTCTTCATGAAAACCGGTCCTGTGGTAACTGTGGCTCTCGAAAATCAAAAGCGTGGTATACGACCATTTGTTTGCCTGAAGTTTTCGGTAAATTGAGAGAAACCAACCCAAAACGACAATGCCAGCTCACACACATCACATGCAACAAACGAGCATTTGGACACACAAAAGATCGAGTTGATGAGTCATCCGCCTTACAGCCCCGACTTGGCACCCAATGACTTCTTCTTGTTCCCACTAATTAAAGATAAACTGCGTGGAAACGATTTTCATCGCCCGAAGAAGCAGTTGAGGCCTTCAAAACGCATGTTTTAGAGCTACCATCTTCTTACTGGACAAAGTGCTTTGAAGGGTGGTTCAATCGCATGCAAAAGTATATAGATCTTAAAGGCGATTATTTTGAAAAGCAATAAAAATATTTTTCATCAAATTTGTTTGTTTATTCTTTCTATTCTCAATGCATAAATAGCAACCCTCGTAAACGACGAAAACGTGACACTATTTACTTAAACAGGTTAATCGCTGTCAAAGTTTGACAACATTTTTCCAAAGGGCGCTGGCCGAAGCCGATTGTTATAAGCAATGAAGATTTCGTTAAAAATTTATTAGTCTAAAGCTTTGGATGGTTATGGAAGGGGCAAATGTCATCGGATTTTAAAAAACAAGAGTGAGGCGTATTCCCCATGACAACCGCTTTCCAGTGATAGGGTATTTTTCCATTCAAGATCAGCGAACCCCCCACCCCATACACCCCGACTAATGACCAATGAGAATGACGCTTACATAAAAATGTGTCCCTTTGAAAACAAAAATCGACCTGTCCCAACTTTTCTCGGTAAAATCAATTATAATCGAATATGAAACTTTTCGCCGACACACCCTGTACTATACATAATTTTGTTTCAAAAATGTATGTGCGAAGGGAAATGTTTATATAACCTACCTTATAACAGAGCTAGGGAAAAATATATTTTCTACACACATGCCTTCAACGTTCACACTTATTCCAACGTTTCCGTAATGATGAGATCCCTGCAAAAAAATTAGTTCCTTAACTTCAAAAAATAATCATTAATCGCATTTTTCAATGCATCATTGCAATAAAATCATCGCCTATGTAATTATTTTTTCAATTTAGGTTAAAGAAAGTAGTGATTATAAGGTGAATGTCGTATCTCTTTAACGTCACAGTCAATCATTCCAAGTCTTGTACACCCAGTAATCGTCATGCTTAGTATGGTCTTTTCCACAACATTCTGAGGTCTTTTTTCTCAGAGGCCAGCTTTACGATTAGCGGTATTTGTACTGAGCTTCTTCATGTACTCAACCAACACGATTCCTTCACAATACCAGAAAATGGTTGCCATCAATTTCCCATCCGAACACACATTCTCTTTTTTTGCTGGCGGCGATCCTTTATATATGCAATAACCAAAATTTAATTCTTCGATGTGTAGCAGCTAGTTTTTGCTGTGTGTTCTTACCTGAATGGCATACCAGAATTAGGATCATTTTCAATAGATTTCCGTCCCCAACAAAATTGTTTACACTAGAAGTTGTCACATTGTGTGAAAATCTTAAGAAAAACAAAGTAATATACTTTTTTTGCTTGCTTGTTACATAGAAATTAATTTAGTACATTGATGAATTTTATTATCTTAAGAGTGCTAGTAGAAAAGATATTTTGTTAAATTGTTTTAGTGCAAATGTATAAACACGTAGATTATTTAATTTGCAAAATTTAATGACTGTTATTTTCACATCCTGTGGCGTTCTAATGTAAATTATCGTCTGGAGTTCTTGGTTTATATCAATTAAGTTGTTTGAAATAATTCGATTATATATCAGTGACAGCCTCGCTTGTATATATGGTTTCAGTAAATATGGTTGAGAACTTATTTGACTCAGTTTACAGTCTTTGGTAATATTATGTTTCGTCAATTGCGGAAGTGACGACAGTCTGGTTTTTTTTGTTGTTTTCCATTTGAAATGATTAGATGTTACTTACCGAATCTAAGTACTTTTACTGAGGGGGCAGAGGATTACTTCCCTTTATCGTTCAGTTAGTGTTGAGGTTTCGATCATGAAAGTTGAAATAGAAAACAATTAAGATGTAGCTACGAATTGTGATTTTGGGCCATCGGCGTCGTGGCGTCATTATGGTTAAGTGAAGCACTTCGTAATTTGATTGGGATTGTACAATACCGGTGCTATCCTAAGTACCAGTTCGCTTATGCGGCTATAAATTATAGTTACACCTCTGAAAAATTTGTTATCGTTTCCGCCTTATCGAGGAATTACGGATTCAATACGTGAAACCGAAGATTTCCATGTGCTGATCAGAAAAAGAAATAAAGCGTCTTCTTAATCTATAACAGACGTCCGGGACGAGGGGTGCAGCAAATTTTATGATTTTGTGTTAAAAACTTTCTCGAATTTATTAATCTATAGGATCTATATTGTTGTCACGAACGTAGATTTATTGAAATTATAGACGTTATTACCGTGATTTTTGAGTATAATTGAAAAGTATCACGTGCTATTTTTTTTGTAGAAGTTAATAAGCCAGTTTATTATCCGCTTAAGAATTGGTATACGATTATTTAAAATAATTTCAGAATTTTGTTAAATTTGTGCGATATTTGTAATAAAAACTTGTCAGCTGATTAATGGAGTTTGGATCAGAACAATGAAACTTTCGGAAGGACGTTGGTAACATTGTTTTCTTTGCTTTGTGTATTGATGTACTTAATTATGTGTTTGGTATAATTTCAAAGGTTTACTTAATGTCGCTGTGAAAATTCCGAAGTTACTGTAGTTTTAAGGTTTTTGATTTTCAGAAAGCTTTTGTTTTACTTGTTGTTGTAATAAGTTAATTGTTTAGTTTAATTTAATTTTGATAAATCGGAATTTCGCACATGCAGTAGATAATACTTTTTCAATATTGTTATTTGTAGATTATATATATATATATATATATATATATATATATAGTATAATATATATAAGGTGATACTTACGCAAGAAGAAGTAATTGATATTGCTTCTCCTTGACATTAGCAATAGCTGCTGAATAGGTGACGCGCTTTATTTTTTTAGGTGTTTTATGGGGAATTACTTTTGTTTATACCCCACTGCGAGGGGTCTTGATTGTATTTGTCTTTTAATTTAATATAGATATTTGTAGTGTAATTTTTTTGTAATTTACGTTCACCAAACTGAGCTTATTTCTAGAAATTTTAAAAGTTACCGAAATTAAAACTATTATCATTCATTAATGTAGAGCAATCGTTGATGATTTGTTTTGATTAATTTTTAAGTGACGTTTATTAAATTATAGGAGCTTTCAACTATTCGATCGCATTTTGTTTATTTTTCTTACAAATATTCATTTTACATTGAATAATTAATGACCGTATTGGCCAGTTATCCTTTTTTTGTTATTTGAGCAAGTAATTTTATGTTGAAGTTTATATCCAAAGTGTATAAAGTATACAATGAATTTTGAGTTTAGTTTTCCCAATTTTGGCGGATTTAAATGAAGCTTAAAATGTTTTCTAATGTGGAAGAGCTTTGCGTAGATATTTTTGAAGTAGAATTTCAGGAAAATTTTCTCTTCGAGTGAATATTATGGTTTCCTGTTATAAATTTATTTAACAGGTGGCGCCTTAGTGACATTTTTCCTGACATTCACATTATTGAGTCGAGTCCTTTTGAAGTGATGAGTAAGAACCCCGCCCATACCACTGAGCTATGTCAGTAACATGCACTTTACCTTGACGGGTCTTGCCCGTAACAAAGTGGACTTAATAATATTATGGTGCATTCTCGCCGTACAAGGCATTCATACGTTCATGGATATTTTTTGGACTATGAAATATTCATTTTTCACTGTTCAAACTGCTACCAAAGACAATCAAATTAGACGTCCTCCTATATCGTAAATCTGTTCTAAATCTACACTACTCGATCGTACTTTTCAGTGCCACAGCCATTACAACATAAATTCAAATACTCTGAAACTTCATGCTAAGACTATAAATCAAATTTAATTTTAATAAATAATTTGTAATGAACTTTTTTTTGACGTAATACAATTATTATGAATACTATTTTTTGTAAACGTTACTTTTAATACATAAACAAAAAAGTTGTATATAACTAAATATATAAACTTTTTTGCTTATGTATTTAATTTGATATTTGTCAACAAATATTTCTAAATTTCATTTTTTTCTAATTTTATGTAAACGATTACAACAAATTTTGTTCTCAACACGTGCGCTGTCACCTTTTTGGTGCTTGGCCTTATGTTTTTCCCTTAGGCTACGTCTTGGGTAAAAAAGGCCTGCCTTGCACCAACATAAAACCAAAACATCTATACTTATAACCTTTTTATTAATAAACGTAAAAAAGTTACATTTACTATAACTATTTACTTACTATAAGTGTTGTCTATTGTCATATGTACAAGTACGGTAAATAGTTGTACATCAATATGTATTTTAAAAGTTTCGGTTCAAATACGCTGACTTCATCTAATGTCACCTTACAATATAGTTGACCAACACAACTTTTTTTGCTGGAGTTGACGTTGCTGGATTGTCTCTGATGCTAACACAACTATAAGGGTACGCGCGCTACGAGGTTTTTGGCCGCACGACGAAAGAACCTTCGACATTTTTACGTGCGACAAATAACACAGGAGGTGCCAACTA
Organism: Vesta saturnalis; assembly: GCA_036346205.1. Classification (NCBI taxonomy): domain Eukaryota; kingdom Metazoa; phylum Arthropoda; class Insecta; order Coleoptera; family Lampyridae; genus Vesta; species Vesta saturnalis. The sequence continues at coordinate 1,401,023 of JARFJB010000229.1, read as the reverse complement.
CGGCTTAATGCTGAATCAGTTTTAAAATGAATTTAGTGGAATTAGCTTACACTGTCGCTCTTATAATTAAAGCACGCAAACAAAAAGGTCTTGGGTGCATCGTCTTGCCAATGAACACTTAAACGAAGGTCAATTCTGTAAAATATTTGAACTTAATGATACTGATACTCGATTCAGAGATTCAGACAATATGATGGTTTTCTTTTCAAATTTTACTCCAAATTGGTCACTTCAAATATCTTCGAATCATCTTTAAGGGTTTAGCTGAACTATATTGAGTATAACTTAATCGTTTTGTTGGGATCAATACATCTTGCTGCAGTGCTGATGCTGGTGGTGCTAGCAGTTAAGTCGGAGCTGGAATGATTGTTTTGAAGATGTATACAGGGTGTGGCGCGAAGAGTTTTGATTAAAAGTAATGGCGGATACAGTTATGTTAAAAATCTGAAATTGCGAAGCTATAAGTTTTGGATGACGCTGAGTTCAAGTATACTATTGTCCTGAATGTGGCACTTCCGGTTATACCGTAAGTAGACGTCAACTTTGTTATTTTAAATGGAACCTAATATTTTTTATTTTATTTTCGAATTCTACATGAAATTCTAGATAAAATTTGTGCTTTTAATTGTCTAACACCCGACCATATTTGCAGAATTACAAGACATAACTTAATGAAAAAGATTAATAAATGTTTAGAAGTAGATAGTGCTAATTTTGAACACTTATTATAAAACTTTATTTGTTTAATATTACATTTAGTTATTTTTGTTTGTAAGTTATCTAATTAAATTAATACAAAATACCTAGTCAACGTTTTTAATGATATCCATAATTAATAATCCTTTAAGGCTATTGGTTACTTTTCAGAATTAATAACATGAAAAAATAACAAAATAATAATGGAAATCATGGCCTACCCTTTACTAATGTTGAAATAATTAAGTGTTGTTATGTTTTAACTAAGATAATGAAATATATCAAAAGTGGTTGGATTTAGGTATACCAAATGAATTGGCTTAAAAAAATACAGGGGAAAATGTAATAAAATACAGGGTGTTCTATTTATAGTAAGCAACTTATAAATGAATTAAACTGTGCATGTTGGCGGCTAAGTTTAAAACACCCTGTATGAAATATCAATAAGATGGATATATGGAGTTAACGGGCATCGCTTGTTGTTTATTGGTTACAATTTCACGTCACTAGCTTCGTTATTAATGGAGATATTGTTATTCAATGTGGACTAGGATTTTTTCAAAATTTTTAAAAAAATCGAAAGATCTCAAAAATACTTCATTTTTGGTATAGGACATTGTGCACAAATGTTATCTAGAGTTTCATGTAGAATTCGGAAATAAAATAAAAAACATAAGGTTCTATTTAAAATAACCAAGTTGACGTCTACTTCCGGTATAACCGGAAGTGCCACATTCAGGACAATATTATATTTGAACTCAGCGTCATCCAAAACCTACAGCTTCGTAATTTCAGATATTTAACATAACTGTATCCGCCATTACTTTTAATCAAAACTCTTCGCGCCACACCCTGTATACAACTTAAAAACTGTTTTTAATTTTGGGTGTTTATATTACAACTAATTTTCAGTCAATAAAAATTCAAGATGTTCGGCTTTCAGTTTTGTCAGAAATGGACGCTAGTCTTGATTTTTAAAAGAACACCCTGTATATTTTTGCATTTTTGTCCAAATACTTACAATTTGGTAGAAAAAATTATTGCTTAAAAAAATTGTTTGACTTAGATATCTAAGATACAATGTATAGTACTCAAAAACATCTTAGACCATCAAGAAAACATTTTTTCTTAAATGTATTGCTTGGCTTCAATTTACTGTAGATTAATCTAAGTGACGCTATTTTTCTGTCAGCTATTTAAGAGAAAATTACTTATTTCATATGGAACATGTTTTGGGACACTCCCGTTTGAATCTTTTCATTTGATAACGATTTATAAATCGTCAACATTACCTTAGAAAGAAATGCAGATAAAATAAAAAGAAATAATTTAACAGAGCACAAAACCAAGTAGGTTAAAATGAGATATCTAACTTAATGTAAAATATCTTAGATAGGTTGACAATGAATAATTAACAAAATTATAGATGTTCTATAAATGAACAAGTAGATGTGCTGTTAATTTATGACGAGTTTAGGAAAATTTCGAATGCTACTGGTGCCCTGAACGCTGAAAGGTTTCCAGAAAGACAACAACAAGAACATACTTTAGAAAAATTGAGTTAAAATTTCGTAATAAACCTGGGGAACCTGAAAATGTATTTATTGTGAGCGAAGAAGCAGAGTATAAGTACAATGTCCATCAACACTTGTATGAAATTGGCAATCAACGCAGATTACAGTTACGGCGCAAATAAATAATTTTGAATGCAAAGTTTTAGTGGCGTGGATTGTGTAAACTTGTTGAAACATGGCTGGTACGGTACTGAACGTACCATATGCAAACCATTCTTGACAAAAGATGAAGGTAGCTTCTAGTTGAAAAGATCGGAGTCCTTACTGACATAAGTTGGTCCCCCGAGTCGTTGAACTTGACCATCAGTCACAATTTCACTAGACACACAAGGAATCACCAATCCTTGGATATTTCTTGGAAGCGCAGGTACTCCTTCATCTCGTTTGGCTCTACGGATAGTTTTTTCAATAAATCTCTTTGGCGGAATTGCAGCAACATCCGCATGAGCTTCTGCGATGACGTTTAAAATAATCTGCTGTGGTCTCCTGTATCGTCGTGGCCCTTTGCCGTCGCCATCAAATGAATGGCTGCTGGCTTGGCAGCTTATATCTTCCAAAATCCTACTTTTTGGACGATTCAAAAATGGAGAATCGCTTGGAAAAGTGTATAAATCTCAAAATAGGTTTTGTTGGAAAATAAAAATAATCCACCTAAAATAATTTGTTTTTCTATCTTTTTCTATAGACTCTCTGGACTCTCGAACATAATATTACGTAATATCTGGTTAGCATTAAATTTAAAGTTGTTTCCACCAATTAAGTCCGAGATACTAATAAATGCCTAAAAATACCAAAATCAAGTATACTCGGGATTATACTGTAAAAATTTGAATTCCTTTACATGTACCCAGATTGACTGTTTATTAATCAAAAAAGAGATAATTAATTTATCTCCAATGCTATTATGACTAAAGCCATTTGAATCCTTTTTAGGGTAGATCTCATTGGTAACCCCCGCTCTCCATAGATCTCTAAGCAACGCTTACTTCTTGATTACTTAAAACCGCGCAACACGATCAAAATATCGTAGTCAGTTTCGGGGACGCTTTGAACATTATCCCCTGTATCGCCAGACTTTTCCTGGTCAGCTCCAGACCAGTAAACGCTTAGTGCCCGATATCACCCACTGGTAAGTTTTTAAACGTTACCTACATCAAAATATACACCAACAGAAGCGTTGCCGCAGGGAAGAAAGCACGGTACCGTTTCGTAACATCCCCAGAAGTACAAGAAGTAAGCCGACATACACAAACATAGAGTTTCTCTAGAAGGAATGGTATGCTTGTAAAATTACGTTAAAAAAGTAAACATTTGTTTTGTTTACTTTACGTAATTTTGCTATCCAACATAATCATTCTTAAATACAGTGTGTCCCATTCGATGATATTTCGGGGTATCTCACTTACGAGTAAAGATACAGAGTTGCGGTTTTCACTACTTTTTTGTGAGAGGAACGCTGGTATAAACAAAACTTTTATAGCTCGCTACATTTCTGAGATACAGAGCGAAATTGAAAATATTGCATTTTGGGACCCCCGTGTATCTCCGTTATCCTTTAATGTATGGCAAAGGTAAAAATTGATTCTTATACAGTGTTTACGTAGAATCCAGTGGCGTAGTCGTATTTCTGCTGTAAGCTGTCAATTCGTAGCTATAAATAACACTTATGGTTTTTTTTTTCGGAATACCCTGTATATTTTTCTTGAGTTTGATAGGAAATTTTCTAAGCTTTACAAAAATATATAATACATGATATGTATTTTAAGTAATAAACCTAAAATCTATGATTTCACAAAATCTGTGTAATAACATATGTGTGTGATATAGCATTAGAATTAGTAGGCCGTGATTATTGGAACAATTAAATGATCATTTGCTAAGCGCTTGTCAAGACCTGTCAATTGTAAAATTTATATTCTCTGCGTAATATTGTATTCGTTACAACATAAGTTTTATTTATAGCAAAAAATTGACAGCTTGCAGCAAAAATACGACTACGCCACTGGATTCTCTACGTAAAAAAACTGTATAAGAACCAATTTCTATCTTTGCCATACATTAAAGGATAACGGAGATACAAGGTATCTCAGAAATGTAGCGGGCTATGAAAGTTTTGTTTATACCAGTGTTCTTCTCACAAAAAAGTAGCACGGTATTGTGAAAACCGCAACTCTGTATCTTTACTCGTAAATGAGATACCCCGAAATATCATCGGAAATGGGACACACTGTACAGTTTCACAAAATACCGATATTCCAGAAGTAATACAGAGGTCTACTTAACGTAGATACCTGTTTCATAAGTATTTCTGAAATCAAATGTAAAATCTTTACGCAAGGAATAATTTTCCTGCTTCAAATGTTTCTTGAAGAATTAAAATCCAGACCTGATAGTACTTATTTAAATTCCCTTGCTCTTTTGTGTAGAAATTCTCCGCTTTTTTTCAGTTAATCTTGATAAATATGTAGTAAGGAAAACCCCAGTATATTTACCGCGTAAATCATTTTCCTGGTAAGTAATTTAATGAGTCTCCTGCTTTATATTAATTAAAACCCGTAGTTTAACACTTAGTGTCTCCGATTATACCGGAAGTCTGTAACTAAACCTTTGATTCTACCAGTAACACAATATAAAGAGTCTGTCTTGTATATACTATGGTAGCCCGATGCCACGTCATATTCCTGATTCGATTTGTTAAAGAAAGTCTCCAAGTAATTTACATTCAACGTGTAAATCCTTTCTCTTAATAAAAACTCGATTGTCCAGAGGCACTAAAATCCCAATTAAACCCCAATGCGTAACCCAGCAGGTGTCTTAAACATTGTGTAATAAAGCGCAGCTTTATTAGCTTTCATATTGTAAATAATAACCTTTTATAATAGGAATAAAAGTGTTTGCATTTGAAGTTAACAATTTGTCTCCTGCAAAGTGTAAATAATTTAACGACATTAATGTAACTCCGTTACGATAATCCAATAATCGATAGCTAGCATTTTGTTCCGTAAATAGTAGAATTAAGTGCTCCTGTTATTATTATCTAGTAATTAAAAATAGTTTACCTTACCTATATAATATAAGTGTAAAAACGGTAAGGTTCTGGAAGAGTGTTTTCTCAAATAATTGTTTATTATTATTTGTTTCACTAATGAATCTTCCCTCAGCAAATAGCCAACGCCGTCTGGGAAGGAGAAGACCCGCTGTCGTTCAGATAGATCCGTTTACCTTTATTTCCTTTAATTCGGAAGTGGAGTGTTCAGTTATGCTTTTGCCTTTTGTAAATTACGAATTATATTTGTGTTATACGTTTTAATTTATAAGTTGGAGTAAAATTTGCATAAAAATAAGCAATGTATTTATAGAACCATTCTGATCTTTGTTTATCCGACAGTGTAGTACAGGGAACGAATTTTTAAAGTAATCTCATTTAGTCAGTAATAGATAGATCCAAGTAAACCTTCCAACCGCCCCGTCTCTGATGTTTAAACTAAGCCGCAGTAGAGTAAATTAGAGTTGTACTACACCAATTAATTAAATAGTAAATTGTCAAGAGAATGGGATTACTATACTCATAATGTTAACAACTTGGCTATTCCTATCTAAGGTTAAATAACTTTAAAAAAGGTAATGTCGATTATCCAACCAATTATAAGGTTGTCTAAGATTCTTGAAAAAGCTTTGTAAATGCCCAATATTGTTTAATGACAAGTAATTTGGTTTTAGAAAAAATAAATCTGCACTCTTTTAGGCATTTGATTATGTTTCGCATTAAATATTCCTTGAGAAATTGAAAGTTTGTAATTTAGATCATAATAACTTAAAACTAATAGAGTTATAAAATAAATACAAAACAGATTACTACAATGATTATTTAAAAGTTAGGGCTCCTCAAGGTGGTGTTCTGAGACCACAAGTATTCCTCATTATTTCAGATATCAAATTAAGTTTGATACATCACATAAATAGTGGTTAACAAAATTATTTTCCCAACTTTTTCGGTAGTAATTGAATATGTAGCCTTTTATGTTAGAAACCCCATTTTATATTAAATACCTCAAGATTCTAATACTAATACTGATACTGATTTTCTTTTATGAAACGTTTGTATTCCTTATTTGACCCTTAGATTTTACTGATTTACGGATCTAATTTTGTGTGACTAAACGATAAATGAATGCTATCTCAAACATTCTAAATATTTCGCGATTATCAAACATCCTTTGAGTAATGGAATTCCCTCACTCCATACATTAACCTTATTTTTAAGAATAATACCTGCAATTCAATTTCACACTAAAAATGAATGTTATTCAGTTTTTAGAGAAATATGTATGTTGAAACACATAATTTTAAGCATTTAATCAAACTAGTTAATAACATTATATAAGTAATATGAATATGGAACATTTGATTCCGCTGAAATCCGCTGACAAGAAATGCTGTATTCATTTAGGAAATTAATAGCCTTGAAGTCTTCATCTGTAATTATGCAATTTTTCTTGATAATTTTCTTTAAGCAATTGCTATACAGTTGTACATCACTAAAATAATCATTGTAAAACAAATTAATGTTTTATTTCAATGCACTCACCTGCAAACATCTTCTTTTTTAAACGAAATTACTTGCTCCATCAAGTTTTTCACCGATTTTAGTTCAAGAATACATTTAACGGTCACTTCGTTATCAAACAGTTTACTAATAGGAACATCACACTTTATTTTATTTAAACGGTCCATTTGAGCTGCAAAAGTCATATAGTTTTAACGACACCAATTCAAACTACTTACTCTTAAAATCCCTTTTACAGAAGGTGTTTGGTAAACGTGATTGTCCATCTAAAATAAAATCTGGAAAATATTCTTCATCTGGATCTAAGCATACTTTTAGAACATCTAAAATATCTTTGATGCACTTCAAAAATGGTTTATTGTCAGATACACAATCGTCAGACATTTTAGATTATCTGGACTAAAGCATGGAGGTAGTTTCTCGTAAGATTTCTAAACACGTACAATAAGAAAGCTTTATATTAAAGGTTAGTGAGTTACCATTGTTTTGAATAACCCGTCCATGCCAAGTTTATTTAAACATTTTAGTTGAAACGCCATACTGGCATTTTGTATAAGTTGCATTGAAACAGAATCAAAGTCTTGTGTAAAGAAGCTTTGTGCTTCAATCATTGATGCTAGAAAAAAATAATTTAAAATTAGTTGTGACATAGGTATGTACTTACTTAGAGACAAAAAACACAGAAACATTAACAACGCAGTCATTTCTTGCTTAGTTTTAATTTTGTGTATTAAGTTGTTGCTTAGTTTATAACAAATTGTGATTAACACGAATTTATATTTATAGGCTTATCAGTATTGTGCTGATTAGCATTTTTATACACAACTTTATGTGCACTTGAAAAAGTAGGAAATACCAGCGGTTATAAGAGGGTAATTTTAATTTTACATTATTTATGAAATTACTTAAACTTTGGTCTTGTTTATTATTAGCCTATTTTTGGGTTATGGTTAGTTATGTGATTAATAATAAATAATCTAGCGTTTCCATCTACCTTTGGTTAGAATAATTGAGAAACGACCATCGTTGATATCTTTAAAGATAGTCTGCCAACTTCAACGGCTGTTTGTTGAACCATACTGCTCACTTTTAAAACACTGTATTATTCCAAAAGAGATAAATTGGTCTAAAAGCCCGCAGTGTACACAGAAGGACCATATACAAATTTTACAACAATAGTTATTTGTATACAAGGACGCAAAATGCTACTTTGACGGCCGAAAGCAAACTTGGCAATCTTGGGCCGTCAAAGACACTTTGCGTCCGCAGCGTACACAAAATTTTGTGTGCAACTGTAATTCAATACGAGGGAAAGGTGAAAAACTCTCGACCTGACAATGAAAGACTGCGACTTCAGTTAAAAAATGATTTTATTTTTCTACTTAATATCCCTTGACTTCAACACACATGGTCCAGCGTTTCTACAACATCAGTATTCCTTCCCGGAAGTGAGAGTCTGGAAGGTTGTGAAATTTTTCATATACGGCCCTCTCAACCTCTTCATTGGGTGCGAAGAAACAAATTTCTTCAAGTTTTGGAACAGATGGAAGTCTGAGGGTGCCAAATCAGGAGAATAGGTGGGATGGCCGAACAAATCGTACCTCAAATCCCGCAGTTTTCTCATCGCGCAGATGCGTTGTCCTGATGAAAGATGATCTTTTTCTTCTTCAAGCCAGGCATCCAGTTGGTCAAGGAGGTTAGAGTAATATTCGTCTATAATTGTTCTGATTTTTCAAGGTAATCAATTAACAGGATACCTTTCGCATCCCCCAAAAAAAAAAAAACGCTGGCCACGACCTTTCCGGCAGATGCGATCGATTTCGCTTTCTTTGACGCTAAGCCAGCGGCTACTGTTTCGTTTCTGGCGTGTAGTGGTGGACCCATGTCTCATCCATGATGACAAATCGCCGCAGAAAATCGGTTGGATTTCTATTGAATCGGTCCAAAGATTGCTGCGAAAATTGTTTGCGCATTTGCTTTTAACCGGCATTCAGCAAATGCGGAACCCATCTTACGCATCCCTAATTCTTTGTGCAAGATGTTGCGCACCCTTTCTTCCGATATCCTCACATCTTCAGCCATCTCACTCACCTTTACTCGCCTATCGTCCAACACGATATCATGCACTTTTTCAATGGTTGCGGTTTTTGGCCGTACTGCACGTGGGTCATCTTGTGCGACCACGTTTAAATTCGGCTGACCACTTTTTAATGGTTGACATGGAACGAGTCCCCGTAAACTTTTGTCAACTTCGGATGAATTTCCTTAGGGTTTAATCCATCCAAAACGAAGAATTTTATGACCGCACAATATTCAAGTTTATCCATTTTAACGAAAAACACGAAAGGCGTCTACTGTAAAAATTCCTGTAAACAAACTACTTGAAAGAACAAGTTGAAACTTGTCATACGAACTAATGACACGTGCACCCAGGCAGGAAACATAAATTTTTCCGCGCCACCTCCGTGTCAGGCTAAGAACTATTCACCTTACCCTCATGTAAATACCCAATTAAATTGAGGTTATACGATGTGGGGCAGAATAAAATTTACCTAGAAACGCCGATACGTGAAATGACAAAGAACATTAATTATCAAATTGTGCTAAAGTTATAATTCGTTGAATTCGGTACAAATGATTGAGGTTATGTACTTACATTTATCTGTATACAAAGTTGCTGAAAAATAAACACAAAGTGCCATTTATCATACTGCTAAAAGTAATTGAAAAGAAAGGTGTTTGCGTCTGCTGCCCATGGCAACGGACAGTAACCTATTTTGTGTTCGTTGTCCATGGAGCGAAATTAATTTTAAGATTGTAACAATCTAAAATCGAATACTTTAATACCTATTTCTCCGATATGTAATATTGCTTCTCTTTTCGTACCAACTTGATAAACTTTCTTATTTGACTACAATTTTTTTACAAATAAATGTATATACTAAAGGGAAATTGTTTTATGCGTTCCAATGTAATAAATAGGTGTGTATAACGTGTATGAATTTTAAATAATAAAAAGTAATTATATTAAAGTAATGAAATAATAAATCTCCAGAAAATACATACCTTACACCATTTATAATTGTGCCTTTGGCTCAGTCGGTTGATTAACAGGGTAGGTTCAAATAAAATGATTTGCTTAATTACCACTTACCATGAATAATGAAGAATGTACAAAAATGAAGTTATCTCGGGCGCCAAATTGTCTTTTTTTAAATTATCGGGACAATTAAACCGACTTGACAAGAATGTAAAAAATTACAATATACAGACCATGTTTATTGAATTAAATGTAATGATGAAATAATGAAGGTCTTAAACTTATGCTTAAAACACTAAATAAATCACTAAATAAATACCTTAGAAATTTTGTACACAAACTTTTCTTTTTGACAACCACTGGTATCTAAATATGAGGTTAACAGGATGAAATCATTCTTACGTCATCATGGTGCAATCTTGACATAACATTATCAGCCACACCCCAAAATCAATTATCTTTAAAAAATCCGTATAATTTCTTCTTAAAATTTTTAAATCCACTTCTTATTGCCTTAATTGGAAGTATCCATTCAAAAAAATTTGCAATCATAAAATCAAATGCGTACTTAAAATTTAATTACGTTGTAAATTGAACTAATGATATACGTGTAATTAAAGTAAAAACGTTATTAAAACGTAAAGAAAAACAACGTCAAGAAAAAAAACGCCTAAAAAGAACAAAATGCTTTAAATTTTATGTAAATGTATTAAAAATATCTCTTACCACCAAATTGATGGCGTTTTTCACATAAATTTAAATAAAATCAAAAAGAAGCAGCTTCATGCTTCGACATTAAAACAGGAAGTGAAAAAAAAATGGATGCTTAGCAAGTAGATCATGAGGTCATGCGTACAAGATATCAGCAGAATAACTTAATGCAGACGCGTTATGTATCAGATAAGAAATGAATACAAATTGAAAGCAGGATTATAAATCTTTACAAAAGTGTGTACTATGAAGATATGCAAATTAAGTTGCCTACCTCATACCTAAATTTCAATAATTAAAATTTTCTTGTATTTAGAACTACATGAAGGAAAGATCTTAAATTGAGGTATATTTTGTACAACACATAAAAGAGTTGTTACACTAGACCGTACTTTAGAGGTCAATTTTAAACAAAAATAAGAGTAAATAGTACCTAGATAATTATATAATAAACGGGACACCATCGATAGGTTTATAAGTTACAACCTATCTAAACCTCCAAGTACAGTATGGGTTCTTTGAACTAAATGTCTTTTTTATCATCTTCAGTCACAAATAATGCTACCCTTGTCTTTTATGGCCACGTTCTTAAACGTAAAATACAATTTAATGGATGCAGATACGAGAAGTAGTTTATCGACAAACTTATTCCAAATATGCCACCGAATTCAGTTATCGTTACCGACAATCCTTCTTATCGTAGAAAGAAGGCAAAGAGAATTTGGACAATGTCGTGGCGACAGGACAAATTTTCGGTTGGCTTAGTGAGTTAGAAACACCACTACAACTACCAATACAATATGTTTAAGCAACATCTAGTGGTTTCTGCACTATAATTGAGGCATCAATACGACAAGAATAATCTTGACATTCTGGTACAAGAAAGAGATCACCATGTTCCTCAAAAGTGCAAAAATTGACAATATAATATAAATTATTTAAAGGTTTTTGAAATAAAGGTGTGTGTAGCAGATAACCTTCAATTTGATATTGAAGGGTTTGTATTCTGTGTTATACAATCGTATTCAGAAAATCTAGAAATCGACTTCACGGAATAAACCAAACTGGCCGGAACACATCATTTGTGCGAGAAATATATTATGATAAAAATAAATGATGTAACTATAATAAAACTATTATTTTGCTTAAATGCATGTTCCTTATTTCTTTAACTTATTACAGTATTGAAAGCGTTATATTTCTATCAATACAATAATGTAAAAACTGTAAACGTATATCATTTTAATGTATACAACAATACTTATATTAACAAAATATTACAGAGATCAGTGATAAATATTCACTAAATGTATAACACTTTAACAATATTTTTTTAGCCTACCTTTAAAACTAATTATGGATTGGGTATTCTTATCACATCATGTGGTAATTAATATATTTTCAGTGGCATCACGTAACAACTCTGTACTTTGTGAGTTAATTTATGATCAGTGACATTAGCCACCATGGTTTACCTAATTGGGTTATTATTTATATTTCCTATAGGTATAATTTTGTTGTTTAAAGTATTTTTATAATTTTTACTAAAAAATTTTTTATTAGTCCTTGATCATGTGTATGCCAATTCAGGTTGCAATCAATCTGAACACCTAAAAATTTTACAACAATGTTTTGCTGTAGCGATCTATTTTGTGCGCGAGCCAACACACTAACATTTTGTTCCCCGCATAAGAACTCTATATCCCTTTTTGAGCTATTTAATTTAAAGCTCATCCTCTGAACAGTATTTTTTTAATAGTTTTATCGATTCAGTTGCTTTGCTGCTCAATGAATTGATATAATGTCCTCCTGAACGATTGCTGAAGTACCATTAGTATATAACGTTAGTTCCTGTCCCTTGCAATAATTGATAACATCATTGGTAAACATTAAAAAGAGGAGTGGTCCAAAAGCATCTATGTCGAAATTGGTTGAGAATCGGACCCATGTATTATCTTGAATAAAATTTGAGACTAAATGAAATAGTCTGGAACATTGGATATGTGACGGGACCTAACAAAGTAGAGCAACGTGCCAAACAAAATTAGAAAACACCGAACGCGTTTCAAGAGCCAAGTTATCATCATCAGCGGTGGATTAGGAAAGACTAATAAAATTTATTATACATACAGGGTGGTCTCGGTATAAATATAATTATTTTGAGGGATGGTCCAACAATAAGCCCAGATCTCAATCCTCTAGACTTCTACGGGTGCCATGTTCAAATTAAAAGTTTATGGTCAATTTGTCAGCAACAGAGATGAATTAATAACAAGTATTAAACAACCTTGTCCACATATGAGGTGTAAACGAAAGGAGTTTGCACATTTCACAAATTCTGTTGCTCGACGTTGTCATTGGTGTATTCGTAAAGACGGTGGACGTTTTGAGTAGTTCCTATAATTATTTTTTGTATCCTAAAATAATTTCATCAATCCTAGTGTGCCTTAAATTAATAATAAGTTAATAATTAATAACAATTAGGTTAATAATTCATTTAAGTTTTTGCAATGGCGAAAACAGTTTTCTTGAATCAAATTAAAAAAAATATTGGTAATATAAATTATTGTGTTTTACACACGTTATTAAAGTGTTTCTAGCACTGAAAATTATAAACCAGGTAATTACAATTTGATTGGATATTTTACCAGGAAGATTAAAAAACTTTTAAGTTTGAAGGATGCTAATTTAGCATTGTGGATGACAATATCATTTCCATAATACACCATTTAACGGAAAGTTTTATCCTCTTTACAATGACGTGTCAACTCTATGAGTTTATCCCTGATAAAGTTATTTACGTCATTAAAGAAATTGATGCCTCAAAATCGGTTGAGAAGCGCACCCCTGCTTATATGACTTTTTTTTTGGAAATTAGTTAAAGAATCATCCCTCAAAATAAGTACATAGGACACCCTGTATAAATGAAGGTAGCTCTTCGGTACATTTATAATTTGTGCCATATGTTTTTGTTAGCACGTGTGGATCATGTGTTGCTCACACCACAGATCACTTGGTTTCAATACTGCTAAGCGAGAATTTAACGATTTGCCATTGTATTTTATACATTATTCGTATTAGATTTCTTCACTTAATTTATAATTTTCTAATTTGTGGGGATAAATAATTATTTAACTCATCGTTATATACCTTTATTACTGTCTTGTTTCTACATTGAATTTAAGATAACTTTTAATTATATAAATGATATCTTAAATTTATGCCATCTAGCGATAATAAGTGCAGCCTAAATTGTTCAGAGATGTTTTTTGAAAGACACGTGCTTGGACTTTTCAAAGTTTAATATCAATTAAACTTCCCAAATCAAATTGGGACATAATCTAATGTACTATTTATTGAATAAAGAATTATTGTACATGATGTTTCAAACTTGACGCCCAGTGCCTAGGAAAACCCAAGGAAAAATAATATTAAAAAAATCTGAAGCAGGGAATCAAAATCCGAGTAAGGTAGCTCCATTTTTCTGTAAAAAGTAAATTTTTAACAGTTACGGAAAAATGAGTAATGACGTCATCAAATAAAATTTTACCAGAAAAGTACCTATATTTGTCCGGTTTTGTAAAACCTATATTTTTCTTGATATTTTTTGTTTAAAATTTTTTTCTCTACCTGTTTAAAAGATATAGGCCAAAATCTTAAAAAAAATAATTACCCAAATTTTCCCAGCCGCTATCAATTTAATCAAGTGAACCATGTGAATTATTTTGTTCACATTTGCCAAGATAAATGTATATGATATTTAAATAAAATAAAAAAAGCACATATAAATATAGAAGAACATCAATTATATTTAAAAATATCAAAACTGTTGAATAGGCTTTCAATGTGATTGCCACCTACTCTTGAACATAAATCTAATCTGTGGTGAACCTCTCGTTCAGTAGCTCTCATTATCCTATCACCAGGAATATTGTTACGTGCAATATTGATTTTTTCTTTTAAATGTTCAATATTTCAGGATGGACTCTTATAAACCTCATTGTTGATGGTGCCCCATTAACAAAATCTAGCGTACTCAGGTCTGAAGACTTTTCTGGCCAAAGCGTTTGTCCATTTATCCCAATCCACATATCCCCAAAGGTATTATCTAAATTTTTTTTTTAAATTTGAGCTTTATGTGGGGACCTCCGTCATGTTGAAACCAAAGATACCTTCTTAACTGCAATGGTATATGTTCAAGCAACTCTGTAAGTTCTTGTTCCAGAAATGCCAAATAAGTGTGACTGTCTAATACTCCCTCATAAAAATATGGTCCAACCAAATGTGTTCCAATTAGGCTACACCATACAATTATACCGAAATAGCCTTGACTTTCTATTTGATTTACGAAATGTGGGTTTTCCACTGACCAATAGTGTAAATTTTTCCTATTTGGCTTCCCATTGCTGACAAAGCGACTTTCAGCGGCCCAAAGAATATGTTAAAATATTCTATGATTGGCAATTTCTTGGTGAACGGCTATTTGAGCAATGAAATTGAGCCTACTTTCCATATGCGCATGTGTCAGTTTCTCCAAATTGTGTAGTTTACAATCATGGTGCCCATTTCTTTTTAAAATCCGTTGGAAGGTTCTGCAAGCTTCTCTAATTAAATTTCCTGGATTCCTCTCAATTAGCGACGGTGTGTTTGCTATTTATTCTTGGCGTAATTGCTCTCCCTTTTTGAGAAAATGCATCGTCATTTCTTATTACATTTTGCTCCAACCGAGCAAACATTTTGCGGTCTGGTATGAGCCGATTGGGATATTTTTCTCTGTATAACAGCCCTCTCAGCATTCTTTTGGGCTTCACCATATATCAGTAACATATTTACATTTTCATTGTGTGTAATTATTGTTACCATCAAAACTATAGATGATGATGCAATAATAATTATTAAATGGTACATACAAATACACTGACAGTTACAGAATGTGTGCTGGTAACGGCCTAATTGATAAATTTGCTGTAGATAGTGATTTTATTTGAGCTTATATCTTTTAAACGGTAAAGAGTAGGTAGTAATCACATTGAAAACCTATTGAAAATGTTTATTATTTATTCAACAGTTTTGATATTTTTAAATATAATTGATGTTCTTCTTTAAATATCATAGACACTTATCTTGGCAAATGTGACCAAATAATTCACATGGTTTACTTGATTAAATTGATAGAGGCTGGGAAAATCTCATATAGATGTTGTCAAGCTAATGTGATTTTTTGGTTATTTTTTTTAAGGTTTGGGCTTATATCTTTTAAACTGTAATAGATAGAGAAAACATTTTTAAACAAAGAATATCAAGAATATAGCTTTTACAAAACCGGACAAATATAAGTACTTTTCTGGGAAAATTTTTTTTGATGACGTCGTTACTCATTTTTCCGTAACTTAAAAATTTACTTTTTACAGAAAAATGGAGCTTAAGTATTCGGGTTTTGGGCGTCGAGTTTTAAACACCCTGTATATACCTTTTCAACGAGCTTTTCTTCGTAACATCTGTGAAACGTATGGTCAGTAGGTTAATTAATTACGTTTTCTGTATATACACATCAATATTATATGTGAAACTGCTCCTGGATATTTTTGTGTACTCTCTTTTATGCCACTGATATCATCATTATAGTCGCATCGTTGTGTGATCCCTTTCTAAGAATAAATTCTGCGATTGTCATTGAAATTACATGGTTACCTTCTCACTACGCTTACGATTACTTGCTGCAGATGTTAATCTCATTATCTACCGACTATTGATTACCTCTGGCAGTCATCATAATATTAATAATAATATTAGTCTGCTTACATTCGTTTCACCTGCCAATTGTCTAAGCACTTAATCTGTACTTATCAATTATACATCACTCAGATGTATAGGTGCAAGTTATGTAGGTATTATGTTGAATATGGTTGTTTGCGTCGACCTATTTAGGTGAGCCAGTTGCATGTTATCTAAAATATTGAAATTTGGTTAAATAGAATTGATCTTAAATATTTGTATTTTTGGACTTTCTTACTTATTTACCATGGATCATTAGGCTTTCTTAGCGTTGTTTTGATTTTGTGATCACCATAAATTGAGTTTTTCTGGTTATTCTGGGTATTTAGAGTTCCACTACTCGGTCTATAAGTTGCTGCAAATTTCCAAGACGTCCCGCTATTAGCATCGTATCATCAGCGAATCTCAAATTGTTGATTGGTTCACCGTTTACTTTTACGCCAGTTGTTAGTCCCTCCAACGCTTCTTGGGTAATTTCCTCGGAGTACAAATTAAATAGGATAAGTGATAGTATGCATCCTTGTCCGACGCCTCATCTTATTTCGGTTTCATCTGAAAGTTCTTTCCCTTCTTTCATTACTGCTTTTTGGTTGTAATAGAGTTCAGTAATAATTCTGTTGTCCTCCAGACCCAAATTCTCTCTTTGGGGTAGCTGAATGAGGCGGTCGTGTCTCACTTTAAAAAAAGCCTTGTTGTAGTCTAAAAGTAAGGCTTCTCTTGTTCATAGGGCATTTCAGACGCAAAGTGTGTTTTGCTGATATCCTGCTCCAGTATTTGCTCTGTTCTGTTAAGTATAATTTTTAAAAATATTTTGAGCGTATGGCTCATTGGACTGATCCTTCGGTGGTCGCAGCATTTTCTTGCATTTGGTTTTTTGGTAATGTAATGAACTTTAGACTCTAACCGCTCTTTAGGTATAATTCCTGTATTATAAAGGGTGTTATGTAAATCTTCTATCCGTTCTTCTGTCATTCGTCTTCAAAAGGTTCCTGGATGTACTCTTTCCATCTTTCAAGTTTTTTCCTCGTGTCTAAAATAATTTTCCCATTTTTATCTAATAACCAGTTGTTCCTATTTCACGCATTTCTCTTCACACCATTTTTGTTTAGCCTCTCTTATCTTCCTTCTTATATCTCTGGGAATGGTGTTGTATGCGTTCGTGTCTATGCTTTTGTATGTTCTTCGTTTTTCTATCATTTACATAATCTCGTCAGTCATCCATTGTTTTTTCTTGTCTGTTTAACTTCCCTTAATGTGTCCTTACTTGCTGCACGTATTAGTAGTATTTTTAGTATTTCCCATTTTTTATCATTGTCTTCAGTGTTATTAATTTTTATATTCTTACCCTCTTCATTGATTCTTTCTGTATCCTTCTCCCTGACTGTTGCATTTGTTAGCTGAGATACCAGTATTTCTTTCCTGTTACTTTTATTGAGGAGTTGTTTTAAGTTTGACATGGAATCTTGCTACAACGGAGCTATGATCTAATCCTATGTCGGCGTCTGGATATGTTTTGGTTGACTGAATGGAATTTCGGTATCGCTTGTTGATCAAGAGGAAGTCCATTTGGTTTCTGATAATAGTATTTGGATTGTCTGCTGGTGATTTCCATGTATACAACCTTCTTGGTGGTAGTTTGAAATAGGTGTTCGTAATTATGAAGTCCTCTTCTATGCAAAACTGGACTCTTATTTCGTGTTCCCAATCCAAAGTTTCCCGCAAAGTCTCCCTCTCTACTTTGTCCTATCCTTGCGTTGAAATCGCCAATCACGATTGCGATGTCTCTAGATTTTGTGGTGTCTAGCGCTTGTTCGAGTTCATTGTAGAATTGTTCTATTATTTCGTCTTTTTCAGCAGTTGGAGTATATATTTTAGTTATGTGGATCCTGGAGTAGGATGTTTGTAGTTGAATCGCAATTACTCTATCTGATATTGGCAAGAAGCCAGTTACAGACTATTGGGTGATCTTGTCGAATATTGCCACTTCATGCCGGTGATGCGTATGGTTGTTACCAGAGTAGTATATTTTTGCGTGGTCAATTGATATCTCTCCTGAGTTATGATAATTGTAAGTCTTTGCATTTCTTATATTACATTATTAAGACATGCCGGGGACTGAGGACCATACTTATATTTGTTTCTACCATGATAGTTTGTACTGGAAAAGTCATTAATGAGGTGGTTTTCCATTGCCTTCCTAATCGAGGTGTTTTATCCGGTTCAATCCAGTATATTGACTGTGCCTAAAAGTTTCCATCAGAAGACCGCCGTGAAATAAGTTTCCGCGCCCCAATGTGGTGATATATATATATATATATATATATATATATATATATATATATATATATATTGTGTGTGTGTGTGCGTGGGTGCGTGCGTGCGTGTGTGCGCGTGCGCGTGCGCGTGCGAGTGCGAGTGCGCGTGCGTGTGTGTGTGTAAGTTCTAAAAAATATGTATTGTATTATTCAGTGGCTCAGCGATAAAAGTCTCAGAGTTGTAACTGAAAGGTACCAAGTTCGAATTTCAGAGAAGTCAAGTGATTGAGAAAAAAACATAGTAAATAGATTCGACACAAGTACGAAATTATATATGCAATAACCAAAATTTAATTCTTCGATGTGTAGCAGCTAGTTTTTGCTGTGTGTTCTTACCTGAATGGCATACCAGAATTAGGATCATTTTCAATAGATTTCCGTCCCCAACAAAATTGTTTACACTAGAAGTTGTCACATTGTGTGAAAATCTTAAGAAAAACGAAATAATATACTTTTTTTGCTTGCTTGTTACATAGAAATTAATTTAGTACATTGATGAATTTTATTATCTTAAGAGTGCTAGTAGAAAAGATATTTTGTTAAATTGTTTTAGTGCAAATGTATAAACACGTAGATTGTTTAATTTGCTAAATTTAATGACTGTTATTTTCACATCCTGTGGCGTTCTAATGTAAATTATCGTCTGGAGTTCTTGGTTTATATCAATTAAGTTGTTTGAAATAATTCGATTATATATCAGTGACAGCCTCGCTTGTATATATGGTTTCAGTACATATGGTTGAGAACTTATTTGACTCAGTTTACAGTCTTTGGTGATATTATGTTTCGACAATTCCGGAAGTGACGACAGTCTGGTTTTTTTTGTTGTTTTCCATTTGAAATGATTAGATGTTACTTACCGAATCTAAGTACTTTTACTGAGGGGGCAGAGGATTGCTTCCCTTTATCGTTCAGTTAGTGTTGAGGTTTCGATCATGAAAGTTGAAATAGAAAACAATTAAGATGTAGCTACGAATTGTGATTTTGGGCCATCGGCGTCGTGGCGTCATTATGGTTAAGTGAAGCACTTCGTAATTTGATTGGGATTGTACAATACCGGTGCTATCCTAAGTACCAGTTCGCTTAGGCGGCTATAAATTATAGTTACACCTCTTAAAAATTTGTTATCGTTTCCGCCTTATCGAGGAATTACGGATTCAATACGTGAAACCGAAGATTTCCATGTGCTGATCAGAAAAAGAAATAAAGCGTCTTCTTAATCTATAACAAACGTCCGGGACGAGGGGTGCAGCAAATTTTATGATTTTGTGTTAAAAACTTTCTCGAATTTATTAATCTATAGGATCTATATTGTTGTCACGAACGTAGATTTATTGAAATTATAGACGTTATTACCGTGATTTTTGAGTACAATTGAAAAGTATCACGTGCTATTTTTTTTGTAGAAGTTAATAAGTCAGTTTATTATCCGCTTAAGAATTGGTATACGATTATTTAAAATAATTTCAGAATTTTGTTAAATTTGTGCGATATTTGTAATAAAAACTTGTCAGCTGATTAATGGAATTTGGATCAGAACAATGAAACTTTCGGAAGGACGTTGGTAACATTGTTTTCTTTGCTTTGTGTATTGATGTACTTAATTATGTGTTTGGTATAATTTCAAAGGTTTACTTAATGTCGCTGTGAAAATTCCGAAGTTACTGTAGTTTTAAGGTTTTTGATTTTCAGAAAGCTTTTGTTTTACTTGTTGTTGTAATAAGTTAATTGTTTAGTTTAATTTAATTTTGATAAATCGGAATTTCGCACATGCAGTAGATAATACTTTTTTCAATATTGTTATTTGTAGATTATATATATATATATATATATATATATATATATATATATATATAGGTGATACTTACGCAAGAAGAAGTAATTGATATTGCTTCTCCTTGACATTAGCAATAGCTGCTGAATAGGTGACGCGCTTTATTTTTTTAGGTGTTTTATGGGGAATTACTTTTGTTTATACCCCACTGCGAGGGGTCTTGATTGTATTTGTCTTTTAATTTAATATAGATATTTGTAGTGTAATTTTTTTTGTAATTTACGTTCACCAAACTGAGCTTATTTCTAGAAATTTTAAAAGTTACCGAAATTAAAACTATTATCATTCATTAATGTAGAGCAATCGTTGATGATTTGTTTTGATTAATTTTTAAGTGATTAAACTATAGGAGCTTTCAACTATTCGATTGCATTTTGTTTATTTTTCTTACAAATATTCATTTTACATTGAATAATTAATGACCGTATTGGCCAGTTATCCTTTTTTTGTTATTTGAGCAAGTAATTTTATGTTGAAGTTTATATCCAAAGTGTATAAAGTATACAATGAATTTCGAGTTTAGTTTTCCCAATTTTGGCGGATTTAAACGAAGCTTAAAATGTTTTCTAATGTGGAAGAGCTTTGCGTAGATTTTCAGGTAAATTTTCTCTTCGAGTGAATATTATGGTTTCCTGTTATAAATTTATTTAACAGGTGGCGCCTTAGTGACATTTTTCCTGACATTCACATTATTGAGTCGAGTCCTTTTGAAGTGACGAGTAAGAACCCTGCCCATACCACTGAGCTGTCAGTAACATGCACTTTACCTTGACGGGTCTTGCCCGTAACAAAGTGGGCTTAATAATATTATGGTGCATTCTCGCCGTACAAGGCATTCATACGTTCATGGATATTTTTTGGACTATGAAATATTCATTTTTCACTGTTGAAACTGCTACCAAAGACAATCAAATTAGACGTCCTCCTGTATCGTAAATCTGTTCTAAATCTACACTACTCGATCGTACTTTTCAGTGCCACAGCCATTACAACATAAATTCAAATACTCTGAAACTTCATGCTAAGACTATAAATCAAATTTAATTTTAATAAATAATTTGTAATGAACTTTTTTTTGACGTAATACAATTATTATGAATACTATTTTTTGTAATCGTTACTTTTAATACATAAACAAAAAAGTTGTATATAACTAAATATATAAACTTTTTTGCTTATGTATTTAATTTGATATTTGTCAACAAATATTTCTAAATTTAATTTTTTCTAATTTTATGTAAACGATTACAAAAATTTTGTTCTCAACACGTGCGCTGTCACCTTTTTGGTGCTTGGCCTTATGTTTTTCCCTTAGGCTACGTCTTGGGTAAAAAAGGCCTGCCTTGCACCAACATAAAACCAAAACATCTATACTTATAACCTTTTTATTAATAAACGTAAAAAAGTGACATTTACTATAACTACTTACTTACTATAAGTGTTGTCTATTGTCATATGTACAAGTACGGTAAATAGTTGTACATCAATATGTATTTTAAAAGTTTCGGTTCAAATACGCTGACTTCATCTAATGTCACCTTACAATATAGTTGACCAACACAACTTTTTTTGCTGGAGTTGACGTTGCATTGGATTGTCTCTGATGCTAACACAACTGTAAGGGTACGCGCGCTACGAGGTTTTTGGCCGCACGACAAAAGAACCTTCGACATTTTTACGTGCGACAAATAACACAGGAGGTGCCAACCACGGCTTAATGCCGAATCAGTTTTAAAATGAATTTAGTGGAACTAGCTTACACTGTCGCTCTTATAATTAAAGCACGCAAAAAAAAGGTCTTGGGTGCATCGTCTTGCCAATGAACACTTAAACGAAGGTCAATTCTGTAAAATATTTGAACTTAATGATACTTATACTCGATTCAGAGATTCAGACAATATGATGGTTTTCTTTTCAAATTTTACTCCAAATTGGTCACTTCAAATATCTTCGAATCATCTTTAAGGATTTAGCTGAACTATATTTAGTATAACTTAATCGTTTTGTTGGGATCAATACATCTTGCTGCAGTGCTGATGCTGGTGGTGCTAGCAGTTAAGTCGGAGCTGCAATGATTGTTTTGAAGATGTATACAGGGTGTGGCGCGAAGAGTTTTGATTAAAAGTAATGGCGGGTACAGTTATGTTAAAAATCTGAAATTGCGAAGCTATAAGTTTTGGATGACGCTGAGTTCAAATATACTATTGTCCTGAATGTGGCACTTCCGGTTATACCGTAAGTAGACGTCAACTTTGTTATTTTAAATGGAACCTAATATTTTTTATTTTATTTTCGAATTCTACATGAAATTCTAGATAAAATTTGTGCTTTTAATTGTCTAACACCCGACCATATTTGCAGAATTACAAGACATAACCTAATGAAAAGGATTCATAAATGTTTAGAACACTTATTGTAAAACTTTATTTGTTTAATATTACATTTAGTTATTTTTGTTTGTAAGTTATCTAATTAAATTAATACAAAATACCTAGTCAACGTTTTTAATGATATCCATAATTAATAATCCTTTCAGGCTATTGGTTACTTTTCATAATTAATAACATGAAAAAATAACAAAATAATAATGGAAATCATGGCCTACCCTTTACTAATGTTGAAATAATTAAGTGTTGTTATGTTTTAACTAAGATAATGAAATATATCAAAAGTGGTTGGATTTAGGTATACCAAATCAATTGGCTTAAAAAAATACAGCGGAAAATGTAATATAATACAGGGTGTTCTATTTAAAGTAAGCAACTTATAAATGATTTAAACTGTGCATGTTGGCGGCTAAGTTTAAAACACCCTGTATGAAATATCAATAAGATGGATATATGGAGTTAACGGGCAATCGCTTGTTGTTTATTGGTTACAATTTCACGTCACTAGCTTCGTTATTAATGGAGATATTGTTATTCAATGTGGACTAGGATTTTTTCAAAATTTTAAAAAAATCGAAAGATCTCAAAAATACTTCATTTTTGGTATAGGACATTGTGCACAAATGTTGTCTAGAGTTTCATGTAGAATTCGGAAATAAAATAAAAAACATAAGGTTCTATTTAAAATAACCAAGTTGACGTCTACTTCCGGTATAACCGGAAGTGCCACATTCAGGACAATACTGTATTTGAACTCAGCGTTATCCAAAACCTACAGCTTTGTAATTTCAGATATTTAACATAACTGTATCCGCCATTACTTTTAATCAAAACTCTTCGCGCCACACCCTGTATATAACTTAAAAACTGTTTCTAATTTTGGGTGTTTATATTACAACTAATTTTCAGTCAATAAAAATTCAAGATGTTCGGCTTTCGGTTTTGTTAGAAATGGACGCTAGTCTTGATTTTTAAAAGAACACCCTGTATATTTTTGCATTTTTGGAGTCCAAATACTTACGATTTGGTAGAAAAAATTATTGCTTAAAAAAATTGTTTGACTTAGATATCTAAGATACAATGTATAGTACTCAAAAAACATCTTAGACCATCAAGAAAGCATTTCTTCTTAAATGTATTGCTTGGCTTCAATTTACTGTAGATTAATCTAAGTGACACTATTTTTCTGTCAGCTATGTAAGAGAAAATTACTTATTTCATATGGAACATGTTTTGGGACATTCCCGTTTGAATCTTTTTATTTGATAACGATTTATAAATCGTCAACATTACCTTAGAAAGAAATGCAGAGAAAATAAAAAGAAATAATTTAACAGAGCACAAAACCAAGTAGGTTAAAATGAGATATCTAACTTAATGTAAAATATTTTAGATAGGTTTACAATGAATAATGAACAAAATTATAGATGTTCTACAAATGAATAAGTAGATGTGCTGTTAATTTATGACGAGTTTAGGAAAATTTCCAATGCTACTGGTGCCCTGAACGCTGAAAGGTTTCCAGAAAGACAACAACAAGAACATACTTTAGAAAAATTGAGTTAAAATTTCGTAATAAACCTGGGGAACCTGAAAATGTATTTATTGTGAGCGAAGAAGCAGAGTATAAGTACAATGTCCATCAACACTTGTATGAAATTGGCAATCAACGCAGATTACAGTTACGGTGCAAATAAATAATTTGAATGCAAAGTTTTAGTGGCGTGGATTGTGTAAACTTGTTGAAACATGGCTGGTACAGTACTGAACGTACCACATGCAACCATTCTTGACTTTGGGCCAAAAGATGAAGGTAGCTTCTAGTTGAAATGATCAAAGTCCTTCCTGACATAAGTTGGTCCCCCGAGTCGTACACCAGAAACTGTTGAACTTGACCATCAATCACAATTTCACTAGACACACAAGGAATCACCAATTCTTGGATATTTCTTGGAAGCGCAGGTGTTCATTCATCTCTTTTGGCTCTACGGATAGTTTTTTCAATAAATCTCTTTGGCGGAATTGCAGCAACATCCGCATGAGCTTCTGCGATGACGTTTGAAATAATCTGCTGTGGTCTCTCCTGTATCGCCGTGGCACTTTGCCGTCGCAATCAAATGAATATCTGCTGGCTTGGCAGCTTGTACCTTCCAAAATCCTACTTTTTGGATGATTCAAAAATGGAGAATCGCTTGGAAAAGTGTATAAACTTAAAATAGGTTTTGTTGGAAAATAAAAATAATCCACCCAAAATAATTTGTTTTTCTTATCTTTTTCTATAGATTCTCTAGACTCTCGAATATAATATTACGTAATATCTGGTTAGCATTAAATTTAAAGTTGTGTCCACCATTTAAATCCGAGATACTATTAAATGCCTAAAAATACCAAAAAGTATACTCGGGATTATACTGTAAAAATTTGAATTCTTTTACATGTACCCAGATTGACTGTTTATTTATCAAAAAAGAGATAATTACTTTATCTCCACTGCTATTATGACTAAAGCCATTTGAATCCTTTTTAGGGTAGATCTCATTGGTAACCCCCGCTCTCCATAGATCTCTAAGCGACGCTTACTTCTTGATTACGTAAAACCACGCAACACGATCAAAATATCGTAGTCAGTTTTGGGGACGCTTTGGACATTATCCTCCTGTATCGTCAGACTTTTCCTGGTGTGTTTGTAAAATTACGTTAAAAAAGTGAACGTTTGTTTGGTTTACTTTACGTAATTTTGCTAGCCAACATAATCATTCCTAAGTACAGTGTGTCCCATGACGATGATGATATTTCGGGGTATGTTACTTACGAGTAAAGATACAGAGTTGCGGTTTTCACAATATTGTGCTACTTTTTTGTGAGAAGAACGCTGGTATAAACAAAGCTTTCATAGCCCGCTACATTTTTGAGATACAGGGCGAAATTGAATATATTGCATTTTGGGACCCCCTTGTATCTCCGTTACCCTTTAATGGAGGGCAAAGGTAAAAATTGATTCTTGTACAGTTTGTTACGTAGAATCCAGTGGCGTAGTCGTATTTTTGGTGTAACCTGTCAATTCGCAGCTATAAATAACACTTATGGTTTTTTTTTTCGGAAGACCCTGTATATTTTTCTTGCGTTTGATAGGAAATTTTCTAAGCTTTAGAAAATATATAATACATGATGTGTATTTTAAGTAATAAACCTAAAATCTATGATTTCACAAAATCTGCCTAATAACATATGTGTATTATATAGCATTAGAATTAGTAGGATGTGATTATTGGAACAATTAAATGATCATTTGCTAAGCGCTTGTCAAGACCTGTCAATTGTAAAATTTATATTGTCTGCGTAATATTGTATTCGTTACAACATAAGTTTTATTTATAGCTAAAAATTGACAGCTTGCAGCAAAAATACGACTACGCCACTGGATTCTACGTAAAAAAACTGTATAAGAACCAATTTTTACCTTTGCCATACATTAAAGGATAACGGAGATACAAGGTATCTCAGAAATGTAGCGGGCTATGAAAGTTTTGTTTATACCAGCGTTCTTCTCACAAAAAAGTAGCAAGGTATTGTGAAAACCGCAACTCTGTATCTTTACTCGTAAATGAGATACCCCGAAATATCATCGGAAATGGGACACACTGTACAGTTTCACAAAATACCGATATTCCAGAAGTAATACAGAGGTCTACTTAACGTATATTCCTGTTTAATAAGTATTTCTGAAATCAAATGTAAAATCTTTACGCAAGGAATAATTTTCCTGCTTCAAAGGTTTCTTGAAGAATTAAAATCCAGACTTGATAGTACTTATTTAAATTCCCTGTTCTTTTGTGTAGAAATTCTCTGCTTTTTTCAGTTAATCTTGATAAATATGTAGTAAGGAAAACCCCAGTATATTTACCGCGTAAATCATTTTCCTGGTAAGTAATTTAATGAGTCTCCTGCTTTATATTAATTAAAACCGTAGTTTAACACTTAGTGTCTCCGATTATACCGGAAGTCTGTAACTAAACCTTTGATTCTACCAGTAACACAATATAAAGGGTCTGTCTTGTATATACTATGGTAGCCCGATGTCACGTCATATTCCTGATTCGATTTGTTAAAGAAAGTCTCCAAGTAATTTACATTCTACGTGTAAATCCTTTCTCTTAATAAAACTCGATTGTCCAGAGGCACTAAAATCCCAATTAAACCCCAATGCGTAACCCAGCAGGTGTCTTAAACATTGTGTAATAAAGCGCAGCTTTATTAGCTTTCATATTGTAAATAATAACCTTTTATAATAGGAATAAAAGTGTTTGCATTTCAAGTTAACAATTTGTCTCCTGCAAAGTGTAAATAATTTAACGACATTAATGTAACTCCGTTACGATAATCCAATAATCGATAGCTAGCATTTTGTTCCGTAAATAGTAGAATTAAGTGCTCCTGTTATTATTATCTAGTAATTAAAAATAGTTTACCTTACCTATATAATATAAGTGTAAAAACGGTAAGGTTCTGGAAGAGTGTTTTCTCAAATAATTGTTTATTATTATTTGTTTCACTAATGAATCTTCCTCAGCAAATAGCCAACGCCGTCTGGGAAGGAGAAGACCCGCTGTCGTTCAGATAGATCCGTTTACCTTTATTTCCTTTAATTCGGAAGTGGAGTGTTCAGTTATGCTTTTGCCTTTTGTAAATTACGAATTATATTTGTGTTATACGTTTTAATTTATAAGTTGGAGTAAAATTTGCATAAAAATAAGCAATGTATTTATAGAACCATTCTGATCTTTGTTTATCCGACAGTGTAGTACAGGAACGAATTTTTAAAGTAATCTCATTTAGTCAGTAATAGATAGATCCAAGTAAACCTTCCAACCGCCCCGTCTCTGATGTTTAAACTAAGCCGCAGTAGAGTAAATTAGAGTTGTACTACACCAATTAATTAAATAGTAAATTGTCAAGAGAATGGGATTACTATACTCATAATGTTAACAACTTGGCTATTCCTATCTAAGGTTAAATAACTTTAAAAAAGGTAATGTCGATTATCCAACCAATTATAAGGTTGTCTAAGATTCTTGAAAAAGCTTTGTAAATGCCCAATATTGTTTAATGACAAGTAATTTGGTTTTAGAAAAATAAATCTGCACTCTTTTAGGCATTTGATTATGTTTCGCATTAAATATTCCTTGAGAAATTGAAAGTTTGTAATTTAGATCATAATAACTTAAAACTAATAGAGTTATAAAATAAATACAAAACAGATTACTACAATGATTATTTAAAAGTTAGGGCTCCTCAAGGTGGTGTTCTGAGACCACAAGTATTCCTCATTATTTCAGATATCAAATTAAGTTTGATACATCACATAAATAGTGGTTAACAAAATTATTTTCCCAACTTTTCGGTAGTAATTGAATATGTAGCCTTTTATGTTAGAAACCCCATTTTATATTAAATACCTCAAGATTCTAATACTAATACTGATACTGATTTTCTTTTATGAAACGTTTGTATTCCTTTATTTGACCCTTAGATTTTACTGATTTACGGATCTAATTTTGTGTGACTAAACGATAAATGAATGCTATCTCAAACATTCTAAATATTTCGCGATTATCAAACATCCTTTGAGTAATGGAATTCCTCACTCCATACATTAACCTTATTTTTAAGAATAATACCTGCAATTCAATTTCACACTAAAAATGAATGTTATTCAGTTTTTAGAGAAATATGTATGTTGAAACACATAATTTTAAGCATTTAATCAAACTAGTTAATAACATTATATAAGTAATATGAATATGGAACATTTGATTCCGCTGAAATCCGCTGACAAGAAATGCTGTATTCATTTAGGAAATTAATAGCCTTGAAGTCTTCATCTGTAATTATGCAATTTTTCTTGATAATTTTCTTTAAGCAATTGCTATACAGTTGTACATCACTAAAATAATCATTGTAAAACAAATTAATGTTTTATTTCAATGCACTCACCTGCAAACATCTTCTTTTTTAAACGAAATTACTTGCTCCATCAAGTTTTTCACCGATTTTAGTTCAAGAATACATTTAACGGTCACTTCGTTATCAAACAGTTTACTAATAGGAACATCACACTTTATTTTATTTAAACGGTCCATTTGAGCTACAAAAAGTCATATAGTTTTAACGACACCAATTCAAACTACTTACTCTTAAAATCCCTTTTACAGAAGGTGTTTGGTAAACGTGATTGTCCATCTAAAATAAAATCTGGAAAATATTCTTCATCTGGATCTAAGCATACTTTTAGAACATCTAAAATATCTTTGATGCACTTCAAAAATGGTTTATTGTCGGATACACAATCGTCAGACATTTTTAGATTATCTGGACTAAAGCATGGAGGTAGTTTCTCGTAAGATTTCTAAACACGTACAATAAGAAAGCTTTATATTAAAGGTTAGTGAGTTACCATTGTTTTGAATAACCCGTCCATGCCAAGTTTATTTAAACATTTTAGTTGAAACGCCATACTGGCATTTTGTATAAGTTGCATTGAAACAGAATCAAAGTCTTGTGTAAAGAAGCTTTGTGCTTCAATCATTGATGCTAGAAAAAAATAATTTAAAATTAGTTGTGACATAGGTATGTACTTACTTAGAGACAAAAAACACAGAAACATTAACAACGCAGTCATTTCTTGCTTAGTTTTAATTTTGTGTATTAAGTTGTTGCTTAGTTTATAACAAATTGTGATTAACACGAATTTATATTTATAGGCTTATCAGTATTGTGCTGATTAGCATTTTTATACACAACTTTATGCGCACTTAAAAAGTAGAAAATACCAGCGGTTATAAGAGGGTAATTTTAATTTTACATTATTTATGAAATTACTTAAACTTTGGTCTTGTTTATTATTAGCCTATTTTTGGGTTATGGTTAGTTATGTGATTAATAATAAATAATAACTAGCGTTTCCATCTGCCTTTGGTTAGAATGATTGAGAAACGACCATCGTTGATATCTTTAAAGATAGTCTGCCAACTTCAAGGGCTGTTTGTTGAACCATACTGATCACTTTTAAAACACTGTATTATTCCAAAAGAGATAAATTGGTCTAAAAGCCCGCAGTGTACACAGAAGGACCATATACAAATTTTACAACAATAGTTATTTATTTACAAGGACGCAAATGCTACTTTGACGGCCGAAAGCAAACTTGGCAATCTTGGGCCGTCAAAGACATTTTGCGTCCGTAGCGTACACAAAATTTTGTGTCCAACTGTAATTAAATATGAGAGAAAGGTGACAAACTGTCGGCCAGTCAATGAAAGACTGCGACTTCAGTTAAAAATGATTTTATTTTTCTACTTAATATCCTTTGACTTCAACTCACATGGTCCAGCGTTTCTCCAACATCAGTATTCTTTCCCAGAAGCGAGAGTCTGGAAGGTTGTGACATTTTTCATCTACGGCCCTCAACTTCTTCAATGGATGCGAAGCGCTTCCCAGAAACAAATTTCTTCAAGTTTTGGAACAGATGGAAGTCTGAGGGTGCCAAATCAGGAGAATAGGGGATGGCAGAGCAAATCGTACCTCAAATCCCGCAGTCTTCCCATCGCGCAGATGCGTTGTCCTGGTGAAAGATCATCTTTTCTTCTTCAAGCCAGGCCTCTTCTCGCGAGTTTTGGCATCCAGCTGGTCAAGCAGGTTGAAGTAATATTCGCCTATAATTGTTTCACGGTAATCAATTAACAGGATCCCTTTCGCATTCCAAAAAAACGCTGGCCACGACCTTTCCGGCAGTGCGATCGATTTCGCTTTCTTTGACGCTGAGCCAGCGGCTGCTGTTTCGTTTCTGACGTGTAGTGGTGGACCCATGCCTCATCCATGATGACAAATCGCCGCAGAAAATCGGTTGGATTCCTATTGAATCGGTCCAAAGATTGCTGCGAAAATCGTTTGCGCATTTGCTTTTAATCGGCATTCAGCAAATGGGGTACCGCATCCCTAATTCTTTGTGCAAGATGTTGCGTACCCTTTCTTCCGATATCCTCACATCTTCAGCCACCTCACTCACCTTTGCTCGCCTATCGTCCAACACGATATCATGCACTTTTTCAATGGTTGAGGTTTTGTCAACTTCGAATGAATTTCCTTAGGTGTAATCCATCCAAAACGAAGAATTTTATGACCGCACGATATTCAAGTTTATCCATTTTAACGAAAACACGAAAGACATCTACTGGAAAATTCGTGTAAACAAACTACTTGAAAAAACAAGTTGAAACTTGTCATACGAACAAATGACTCGTGCACCCAGGCAGAAAACATAAATTTTTCCGCGCCATCTCCGTGTCAGGCCAAGAACTATTCACCTTACCCTCACATATATACCCAATTAAATTGAGGCTATACGATGTGGGGCAGAATAAAATTTACCTAGCAACGTCGATACGTCAAATGACAAAGAACATTAATTATCAAATTGTATTTAAGTTATAATTCGTTGGATTCGGTACAAATGATTGAGGTTATGTACTTACATTTATCTGTATACAAAGTTGCTGAAAAATAAACACAAAGTACCATTAATTATGCTGCTAAAACTAATTGAAAAGAAAGGTGTTGCGTCTGCTGCCCACGGCAACGGACAGAAACCTATTTTGCGTTCGTTGTCCATGGAGCGAAATTAATTTTAAGATTTTAACAATCTAAAATCGAATACTTTAATACCTTTTCTCCCATATATCGATAATGATGTACCCACAGAACAATATTGCATCCCTTTTCGTACCAATTTGATAAAATTGATTATTTGACTACAATTTTTACAAATAAATGTATAGACTAAAGGGAAATTGTTTTATGTGTTCCAGACCGTACTTGAGGTCAATTTTAAAACAAAAATAAGAGTAAATAGTACCTAGGTAATTATATAATAAACGGGACACCATCGATAGGTTTATAAGTTACAGTCCATCTAAACCTCCTAGTATGGGTTCTTGTCTCTTTTATCATCTTTAATCACAAATAATGCTACCCTTGTCTTTTATGGTCACGTTCTTAAACGTAAAATACAATTTAATGGATGCAGATACGATAAGTAGTTTATTGACGAACTTATTCCAAATATGCCACCGAATTCAGTTATCGTTACTTACAAAGCTTTTATCGTAGAGAATTTGCACAACGTCGTGGCGACAGAACAAATTTTCGGTTGGCTTAGTGAGTTAGAAATACCACTACAACTACCAATACAATATGTTTAAGCAACATCTAGTGGTTTCTGCACCACAATTGAGGCATCAATACGACAAGAATAATCTTGACGTTCAGGTACAAGAAAGAGATCACCATGTTCCTCAAAAGTGCAAAAATTGACAATATTATATAAATTATTTAAAGGCTTTTGAAATAAAGGTGTGTGTAGCAGATAACCTTCCATTTGATATTGAAGGGTTTGTATTCTGTGTTATACAATCGTATTCAGAAAATCTAGAAATCGACTTCACCGAATAAACCAAACTGGCCGGAACACATCATTTGTGCGAGAAATATATTATGATAAAAATAAATGATGTAACTATAATAAAACTATTATTTTGCTTAAATGCATGTTCCTTATTTCTTTAACTTATTACAGTATTGAAAGCGTTATATTTCTATAAATACAATAATGTAAAAACTGTAAACGTATATCATTTTAATGTATACAACAATACTTATATTAACAAAATATTACAGAGATCAGCGATAAATATTCACTAAATGTATAACACTTTAACAATATTTTTTTAGCCTACCTTTAAAACTAATGGATGGGGTATTCTTATCACATCATGTGGTAATTAATATATTTTCAGTGGCATCACGTAACAACTCTGTACTTTGTGAGTTAATTTATGATCAGTGACATTAGCCACCATGGTTTACCTAATTGGGTTATTATTTATATTTCCTATAGGTATAATTTTCTTGTTTAAAGTATTTTTATAATTCTCACTAAAAATTTTTTTATTAGTCCTTGATCATGTGTATGCCAATTCAGGTTGCAATCAATCTGAACACCTAAAAATTTTACAACAATGTTTTGCTGTAGCGATCTATTTTGTGCGCGAGCCAACACACTAACATTTTGTTCCCCGCATAAGAACTCTATATCCCTTTTTGAGCTATTTAATTTAAAGCTCATTCTCTGAACAGTATTTTTTTAATAGTTTTATCGATTCAGTTGCGTTGCTGCTCAATGAATTGATATAATGTCCTCCTGAACGATTGCTGAAGTACCATCAGTATATAACGTTAGTTCCTGTCCCTTGCAATAATTGATAACATCATTGGTAAACATTAAAAAGAGGAGTGGTCCAAGAGCATCTATGTTATCCAATTTTACAGGATATGTTTACATGTTGGAGTAAATAACTTCTTCAGGAATAAACTCATAGAAAATATTGAATAATTTATTTTATCAATAATCATTTTTTTATTTCATTGAAGAAAACCGTTATCGCCTTTGTACATTGCAAAAAGGTGAATTAATTGTTAACTTAATCATTATAAGTTAACTTATTATTAATTTAAGACAAAGATTGACTAAGTATTTCTTTATGATACAAAAAATAATTGTAGAAACTATCAAAACGTCCTCCTTTTTTACCAATGCACCATTGACAACGTCGAACAATAGAATTCGTGACCTTCGCAATCTCCTGTCGCCTACGCTCGTATCAGCACAGTCTTGGTCAATACTTCCTACTAATTCATTTGTTCTTAACACCATGAGCATAAACTTTTGATTTTAACGTGCCACACACGTAGATGTCCACAGGGATACATACAGGGTGGTCTCGGTATAAATATTCTTATTTTGAGGAATGGTCCAACAATAAGCCAAGATCTCAATACTCTAGACTTCTACGGGTGCCATGTTAAAATTAAAAGTTTATGCTCAATTTGTCAGCAACAGAGATGAATTAATAACAAGTATTAAACAACCTTGTCCACATATGAGGTGTAAACGAAAGGAGTTTGCACATTTCACAAATTCTGTTGCTCGACGTTGTTATTGGTGCATTCGTAAAGAAGGTGGACGTTTTGAGTAGTTCCTATAATTATTTTTTGTATCCTAAAATAATTTCATCAATCCTAGTGTGCCTTAAATTAATAATAAGTTAATAATCAATAACAATTAAGTTAATAATTCATTTACGTTTTTGCAATGGCGAAAACAGTTTTCTTGAATCAAATTAAAAAAAAATATTGGTAATATAAATTATTGTGTTTTACACACGTTATTAAAGTGTTCCTTGCACTGAAAATTCTAAAGCAGGTAATTACAATTTGATTGGATATTTTACCAGGAAGATTAAAAAACTTTTAAGTTTGAAGGATGCTAATTTAACATTGTGGATGACAATATCATTTCCATAATACACCATTTAACGGAAAGTTTTATCCTCTTTACAATGACGTGTCAACTCTATGAGTTTATCCCTGATAAAGTTATTTACGTCATTAAAGAAATTGATACCTCAAAATCGGTTGAGAAGCGCACCCCTGCTTATATGACTTTTTTTTTGGAAATTAGTTAAAGAATCATCCCTCAAAATAAGTACATAGGACACCCTGTATAAATGAAGGTAGCTCTTCGGTACATTTATAATTTGTGCCATATGTTTTTGTTAGCACGTGTGGATCATGTGTTGCTCACACCACAGATCACTTGGTTTCAATACTGCTAAG
The DNA here is from genome assembly GCA_036346205.1 of Vesta saturnalis. Taxonomy (NCBI): domain Eukaryota; kingdom Metazoa; phylum Arthropoda; class Insecta; order Coleoptera; family Lampyridae; genus Vesta; species Vesta saturnalis. Next base: position 1,366,394 of record JARFJB010000229.1, on the reverse strand, counting down.
CTAGAATTTAACGATTTGCCATTGTATTTTATACATTATTCGTATTAGATTTCTTCACTTAATTTATAATTTTCTATTTTATGGGGATAAATAATTATTTAACTCATCGTTATATACCTTTATTACTGTCTTGTTTCTACATTGAATTTAAGATAACTTTTAATTATATAAATGATATCTTAAATTTATGCCATCTAGCGATAATAAGTGCAGCCTAAATTGTTCAGAGATGTTTTTTGAAAGACACGTGCTTGGACTTTTCAAAGTTTAATATTAATTAAACTTCCCAAATCAAATTGGGACATAATCTAATGTACTATTTATTGAATAAAGAATTATTGTACATGATGTTTCAAACTTGACGCCCAGTGCCTAGGAAAACCCAAGGAAAAATAATATTAAAAAATCTGAAGCAGGAATCAAAATTGAGTAAGGTAGCTCCATTTTTCTGTAAAAGTAAATTTTTAACAGTTACGGAAAAATGAGTAATGACGTCATCAAATAAAATTTTACCAGAAAAGTACCTATATTTGTCCGGTTTTGTAAAACCTATATTTTTCTTGATATTTTTTGTTTAAAATTTTTTTCTCTATCTGTTTAAAAGATATAGGCCCAAATCTTAAAAAAAATAATTACCCAAATTTTCCCAGCCGCTATCAATTTAATCAAGTGAACCATGTGAATTATTTTGTTCACATTTGCCAAGATAAATGTCTATGATATTTAAATAAAATAAAAAGGCACATATAAATACCGAAGAACACCAATTATATTTAAAAATATCAAAACTGTTGAATAGGCTTTCAATGTGATTGCCACCTACTCTTGAACATAAATCTAATCTGTGGTGAACCTCTCGTTCAGTAGCTCTCATTATCCTATCACCAGGAATATTGTTACGTGCAATATTGATTTTTTCTTTTAAATGTTCAATATTTCAGGATGGACTCTTATAAACCTCATTGTTGATGGTGCCCCATTAACAAAATCTAGCGTACTCAGGTCTGAAGACTTTTCTGGCCAAAGCGTTTGTCCATTTATCCCAATCCACATATCCCCAAAGGTATTATCTAAATATTTTTTTTAAAATTTGAGCTTTATGTGGGGACCTCCGTCATGTTGAAACCAAAGATACCTTCTTAACTGCAATGGTATATGTTCAAGCAACTCTGTAAGTTCTTGTTCCAGAAATGCCAAATAAGTGTGACTGTCTAATACTCCCTCATAAAAATATGGTCCAACCAAATGTGTTCCAATTAGGCTACACCATACAATTATACCGAAATAGCCTTGACTTTCTATTTGATTTACGTAATGTGGGTTTTCCACTGACCAATAGTGTAAATTTTTCCTATTTGGCTTCCCATTGCTGACAAAGCGACTTTCAGCGGCCCAAAGAATATGTTAAAATATTCTATGATTGGCAATTTCTTGGTGAACGGCTATTTGAGCAATGAAATTGAGCCTACTTTCCATATGCGCATGTGTCAGTTGCTCCAAATTGTGTAGTTTACAATCATGGTGCCCATTTCTTTTTAAAATCCGTTGGAAGGTTCTGCAAGCTTCTCTAATTAAATTTCCTGGATTCCTCTCAATTAGCGACGGTGTGTTTGCTATTTATTCTTGGCGTAATTGTTTCCCTTTTGAGAAAATGCATCGTCATTTCTTATTACATTTTGCTCCAACCGAGCAACATATTTACATTTTCATTGTGTGTAATTATTGTTACCATCAAAACTATAGATGATGATGCAATAATAATTATTAAATGGTACATACAAATACACTGACAGTTACAGAATGTGTGCTGGTAACGGCCTAATTGATAAATTTGCTGTAGATAGTGATTTTATTTGAGCTTATATCTTTTAAACGGTAAAGAGTAGGTAGTAATCACATTGAAAACCTATTGAAAATGTTTATTATTTATTCAACAGTTTTGATATTTTTAAATATAATTGATGTTCTTCTTTAAATATCATAGACATTTATCTTGGCAAATGTGACCAAATAATTCACATGGTTTACTTGATTAAATTGATAGCGGCTGGGAAAATCTCATATAGATGTTGTCAAGCTAATGTGATTTTTTGGTTATTTTTTTTAAGGTTTGGGCTTATATCTTTTAAACTGTAATAGATAGAGAAAACATTTTTAAACAAAGAATATCAAGAATATAGCTTTTACAAAACCGGACAAATATAAGTACTTTTCTGGGAAAATTTTTTTTGATGACGTCGTTACTCATTTTTCCGTAACTTAAAAATTTACTTTTTACAGAAAAATGGAGCTTAAGTATTCGGGTTTTGGGCGTCGAGTTTTAAACACCCTGTATATACCTTTTTCAACGAGCTTTTCTTCGTAACATCTGTGAAACGTATGGTCAGTAGGTTAATTAATTACGTTTTCTGTATATACACATCAATATTATATGTGAAACTGCTCCTGGATATTTTTGTGTACTCTCTTTTATGCCACTGATATCATCATTATAGTCGCATCGTTGTGTGATCCCTTTCTAAGAATAAATTCTGCGATTGTCATTGAAATTACATGGTTACCTTCTCACTACGCTTACGATTACTTGCTGCAGATGTTAATCTCATTATCTACCGACTATTGATTACCTCTGGCAGTCATCATAATATTAATAATAATATTAGTCTGCTTACATTCGTTTCACCTGCCAATTGTCGAAGCACTTAATCTGTACTTATCAATTATACATCACTCAGATGTATAGGTGCAAGTTATGTAGGTATTATGTTGAATATGGTTGTTTGCGTCGACCTATTTAGGTGAGCCAGTTGCATGTTATCTAAAATATTGAAATTTGGTTAAATAGAATTGATCTTAAATATTTGTATTTTGGACTTTCTTACTTATTTACCATGGATCATTAGGCTTTCTTAGCGTTGTTTTGATTTTGTGATCACCATAAATTGAGTTTTTCTGGTTATTCTGGGTATTTAGAGTTCCACTACTCGGTCTATAAGTTGCTGCAAATTTCCAAGACGTCCCGCTATTAGCATCGTATCATCAGCGAATCTCAAATTGTTGATTGGTTCACCGTTTACTTTTACGCCAGTTGTTAGTCCCTCCAACGCTTCTTGGGTAATTTCCTCGGAGTACAAATTAAATAGGATAAGTGATAGTATGCATCCTTGTCCGACGCCTCATCTTATTTCGGTTTCATCTGAAAGTTCTTTCCTTCTATCATTACTGCTTTTGGTTGTAATAGAGTTCAGTAATAATTCTGTTGTCCTCCAGACCCAAATTCTCTCTTTGGGGTAGCTGAATCAGGCGGTCTTGTCTCACTTTAAAAAAGCCTTGTTGTAGTCTAAAAGTAAGGCTTCTCTTGTTCATAGGGCATTTCAGACGCAAAGTGTGTTTTGCTGATATCCTGCTCCAGTATTTGGTCTGTTCTGTTAAGTATAATTTTTAAAAATATTTTGAGCGTATGGCTCATTGGACTGATCCTTCGGTGGTCGCAGCATTTTCTTGCATTTGGTTTTTTGGTAATGTAATGAACTTTAGACTCTAACCGCTCTTTAGGTATAATTCCTGTATTATAAAGGGTGTTATGTAAATCTTCTATCCGTTCTTCTGTCATTCGTCTTCAAAAGGTTCCTGGATGTACTCTTTCCATCTTTCAAGTTTTTTCCTCGTGTCTAAAATAATTTTCCCATTTTTATCTAATAACCAGTTGTTCCTATTTCTCGCATTTCTCTTCACACCATTTTTGTTTAGCCTCTCTTATCTTCCTTCTTATATCTCTGGGAATGGTGTTGTATGCGTTCGTGTCTATGCTTTTGTATGTTCTTCGTTTTTCTATCATTTACATAATCTCGTCAGTCATCCATTGTTTTTTCTTGTCTGTTTAACTTCCCTTAATGTGTCCTTACTTGCTGCACGTATTAGTAGTATTTTTAGTATTTCCCATTTTTTATCATTGTCTTCAGTGTTATTAATTTTTATATTCTTACGCTCTTCATTGATTCTTTCTGTATCCTTCTCCCTGACTGTTGCATTTGTTAGCTGAGATACCAGTATTTCTTTCCTGTTACTTTTATTGAGGAGTTGTTTTAAGTTTGACATGGAATCTTGCTACAACGGAGCTATGATCTAATCCTATGTCGGCGTCTGGATATGTTTTGGTTGACTGAATGGAATTTCGGTATCGCTTGTTGATCAAGAGGAAGTCCATTTGGTTTCTGATAATAGTATTTGGATTGTCTGCTGGTGATTTCCATGTATACAACCTTCTTGGTGGTAGTTTGAAATAGGTGTTCGTAATTATGAAGTCCTCTTCTATGCAAAACTGGACTCTTATTTCGTGTTCCCAATCCAAAGTTTCCCGCAAAGTCTCCCTCTCTACTTTGTCCTATCCTTGCGTTGAAATCGCCAATCACGATTGCGATGTCTCTAGATTTTGTGGTGTCTAGCGCTTGTTCGAGTTCATTGTAGAATTGTTCTATTACTTCGTCTTTTCAGCAGTTGGAGTATATATTTTAGTTATGTGGATCCTGGAGTAGGATGTTTGTAGTTGGGTGATCTTGTCGAATATTGCCACTTCATGCCGGTGATGCGTATGGTTGTTACCAGAGTAGTATATTTTTGCGTGGTCAATTGATATCTCTCCTGAATTATGCTAATTGTAAGTCTTTGCATTTCTTGTATTATATTATTAAGACATGCCGGGGACTGAGGACCATACTTATATTTGTCTCTACCATGATAGTTTGTACTGGAAAAGTCATTAATGAGGTGGTTTTCCATTGCCTTCCTAATCGAGGTGTTTTATCCGGTTCAATCCAGTATATTGACTGTGCCTAAAAGTTTCCATCAGAAGACCGCCCTGAAATAAGTTTCCGCGCCCCAATGTGGTGATATATATATATATATATATATATATATATATATATATATATATATATATATATATATATATATATACCTGTGTGTGTGTGTGCGTGGGTGCGTGCGTGCGTGCATGCGCGTGCGCGTGAGTGCAGTGCGCGTGCGGCGTGTGTGTAAGTTCTAAAAAATATGTATTGTATTATTCAGTGGCTTAGCGATAAAAGTCTCAGAGTTGTAACTGAAAGGTACCAAGTTCGAATTTCAGAGAAGTCAAGTGATTGAGAAAAAAACATAGTAAATAGATTCGACACAAGTACGAAATCAGTGCTTCTAACGACTAAGTCCGATGTTGGAAGCAGAGTCGCTTTCGAAACGTCCTGCTACAAAGGCGAAAACTATAGAAATAACCCGATCAACCCAACAAACATGAGACCACAGTTACAAAACACTAAATTTCATCGGTAACGTGGTTATAGGCCACCATCTCGCATTTAACAAAATTTAATCACAACAATATCTGTGTAATGTAGAATTTTATTTAATGTATTGATTATGACCATGAAATTTTACAAAGTAAGCTTAGAAAACTTGAATATTAAACTGGATATTTATTAGTGGTATTGTAGAGTTGTACTTTGTCTTTTTGTGTGTTTCTTGTTTGTTTCTTTTATCGATCTAATTTTGTGTAAGAGAAATGTTAAAAAAGCGCTTCCCCAAAAAAATTCTCAAATACGGTGCTGTAAAGTAGGCGATGGTCTAGATATATTATTATTAGATGTATTTTTCATAAACACGGAATTAGGTTTTGTACCGAATACTTTAAACTGACGTTATTAATTTTTAAGATGTTTAAACAAGTATGTCTTAGAAAAGTTTTATTTAATATTTAATAAAAATATTTTAGTTAAAGTACATAGTGCTATTATAAAAAGTGTATGTGGAACATTTGATTGTGCAGAAGACGTACGCTTACAGGGAGCTCTGTATACATTTAGAAAATTAGCAGCTTTATAGTCTTCATCTGTAATAACACAATTTGGCTTCAGAGTATTAAGTAAACACTGGCTGTACATCTCTACACCACTAAAATAAATGTTTTTAAACGGATAAATATTTCATCTCTACACCCTCACCTGCAAATATCTTCTTTTTTGAATGAAATGATCTGCTGGTTCAAATCTTTTATCACTTTTAAGTTCAGAATACATTTAGGAACCACTTCGGTATTTAAAAGTGTAGCAATCGGAACATTGCATTTTATCTTATTTAAACGATCCATGTATGCTGGAAAAAAAATAATAATAAGCTTACTCAGTATACAAGCTCAAAATATCTTACCCGCAAGATCTTTTTTACAAAAGCTATTTGGAAGATGTGACTGTCCATCTAAAAAGAAATCTGGAAAGTATTCTTCATCTGGATCTAAGCATACTTTTAGAACATCTAAAATATCTTTGATGCACTTCAAAAATGGTTTATTGTCAGATACACAATCATCAGACATTTTTAGATCATCTGGACTAAAGCATGAAGGTAGTTTTTCGTAAGATTTCTAAAAGCGCACAATAAAAAAGTTTCGTATTAAAGATAATGGAATTACCATTGTTTTGAATAACCCATCTTGACCAAGCTTTTTTAAACATTTTAGTTGAAATGCCATGCTAGCATTTTGCAGTAATTGGTTCGAAACAGAAATAAGGTCTGGTTCAAATACATTTTGAGCTTCAATCATTGATACTGAAAAGATGTAAATAGAAATAACGATTAATATAAAATATTTACTTACTTATAGTCAAGAAACAGGTACAGAATAGAAATGCTGCCATTCTTGCGTCAGTTCTTACTTTCAGTACAAATCGTTGTATAATTTATAACTAAATATAATTATTACGAATTTATATTTATACTCTTATCAACTTGGCAATGATTAAGCTGTTGTAAACAATTTAGCATACATGTTAAAATAAGTAGGAAATACCAAAGGTTATATGTGGGCAATTTCATTTTGTGGGAAATCACCTAGATATGTTTTAATAGATCAATGGTAGTTGGTTAACTAAATATATATATATATATATATATATATATATATATATATATATATATATATATATATATATATATATATATATATATATAATATATTTTATATCTGGTATTTCCAATTTTTAAATTTCAAATTCGTCGTTAAAAATGTACTTGGTTTTTTAAATAATTATCAAAAATTGTCCTACATAATTTAATTTATTGTAACCGAATAAGTATCTACTTCTGTAATTTGTTGCATAATTAGACATATCTTAAGTATTTAAAATTTTTTTTACAATTGTCAACCATTTATTTTCCCAGTTTTGACATTGAACTGTAATATTAACGTAATATTGTTCAATCAAAACACATTTAAACAGGGATATCTGTAACTGCGTCGCCATGGCAAAGGAATTCAATTGTCTGTTTTGTATGTTTAAGTACTAATAACGCATTTGTCAATTATATTTGAATTTAGCTCTTCTCTCATAACTACTATTGAGACATAAAGCGGCATCCATTTTCGAAAATCTGTGAAAAATAATTTGCGTATTGTTCTTCAATTTTTGGTAGCTGAGCGTAGTCCGCTAATAGAATGTATGAAATGAAAGCCATATATGGCGACTACAGCTATTTGCATTGGGCACTCAAGATTTGACCGGTATTGGGCATGCACTTGTTGCTGCATCTTAGATGAAAACGTCACACAGTTGGAAATTGCTTTACGCAGATATATGACGCCTAGTTCCACGAGTGATTACTGATGAAGAGAAGAATTTGCGTTCCGCATTAGCATTATCAACTACATCAACAAGGAGGTAATGCCTTCTTATAGGAAATCGTTGCCGGTGATGAGTCTGAATGTTATCACTATGAAGTGCTGCCTTCGGCAGAAAAAGTAATGTAGATCACCAACGTTGACAGATATGCAGATACCTTAAAGCGCTTACGTATCAGCATCAAGAATAACCTTCCTGGGAAGCACAACTGGTATCACTCTTCTACATGATAATGCTCGACCCATGCCACTCAAATAGTACAAGATATGCTTAGGCGCATGAAATGGGAAATCTTAGAACATCCGCTTTACAGTCACGATTAGTCAGCGTGTAATTTTTATTCTTTGGCCCAGTAAAACAGTCTCCAAAAGGACATCGGGTCAATTCGGACGCAAAAGTAGGGATTGCTATGATATTTATAGATTAATTAAACCGTGGGACACATGTCTTAATGCTAACGAAGATTTTTCTATTGAACAACCGTAATATATGGTAGAAAATGCAGCATGTGTATAATTAACTAAACTATGCCTTACTTATAATAAAATACTTATCTTTTTGGGGTACTTTGTGTACTTTAATTTTGTCAAAGTTGAAAAATTGTTTACAACATCTTTAACAATTTTAACATATTACTATTGACGAAGATAATTGTAAGTGTTATCGAAACGTTTAGATTGTATAATTTAAAGTACACCGTTAAAAACCCAAAAAGATAAGTATTTTATTATGTTTAACTTATTCATGTTTTTGTATTTCTGGGCCGAACTCAAGACTAGGAATGTCAGGTATCTCTATGATCATCAACTACTACTAATGGTTATTAGCACTACACGTCACTAGAATTTTGACCTACTAAAAGAATTCAACATTTAGTGGGGGATCTTTAACGAGACAAACAAAAAATAATAACTAGGTATAGGTATACCAATGGTCATCGTTACTGCAGTCTTACTTCTTCCACTGATTACATAAGATAGTATTATTACAATAAAAATGCTCCAAATGAATTTAAATCCTATGTAATTTACCATACTTATTGTGATACTGTGACATACCAGGCAGCTAGGGCATGTTCTGTATAACAGTAAAACAGATACAAAAATGTGTATATCTGCTGCGGAACAACAACCTTCTAACCTACAAAATGGAAATTAAAAGAAATAAAATAATTTTAGTAACAATTTTTATTGTTATTGAAAATATTTGAACAAACACTTAAATTTCACCTTAAACATTGTATAAATTGTATAAAAGCTAATGAATCGATGTTTTTTAAATCGTTTGCTTCTTCTTTGGGATATTTTTTTCTTGGTTACATAGAGGTCTTCATTCTTCGGGCAGTTTAGGGATCTTCTCCCTCTTCAGCCCTGGGTTTTAAGTGTTTGTGTGTTGTGTTATATTTGTGTATTGTAAGTGGTAACAATTTTGATATTTATGATTTGTGGAAAAAAAGTGTTTATATTGAATGATCGATGTTTGAGGTTGGGGTATGATAGGATGGATAGAATTGTCCATTTTCGTTGCGGCGGTCGTCATGGTTTTCCTTGAGGATTGGTTTTATCTTAGTAGTGTTATTAGTCTGTCGGTTATTGGTTGAATGTTGGTGTGTTGTATGGTTAGTTCGTTGGGGTGTCTGAAGTGTAATTTGTGTATGGTGCGTAGTATCGTCCTTTGGCAGGAGGCGAAGGATTGGAGTTGGTTTTGTTTTTAGGCTTGCGTATAATGGAGCGCGGTAGTCGAGTATCGATCGAATGTAAGTTTTGTAAGTGTGTTGAAGGGTTTTGGGGTGACAACCTCTGACGTTTCCTCGCAGCGTTTTCAATAGTGATGCGCGATTGCGTATCCTATTGAGAGCGCCGCTAGCGTCGGATTCCCAGTGTAGGGTGCGTGAGAACGTGATACCTAGGCATATGATTGTGTCTTGTAGTTGTAGACTTTGTCCGCGTAGGGTCAAGTTGATGTTGTTGGAGGTTTGTCTGTCAAAGTTGGATCAATTCGGATGCCTAAACACTACTTTTTGTGTTTTGTTTGGGTTGATTGTTAGTTTTTACTGGTTGGCCCAGTTGGAGAAGTGGGTAAGTTGTTGAGTTATTAGTTTGTTTGCCCCGTCACTGCCCTTATTGGTCGGCCAGAGAGTAGTGTCGTCGAAAAATTGTGCTACTGTTATGTTGGGTTGGTACTTTGGTGAACGTCGTATGCATAGATGGTATATAGAATAGGTGCCAGGGCCGATCCCTGCGGAACTCCGGCGTGGGATGAAAAATCGTGGAGGTGGAGGAGCCTACTCGTACCTTCACACATCTGCCTGTTAGACATAAGAGAAGGAGTCGGACGAATGTGGTCGGGAAACCTAACACACGCACACACGCACACACGCACGCACGCACCCACGCATACACGCACACACGCACACACGCATACACGCACACACGCATACACGCACACATGCACACACGAACACACGTATACATGCACACACATACACATGTACACACGGACAAACTTAGATATTGACAGCATATAATTACTTCACCTACCGTTGATATTCTACGTTACATATTTAATGACACTTTAATTTTTCATTCTGAGTAGTGCAAGGCACTCTTTAACACATGGTACCAAAAAGTTAACTACTCAATTTAATTGAAGATCCTGCCGAAAAGTTACACTCTTATGTCATCAAAAGTGAGAAGGAACACCAATTAATAAAAATAAAATGTGTCATTGCTACTAGCCTACTCAAGAGACGCACGTATGGCATCAGCGCTTTTAGTTTGTTTTGTATTCTATCTCACTTAGCACGTGAACTGATTATACTGTCTTTGTTTTACTTATTATAAGTCAGACCCTTGATAATATTTTTCCATACCTGTATACGTAAAATAAAATCAAGTAGTCATGGTAACAAATCAGCAAAGTAAAACAGCAAACTTGATATAAGGCAAGTCTATCTTCACAATGTCTGTTAAAGGTGAAACTATAAGATCAACCTATTCGTTCATCAACGGTACTTTTTATTTTTATGTTTACGTTTATTTCGAAAGCTTCCATGTATCTAATTTGTCTCTTTTATTACAAAAATTTAAGAATTTAATATTGTTTTATGAAGCAATCAGGTGATCACTTAGTATTAAATTCTTGGCATACTTTTATTTACCTGTGTGTTTATATTTGTAACATCTAATGTGATCCTTGTATCTAACATCAAAGTTCCTAATTGTTTGTAATAGAATTACAGGATGTACAGTTCCATTTATAAATACCTGACTTCAAAATGTCGTGAGTTGAATCTTTGACATTAATACATTTATACATGTTTTGAAACCTGCTTTGTACTTTTTGTTCTTTTGATTAGCTTTGAGTAGCTTACATATTAATGTGAGCTACTTTTCCTGATATTTATTAAATTAATATTTATTTATATTCTGTCGATTCTGTGTTAACTAAACCTCTTTGATAGAAAATTTGTACTTTTGATATTTAACTAGTGTCGATTATTCTTGAAATGCAACCATTTTCTTCTGCAATTTGTTTTATAATTGATTTTTCTTTATTGAAATTTGTTTGGTTTAATGGTAATGATATTGCTTTATGTACTAATGATCTATATTCAATCAAGTTATGTGTTTTATGGTGACATGAATTGTTTGGAATTGTAATGTCTGTATGTCTAGGTTTTCTGAATATGGAGAATTCATGCTTGTTAGGTCTTCTATGTTTTATGTATCTAGAAAATTAATGGCTCTGTTTTGTACTTTCTCTAGTGAAAATGTTATGTTATGATGTAAATTATTAATATTAAACAAGAACTCATAAATAAAATCTGATGAATTATCAAAACATACTGGAATGTCCTCAACAAAAAAAACTAAAATACAATCTCGTCAGACAAATTTATTTAAAAAATTTTATTTTCTAAATTATTCATAAAGATATAAGTTAAAATGGGCAAAATTAGACTGCCCATAGGTAAACCGTTTTTTTTTTTGTAGAAAAATCTTATTATGAATGTGAAATAATTTTGATCAAATAATTTAATTAACTCCATTCTTGTAACTAATTCAACATTATTATTAAATAAAATTTATTTTGTTTTATTTATTATGTAGTCGTAATTTTATGTTTTGTATTTTATGAATTAGTATCGAAACGCGTTGAGAAATATGTAAGTATATAAATGAAATTATAGAATTATATTGTATATAAAACATCAGTGCTATTAAATATGGAATTCCAAGCAAGGTTAAAGACTATAAATGTAATCAAACACTCTTTGATAGAAGAACAAACCAAATTATGTAAGGAACTTTTAATTAAATATGGAATACCAAGTCAAAACGTACGGTTTAACCAAGAATGCTTGCAGAAAAGGTGATACCTAGTTACACTACCTGTTTTCTAGGACAAAAAATTCTATAACTGAGAAGATAATTAAAAACCCTCAAACAAGAAGCCAAAAAGTGGTTTCGAATTAGAGATAGCCTGCATGTTAATTTAATGGTACTTGATTCTGAAATTTTGTATAAAATACATAATCTTGAATTTCATATGTTTGACAATAGCGTTACACAAACTGTCAGTTACATCCAACATACAACATACTTCACACAAAGGAATAAAACTTTAAAGCTTATCCACAACATAGAAAAACGTAAATCGTAAGCTTGTCAATTGTTCACGTTAATAAGAAAGAATTACAATTTCTTAACAAATGTTCTAAGTATTGCCATTTTCCGATTATTCACTAATAAAATTAAAGGAATTTTAGCAGGAGAATGCAAAACATCTTAGAAGTGGTCACAATAATTATACCAAATTTCAAATTGTTAATGCACTTACACAGTTTTCATTGAAAAAGAACAAAGCTTACAACAACAAATCTTACAATTATTTACTAAGATCAGTTAACAATAAAATGAACAAAAACAATCAAATTCTATACAAAAACCTATAAGCACCAAAACTATACGGTTATATAAAAATCCTCTAACCAAATATGCCCATTACGTTAGACCAACAGTTTCCTACAACCAAGCACCTAATCATGTCTTAGCAAATAAACTAAGCTAAACCACACAATAACTAATAATTTAAAGTACAGATCAAAACATTCTATAAAGAATGATTTAAAACCAATTAATAAACTACAAAACATAAAATTACCACTACATAATATACTTGTAAGTTTTGATGTTACTAGTATGTTTTCTGAAATACCCTCGTAAGAACGTATACGTTTATTAAATAAAGTTTTAGTTAATAATAATGTTGAATCAGTTACAAGAATGAAGTAAATTAAATTATTTGATCTCTGTATTAATCAAATTTATTTCACATTCAATAATAAAATCTATCTACAAAGAAAATGCTTCACCTATGGGCAGTCTAATTAAATCCATTTTAGCTAATGGTTAAATTTGTTAATCAAATGTTTCTGATAAGATGTATTAAATGGTTTCGTTATGTTGATGATACTTTAGGATGTCTTGGTAGTTCATCAGATTTTTTGATAACTTCTTAATTACTCGTAGTATCAACAATATACATTCTAACATAACATTTGCACTAGAGAAAGAACAAAATAGAGCCATTAATTTTCTAGATTTAAGAATAAAAATAAATGCAGGTAATAAGTTTGAGTTCTCCATATTCAAAAAGCCTACATATTCAGACACATTACAATTTCAAACTATTCATGTAATCATAAAACACTTAAGTTAGATGCGTATAGATCATTTGTACAACGAGTAATATCATTACTATTAAACCAAACTGATTTTAATAAAGAAATATCAATTATAAAGACAACGCACAAGCAAATGATTACATTTCAAAGATAATCGACAGTTTAGTTAAAAATCAAGAATACAAATTATCTATCAAGAAAATTTACCCCATCAAAACAGAGCCGACAGAAAATAAATACATATCCTTTTCATATTTTTGAAAAATGCCAGAAAAAGTAGTCCAATATAATAAAATACAAAATGGCTTTCACAACACATGTTTTTAAATGTTTATTTAATGCCAAAGTTTCAACTAACGACATTTTGAAGTAGGTTATTTTTAAATTGAACTACACATTCTGGAGGACAGTGGCGCGCCCTGGTCACTGACTGGGCCTTTTGACGTCAGACCAATCTCAATCAAATCAATCCCCGTCAAATCAATTCCAATCAAGTCAATCGCAATTAAATACGTAAACAGATTAATTACAACCCAATTACAATTTTTGTACAGCCTCAGGGTGTGATTGGACGAAAGTGGCGCACCCTGGTTTCTGATTGGACCTTTTGACGTCAGATCAATCTCAATCAAATACGTAAACAGATTTTTAAATTGGGTTTTAAGTACAACCCAATTTTAAGTCCTAAAGTAGGTAACATAGAAATAAATTCAAGATAAAGTAATTGATGGTTTTCCCCAATCGTTAATATAAAATAATTTTCTAGATTTCCCCAGTTATGTAAATGCAATAACATCCTTGTCGCACATGGCGAGAAATTTAAAACAGTATTCTAATAAGAGAGTCCTCATATTATCTCATAAGATAGGTATAGGTTTCTGATTGGTACCAAACCAAAGTAAATTACTACTTTTATATCTATCCATCATCGGTTTTTTAAGTCACAGCTTGCGAAAACCACCTTACAAGCATCTAACCATTCAAAAATAAATAAAATAAGGGCAAGGGTTAAAATAAAAACGATCACTTACCAGAGTTGTTGTCGATAATTGCATTGAAAGAACGCCTTGACAGGAGAAACAGCTACTTAAAGTCACAACACATTCACTTTTCGCGTTTTGTTTATAACTGAATATATAAAGAACCTAGAGGCTTCCAGTAAACATTAATATAAAGTACCTATTTTCTGGCTTTCCCCAATGATGTAACAATAACAATAACATGATTTCACTATTCAATCGTCTCTGACGTACTTATTTAGCTAATTACTTGAAAGGCAATCAGACCTTGAAATTAAATAAATGATAGGTAAATCGATTTTCACTTCCAATTTTGATAATTGCTTCTTCCAACCTTATTCAATTTAACACAAAACAAAAACAATGTCAAAGTTTAGGATGTCGATTTCAAATCAGTTTCCCCTAACCTTATTCGAATTGATACAAAACCAAACACAATATGCACGTCTATGGTGTTGATTTGGATTCAGCTTCTTCAAACCCGACTCGATTTAACAGAAAAACATTGTGTAAGACTAGGATGTTGATTTGAAATCAGTTTCTGCCAACCTTATTCGATTTAATACAAAACAATAAAAGAGTAAGTTTAGGATCTTGATTTGCAATCAATTAGCTTGGCCAACCTTATTTGTATCAAAACGTAACAAAAACAAAAACAAGATGCAAGGCTAGGTTGAATTGAAACTATTCTCTGACATCCTTATTGTCGTATGTAGTTGAATCTGCCCGTTAAATCACTATTTGAATACAGCCGAATCTACAGGATGTTGAATTTAAAAAACAGAAATTTTACTATTAGCCGCGGCTGACAATACTGTAACGCTATTCATACATTCTCAATTGGCCCCAATAAAAATTGGTTTTACAAAACACAAACACAATTCAACCACAATCACAATAACAAACACAAGCACAAGCAAACCCTCAAGCACAGACAGACACAGACGGAGACAGAGACAGAGACAGAGAAGGAGACGGAGACGGAGACGGAGACGGAGACACGTAGACGGACACGTAGAAGGAGACGGTGACGGGGAAGGGGATGGAGACGGAGACGGAGACGGAGACGGAGATGGAGACGGAGACGGAGACGGAGGCGGAGACGGAGACGGGACGCGGACGCGGATGCGGACGCGGCCGCGGACGCGGACGCGGACGCAGACGCAGACGCAGACACACGCAGACAGAGACACAGACACAGACACAGACACAGACACAGACACAGACACAGGCACAGACATAGACATAGACACAGACACAGGCACTGACACAGGCACAGGCACAGACACAGACAGAGACACAGCTGCAGACAACGACGCAGACACAGACACATACTCAGACACAGATACAGACTCAGACACAGACACAGACACAGACACAGACACAGACACAGACACAGACACAGACACAGACACAGACACAGCACGCACCAGACACAGACACAGGCACAGACACAGACACAGCTGCAGACAACGACGCAGACACAGACACATACTCAGACACAGATACAGACACAGACACAGACACAGACACAGACACAGACACAGACACAGACACAGACACAGACACAGACACAGACACAGACACAGACACAGACACAGACACAGACACAGACACAGACACAGGCACAGACACAGACACAGGCCAGCACAGACACAGACACAGACTCAGACAACGACACAGACACAGACACAGACACAGAACAGACACAGACGACACAGACACAGACACAGACACAGACACAGACACAGACACAGACACAGACACAGACACAGACACAGACACAGGCACAGCCACAGGTGTAAACACAGAGACAGACATAGACACACGCACACACAGCCACAGATTAGCATGCAAACACAGACACATAACACACACATAGGCGCAAACAGTCAACCACGCAAATACGTAAACACGCAAACGCGAAAACTCACAAATACTCAATCATACACACGTTACAACCCGCAAACGCGATAACAGGCAAGCACACTAACCCAAAGCGCACTTCTCGCTCTCGCTGTGTCTCTTTCTCTCTCTCCGCGCGCGCTCTCTCTCACCTTTTAGGTTAGGTCAATACACGTACAATATAAAATTTTAGGCTAACCTGGATTTCCCCAGTTATGTAACCAGCAACAACTGACCTAACATAAACATTAGGTTGGTTTGGTACCAATCAGAAACCAAGGGAGCGTACGGCATCTTATACCTGTCTTATGAGATAGCTTGAGGGTCCCCTTATTAGAATACTTTTAAATTTCCCGCCATGGTCGACAAGATGACCGGCAAGGGTGTTATTGCAGTTACATAACTGGGGAAATCCAGAAAATAATTACTTTATATTAATGATTGGGAAAAAGCGTTAATTACTTTATCTTAAATTTATTTCTATATTACCTACTTTAGGACTTAAAATTGGGTTGTAATTAAAGATCTGTTTATGTATTTGATTGAAATTTATCTGACGTCAACAAGGTCCAATCAGAAACCAGGGCGCGCCGCTTTCCTCCAATCAGAACCTGAGGCTGTACAAAAATTCTTTGCCATAAAATCTAAAGCAAGTTCGTTAATGAACAGGCGGTGATAATTAAAAAGTGGTGGGATGGGGTGAAGCTGCACCCATTCTACTGATATTTATAAACATACACAATGTGTACCTTTAATGAACTAACAGGTTGATCGTGATTTCACATTTAATAGATATTTTAAATATAGAATTATAATTTATATCAAGTTTGCTGTTAATGGTCTGTTACGATAACTACTTTAATATTATTTTACTAATGTAATTTATTTTGATAATGATACATGTTATATTCAAACGCCTTGAGAGATAAATAATTATATAAAAGAAATTGAGAATGTTGCGGGTTGATATAAGGCAAGGTGGTCCGTCACGTTGCAAAATAAAACACATACGTTAAAATAACTAACACACGTATTTATTCATAAATATTAACAAGACTAAATTAAGTTACAGGCTTACTTCGCACTTTGTCCTAAGATATTCACGATTGATATGGCTAATACTTTAGCTAGTGATCCCTAAGAGACGCTGCTAGGCTGTAAGTATTCAGTGAACCGCATGATCGAAGGATAGCTTGCGTTACGGTTGTGCTAGGTCCTCGTTATAGATGCTGTGGTAAGTTTCTACCCTCTTTTGGAGGGTTCTAATTCCCTTCCAAGGGTTAAGTATACCGCTTTGTATCCTGTGCTTTGGCATACCACCGTATTTAGGACGAACCTGATAGCTGGTAACTTGTCAGGCCAGTTATCGTGCCTGCGCTGTACCGGGTTTTTGAGATCCCTGTTTTTCCTTGTTCCACTGGATTAGCCTGTGGGTGATATACTGGTGTGAGGATCTGCTGAACGTTCAGACAATAGGCGACGTGCTGCATTACGCCGCTTACGAATTGTGTACCATTGTCGCTGCGAATTCTCCGTGGCGTGCCGTACCTAGAAAACGCATCTGCTGTGTGGATGGCGGACAATTATACCCATCTTGCCATCACATCTACGGTGATGAAAATCCATTTTTCTCCGGTGGGAACCTCCGGAAGGGGCCCAAATAAGTCGATGGCGAGAGTTTAAATTTGCTGTCCTGGTGCCGGTGTTTGCATTAAACCCACTGGCTTCTGTTTTTTTGCTTTGAATCTTTGGCACTCTATGCAGTGTTTGACGTGGTCGGAAATATTCTTCCTCATACCTACCCAGTAGTAACGGTATTCTTTCGTGATGGCCTCACGGTCATGGGATTCTTCGGTGTCGATTTTAGGAACATACCGGTATAGGATACTTCTCGAGATTAGGTATCCTCGGTTTGTACACCGATAGAAGTTTACCGGTTGCTCGAAACATTGAATAATTTTTGTAGGCTCTGGATCTTAGAGTTGTTGATTTCGAATATCGAGACCTGATGTAGTAGGAATGTCAATGGATATCATAGACGCGAGGTGTTCTTCCTTTTCCGCGTGTGAACAAGGTGGCCGCGATAAGCCGTCTGCTATCACGTTCATTTTCCCTGGAGTATATTTGTAAGCTATTTCGAAGGATTGTAGGGCTAATGCCTTTCCGTTGGCGACTTTAGCAATAGGAACCACTTCAGTAGTTGGTGGTCAGTCATTACGTGTACCGGGTTTCCCTCCAGGTAGCCTCTAAACTTGTTTACAGCCCAGACAATGGATAGGGGTTCTCGTTCCGTAGTTAAGTAGTTTCTCTCAACTGGCGACAGGAGTCTACTCGCAGATTCCTCTGGTCTTTCGTCTGTGCCTTCTCCCTGGCATAGTACATCGCCAAGGGCGTAACTACTTGCGTCTGTTTTTAGCGTAAACGGTATAGCCATGTCTGCTTGGCGTAGGATGGATGCAGATGTTAGTAGCATCTTTAGTCGGTGAAACGCAGCTACCTGGTCTGGACCCCATGCTCATGTTGTGTTTTTCTTCAGCAGGCTTGACAACGGTCTTGCGATTTCGGCAAAATTCGCGATGAAGCGGCGATGCCATGAGAATGTCTGGAGGTAGGACATTAGTTGCTTGACCGATTTAACTGGGTGATGGCTACAGTATTCCCTGGGTCTACTTGTATGCCTTCGGGCTTTAAAGAATGTGCTAAAAAGAGGTTGCATAATTATTCTGAAATATCTGGTGTGGAACAACACATGATCTTCCAACCTACAAAGTGGAAATTAAAAGAAATGAAATAATTTTAATAACTTTTTAGAATAATTATGCTACCTCTTTTTTAATATGTTCATAACGAAATAGGCAACAATGTAAAAGCCGATGTTTAAAAGGTCATGTCAAATGGAGGTTAATACACATCTAGATGCTAACTTGAAAAAAAACTTCCAAAACAATTTAAGCATTTTTAATCCTATTTAACTATATTTTAATGTATTTTGACTTCGTATTAAAATACTTTATAAAGAGAAGTTACCTACGTGAAATTAAATTATCTTTAAAAAATACGTCTTCACATGTTTTTATAAGATTAATCGTTATTCAGATATTGGAAAAATTTGAGCAAACGCCTCGTATTAAAAAATTGTATAGCACGTAGTCTTTGAAAAACCATACAGTTTTGCTGGAAGGGCTTCTGCTTAGTTTCTGATTTGAATAGAAAACATTTTGATTTCTTTTCTTTTGAAAATAGTTATTCCGTTAAAAAATTAATTATATAGTTAAATCTGTTAGATGTATCAGTAAGGAACATTTTCATTGTATAATAACGATTACAGCCTTTAAAAATTAACGAAAAATTATTTCTTTGTTGGATTTGTTATGTTTTTAATAATTAATTATATTTAATTGGTATGTTAAGTTTTTAGCGGTGAATATTTTTATCACTTTGAAATTAATGTTTTTGACATCTATGAACTTTTTCATTGTTAGCCTTCGTCCGTTAGACGGTGTTCTGGTTTGTCATGATCAAGGCGGTTTAGTTATGTTTAATTTATTACAGTTATAGCTAATCTTTATTAAAATAAAATTAGATCCTGTAGTAGTAGGCTTATATTTGCGCTTTCAGATTTCACATATTGATTTAACCAGTTGTGTAGCTGTGGTCTCGTATTAGTCGAGTTGATCGGCCTATTTGCACAGTTTTTGTTTTCGAAATCACTCGCTCTCAGGACTATGTCTGATGACGGAAGCAGAGTTCGCTTCTGAAACGTCAAGCTACAAAAACAAAAATTGTGGAAATATTTAACATCTCAATTAATTTTTTAAAGCTGTTATCATTTACTGAAGACGACAACTGTAATTCTTATCGAAACGTTTAAATTTGTACGAAATCGATAAAAATATAAGCATTTCAATTATAAAGCCATATAAAAATGATTTTCTTATTTCGAATGTCATAGTTCTTAATTATAATCAAATACCTATGTTTGAGTATTAACCTTAAAAAAAAAACTTTTGTATGACATTCTTATCGCACCGAGTAGCGGCGAGTTTTCTAAAGGACGGTGCAACAAAGACTGTATAAAACGAGTTATTTATATTTTTCTATTTTGCATATTTTAATGCAAGATATAGAAAAAAATTACAATTAAAATAGTAATAAGATTTAGGGAAATTTTTGTTTGGGTGGTTACCATGTTGACGACATTGCCATCGCGCTAGTAACAGTAAGTATTTACCAATCATAACAAATTTGTGTAAACCTTACCAACATAAAAAACAAATTGTTCAGTTTCGTAAAGTGAAACATTATGAAACCTATGTAAGATTAATTATGGACTCATAAATGCAAAATATGATTTTAGTTTAGTTTTGGTCCTTTAATCTAAATTAAAGATTCTGACAAAATTCTAAAAAATATACAGATAAACTATTTTATTATTTTGCAAATTTATTATTTATTTGATCTCAAAATGAAATGTGTTAAACATTTAATACACTAATAAATACTGAATTAAACTACTTTGTAGTTGCGTTTAAAGAGACCTCACATGCATAATTATACGAATTAAAAATTATATTATAAAAATTCTGGATGTCTTGGTCATCGTTACAGTATTGCTTCGCCTTCATATCACATTCTGTTAAAATCTTTATATCACTAAAATATAATTATGTTTATTAACAAGCACGGAACCCTTAAGATATACTTGCTTGCAAAGATCTGTTGCTGTTATTACATCATTACGTTTATAAAGATTTTGTACAATACTCAATCGTGGTGCACACTCTCTTACATATTCAGCAAAAATTTGTTGACCTGATTTCGAACATTTGACTTTCTGAAAATTTTTTTGTTTCTCTAAAACACGTTCAATTAAATTTTTAGTAATTTGAAAAGGGAGCATATGCTAACCTAACAAAACATTACCCCCATTTTGGCAACCGTCGTCAAAAGTTTTATTATGAGCAACTAATAGAATATCCCTTATATACATTTCTTGAGGTTCCAAACAATTTTCTAAAATATCCAAAAAATCCTCATAACACTTATAACTTTTTTTTCGTTGTGCAGTACATATCGTATCAGATTGTCCAAAATTAATCGGTACGCAGCTGTCTAATTCCAAAATGGCTACCTAAAAAATTAATATTTTATATTTATTAGATACAAAACTTTCTCATTAACATATTTGGTGCTTTAATCATATTTTTTGTAATTTGCATTCATTTTGATTATTTAATAGACATATTAAGAAACGCGATTTCATTATAGAGATTATTTTATGAAAATTTTTAGGTTGGCAGAGCTTGATCCGGAATTATGACATGCCACTCATAACAAAATGTGTCAAAATGATATGCGCCCAGGGAAAACTTTCATGTGAACAAATTCTCGACCGTATTTTTGGAAATTTCACGTATACATGCAAGATTATCTTGATTATCTTCCATTTTTGTGTTTTGTGACAGAATTTAAATAAAACAAAAGGCGATTACATCAATATTCACTTTTAAAATTAAGGCATTACCAACCGCCACAAAAATGACTAAATCAACTAAAATAAATATTTTTGTTTAAAAACGGCATAAAAAGTGCAAATTACAAAACATAGCATGAAAAACGTGTTTCATAAGACCTTGAAGCACTTATTCTTTAAAAAACTTGTAGCTACGCCACTCGCTTTTTTAAACTTGAATTAGTGCTTCAAGACTGGCCTTATGAAACTTGTTTTTTAATCTACTATTTCGATGTGATTATTTTATTAATTTAATTTGTACCTCTAATTGGGAATATGCACTAGATCCGCCATTATTTGAGCATTTACTTCTAAATTTTGAAGCTAATCCCATCAAAATTTGTTCGAAGGAGTATTCTAGTAAAGCAGCGTTTAGTCCTGCACCTATAATAGGTAAAGTTGTAATGCATAGATACACACACCTACCTCCTATATGATCTTTACGTACATAATGATAAGTAAATTACAATATAAACATTAACCATTGCAAATTTATAATTACTATGTATACGTTCTGATAGAAATTGTATTATGCCAGTAATTAATGGACTACTAATATTTCTACTGATAACCTTTACGCCTTTTAATCAACTTCAAAATAAGAAGTGGGCTAAAGATTACTAGTATTTGTACCGAAATACGATAAGCACATCGTCTTATTTTGAGTTAACACAGGGTGATTTAAAATGTACGCCAATTCTAATATATTAAACAAAGCATTTTAAAAAACACATTTACAAAGGACACAAACCTGTTAATCAAACCTTGTCATTGACATCGGCCGTATAGCCCCTGTACATTTTCAAAAAAATAAAAAAATAAACATCCACACCTAACCGTTACTGGCTGAAAAAAATGATTCGAATGAGGATTTTCTGATCCCCAAATACAGCAAATACGTCCTCCTCCTGGCCTCTAAGAACACGGCGAAAAAACACTCGTCTCTTCTGGTGATCAGGCACTTTCAGTTTCTGGGTTAATTGAATTTTATAAATGTGGTAATGAAGATCGTACACAAGAGTTCACTGTTGAGGACAACGTCGAACCGATTTCTGTGGACTGACAATGGCATTGTCACGAACAAACATAAAGTTTTCAACAGAGCGACCAGAATAAGGACACCCAAATGAGTGTTGACTGTTGATCCTGTTTCTTTGAACTTTTTTCTAAGTCTGCTCACTGTTGATTCATTTGGTGCTTCATTGCTCCCGAGAATCGCACGAAGTCGTCAGGTAGTTGCCGCAAAACTTTCTCCGTTTTAATAAAACCTTTACACAATTAACCGCACGTTGATCAGTTGAACAGCGTTCCACAATGAAATCGTAATGTTAGCAGATGTCAACTTTACCCCAAACAGTGTTGCTAAGTAACACAACTAAATGGCGAACGATTCAAAAGCGGCCTACTTTTTAAACTACCAATAATACGTTGTCACCTTCTTTAGGTAATACCATAGGTTCAATGCATAAAGTGCTAGTTACAGAGAATAATTTTTGTATGAATCAACTTACATTCTTGCGGTATTTATTGAGTATAGCCTCTGTCAAGACAATATAAACTGCGGGGTCGAAGTATAAAGTACAAATCCTGCCACTAACTGGTCACCCAGCGGGGAGTGCCGCTTATCTGCGGGATAGGCGTCAACATTATAGTTCGAAATAATTATTACCTATTTTATATATGCAAAATGATTGCATCAATAATTTTGTAGCTTCAATCAAATAATTTTAGCGTATTTTGATTACCAGATAACCCTTATTACACAAGGTAACCGTATTAGCTTTATAAAGATCAGTTATAAAAAACGTTTACAATTGTGATCATGTTTTAAAAAGGAATCATGTTATTTAAATAACAAAAGTTGACACTTTTAATGTTGATTGTTTAGACATCTAAAATGGCTTTTAGTTTGTAAATATAAACGTCGAATGCAGTTACAATGTAAGTATTCACTTAATTGTTAATTCACTTAAGTGAGTTAATTATTAATTAATTTACTACAAATTAGCAGAAAATTTGAACATAAGTGTTCTTGTAATTTGAAACAGATTTAAACCAATGTTAGTAGTAAGAAAAATTAGGGCTTATTTTATATTGAATAATTTTCTATACAGATAACAAGATTAATAACTTTTCCCACATTGTATTTTAAATCCTTTCCAATTCCTTTTCTAATTGTTTTAATTGTATGTATGTATTTAAAGACCTCCCTGTCGCTTCCTTCGTCGAGAAGCGATAGTCTCCGCTGGGTGGTAGCCAAATAGGAGGATTTGTAATCCACACTTCGACCCTCCAGCCTAAATTATCTCAACGGCCACTATTTATTATTATGTAGTACCAAATATACAGTTTCATTTAAATCGGATACACATACACACACGCAGACGCACACGGACACGCACGCGCACATGCACACGCACACGCACACGCACACGCACACGCACACGCACACGCACACGCACACGCACACGCACACGCACACGCACACGCACACGCACACGCACGCAACGCACGCACACAGCACACGCATACCACACCACACACCACACCCACATACACATATGCACGCATTTAGTTACGCACGTATGGGACGGCGGACGCACGCGCCGACATGCACAGCACACACACCACACCACACACACACACACACACACACACACACACACACACGCACACACACACACACACACACACACGCACACACACACCACGCACACGCACACACGCACACGCACACGCACACACACACAACGCACACACGACGCACACACACCACCACACACACGCATACGCACGCAACGCACACGCACAGCACATGCATACCGCACACACGCACAACACACACACGCACACACCACACGACACACACACACACACGACACACACACACACACACACACACACACACACACACCACACACACACACACACACACACACACACACACACACATCACACATACATACATACATACATATATATATATATATATATATATATATATATATATATATATGTATATACATAGACACACGCACAGAAACACACACTACTGCTCCACTGTAGGTTAGTGGTGGCCCTAGTCTTACCAGACTATGCGACAGGATATTCATCACATGCTGTTGACTATTTTAAATTTTATTTATAAATAAAAATAAATAAATCTCAAAGTGTCGCTTTATATGAAATTGTCTCAGATCCGCTTCCTTTATGTACTGGTGTGCCTCAGGGAACTATATGTGGTCCATTACTTTATGCCATTTGAAAATGCAACTATTGTCAATTACTGTCTAGAATACTCTTCTTGCCATTTTTATACCAACGATGCGCAATTTCTTGTATAACTTGTGTGCCTTCGATATTAGTCAAGCTGGTTTAAAGACTAATGGAGACTATTCCAATCAGCTTCATGCTTCTGTTCCGGAAAATGCTGTGAACGCAAAAGTTTAAAAACTTGGGTAATACAACACCGCCACACCTATTCTTTGAACTATTAGTGTTCATAGATTTTGTTGATCGACACACTTACTTGTGCATTTTTAGTGCAATGCGAGTTCTTATCTCAAATACAAAAATACGTAATTTGCAAGATTGGTCGAGAGATTAAAGTCTTCTCACCGATGAAAAATGTATTGTTTCGAATGGTACTTGATTATAAACAGATCCCTGGTACCAGAAACCACAAAAATTATATCCAGGAGCAACTGAAGGGAGCTGACAAGATGTGACTGAAGGAAGCTTGCCCATGAGGGACGCATTTGAATAATACAAAATACCTTTCGGTATGCTTAATAACGAATTCAAAGTACTTAACTTTAAAGTTGTTGGAGACATCACAACATTTTCCGAAATCAAAAAGTTGGCACTTTTAAAAGCCACCGCAAAATGTGCCGGTTGGAGTTTATAGCTTTCTACGGTGGAACTAAAAATATTTGCAAAAGCCTGTTTGGATCAGGCTAGACGAAATGTTCAACGATTTGAAAACAATTTGTTGGGGATGGACTGACCTAGGAGTCTATTAAAGCGTGACAAAGATGCCGTCGCACAGCCTGTATCAGCGAACATACACAAACCACAGGCGAGTGTTAGCAGCGACACCATCAACCAGTATTTTAACAACCTAAACATTAATTTCAACATAAAAATTAAAGTTCTTCGCCTCTGTACATTTGTATTTGTCTTAGGCAGCACGCTGCACTTTTTACGTCTGGGTTCCGCGCCTTTTCTGTACAAATCAAAAATACATTTTGAAATTGATCAAAGTCAACGGTGACTAAACGGTAAAATATACAACCAGTTACCGATTAAAGTAACTGTTCAGTAATTCTTTCAGAAAGCACCTGTGTAACATACTTTTAGTGAAGCGTTAGTTAAATTGAACGATTTAACCCTTTTTCTAGCCATAGTATGTGTAAATATTTTTATATTGTGATAAAGTAATTTCATTTTTGGTATTATGTTATTTAGTTATTGATTAGTAGTTATGTCTTTTATAACCCTGGTAATATTAATATAATAACTCAGGGTTAAGTGGTAGATCAGAAGGCGTACGAATTGTCATACAAGACTGAAGCTCGCCATTTTGAGTTTATATATTTATTTTTGTTGTTATTATAGAATTTTGTTTATTTTCTAAACATAAACCCAATAAATGACTATCATTATTATTAATATTAATATTATTACTATTATATAACATTAACCTATAATTATTTACCGGTCCATTTTGTCTAATGTTTTTTATAGAACTAAAATCACAAGTGTATTCTATAAAATTATATGTAATTTCTTTTTGTATTTTTATTGATATCGCATTGTTAACAGTTTTTATTACGTTGCAGATAACAAAATGGAATCAATTCAGAATAATGACTTTAAGGGTGAGTAAATATGTTAATCTTTATTTAACAGAATAATTAACTCATTCAACCGTTATAATTATCAGTTTTGAAATAGTTGTAAAATAGTTTCAACTGTGTAAATTTTCATGTAAGAGAAAACAAAAGCTTAGATCGCCTATGGAAAGGATTTATGTTATCCTTAGCAAAACGGTGAAGTTATCTAAGCCGAAGCTGAAGCAGACAAGAAGGGTTATAGATATAGTTCAGAATAATCCATTTCTCTGGAGAACAATGCTTTATTACACAATAACCCTCCTGTGTAATTTAGCCTTTGTACCTTCCAATATATTCATTACGTCTGTGTTATGCTACAACTAACATCTAATTTCCTATTACGTACATGTTTTTCAACATATCGTGTTGTTAACATGGAATCAATAAACTTTTTATTTACTTTTTTTATAATCACTTTGCAAAATATTTTTTTTTACTTTTAATATCATTTTATTAAATCTTTTCCAATTTTCGAAAATATAACAAAAATTAATGCAATTGTTCGTTAGATTATTATCATTTTATTAGAACATACTGTAGCTTCAAATGTCGCATCTCGAATTTTTGTAGTTTTCCCATGAATATTCTGTTGATTGATAAAAGGTTGTTATTTATGAAGGAAAATCCTTAAACCGTCTCATCCACAATACAGCAGATTGCATTTCCCGAATACTACAGTGCAGCAACATTAATATCCGTTTATCTAACTAAACGTTTTCAAACATTTCCTTTGACAAAATACAAACTGCTATTCCCTCAATAAATCTAGTGTCTAAGAGCGACAGCTTTTATTAGTAGTTGAATCTTGTAATTGATTATAGTCAACTTGTGTGTCCATTTAAAATTATTAGTGTAGGTTGGAAAAATATGTATTCGTATTTATTTTTGAGCTTAAAGGCGCTTGCTTTTAATGAGGAATCTAGTAATATAAAGCAATGAATCAAAATATAATACTTTTTCCCAAATGCTAGAGACATAGTTGTTCTCCCCAGAATTCACAAAATCCAACTTCTTTAAAAAATACGTCTACACTTGTTCTTATAAAATTAATCGTTATTCAGGTAATGAAAAAATTCTACCTTAGGAATTTTTTGCAACTAAATTACGCGTCACATCAAAAAATTTCATAGAACATAATTAATCGATATGTTTAAGGTCTATATCTAGGTGTTTCTATATCTTTGAAATATGCAGCTGTTTTAGAACTATTTGATAAGAACCAAAAGCCCTAATAAACCCCCTCTCCGCCGCTGTATTTTTCCCAAAATCTAATCATATCTAAGCCAAATGAAGACAAGCTTAAATACAAAATTTTAAGTACGTAGGTATTTTCGTTCCAGAGTTATCTTGGATACTAGCATACATCCACACAGACGTACAGACATACACACAGACACACACACAGACATCCAGACATGATGGTCGGTCTTGGTGAAACTTGGCCAAAAGTAGTGAAATGAGCTAATAAGTCTATTTAGCGGTAGTGAAAAAAAAGTCGATTGCATAACATTGTATACCTACATAAGTCTATATAGGTTGGAAGGTTAAAAGGTAAAAAAAATTGATACATTTCTTTTATTTCCCATTTTGTAGGTAGTGTAGTGTTCCACGCCAGATATTTTATTTTATTTTTTTACCTTCTAACCTACATATACAAGGTGTCCAACTAAGAATGCGAGGTACTGTATCTGGGAAACTTTCCATCGTAGAAAATTGCGCAAAAAAAAGTTATTACTAAAACGGCCAATACAAAAACCTGGAAAATATTTTCATGTTTCTGAAATGGCCGCTAGGGGGCGTAACTGCAATCTTGAATCTAAGAAAGTGATGTTTCTGTGAATTCTGCTATATTAACCTAATAAAAAAATAACTGATCTTTAAAGTCGAGGATAATCTGAACTTTTTTTTGATTGGCACTTTTTGACGTATGTCTAAAAATAAAGCCGGGGGGGGGGGTATTCAAAGGTTTCCTTAAGTAACCCCCTGTATCTTCGAAACGGCTAAGCCGGTTTTAACAAACTTGGGTGCATTGAAAAAACTTTTCTTGGGCTACGAATGTTAAAATAATTGAAGTTTTGTTAAGTTTCACACGTCGTCGATAGAGGGCTTTGTTCGACATTCCGAAAGAAACGGTTAATTTTCGCAAAAAAATTGGTATGACTTTTTTTCATGAACAAGTAGCTAAATGATGCCTAAACAAGCTCGCGAAAGCCGCATCTCAATATATTGTTCCTAACCTAAAGTATCGGCCAAAGAAAACTGTATACGAAAATCCCTTAAATGTTTATTTTTTTTTTAACTATATTTTTCTGGAATTGTTTCTATTATGTTAGTTATGGCCCTAAACAGAACCGATTTAAAGGAGGAAAGTTTTTAATGCCCCCGTAAATGCTCGAAATGCTGACCATCACTCTGTGCATTGCTGAGGCCTCTTATGGGTACACAAAACTGCAGCTTCAATTTCGGCTCTGAATAGGTTACCTAGAAATTTCGATTTTAAATGTTTGTAAATTTATTCACCAGAATAAAATCATCCTTTTTGAAATTACTACGGGCAAGTAAGCAATGCTAAAGTTATACGAAAGGCCTATTTTTGTTTGTTTAACTGCATATTCACTATGAATATGTACGAAAAATACAATTAATAGAAGCAGGCAATGGAAACAGAAACCTAAACAAAACATACATAATCCTGAAATTGTCAATAGTTAATACTTTCGCGTTACTTTGAGCAATTTTTGTGCTTTCAAAATGCGTTTTACGAATAATGAAGCTGTTGACATGCTTGCAGTTTATTTTGAATGTCTTCAGAATGCCGTAGTAGCTAAAAGAGTTTACGCGGCTCGATATCCAAATCGGCGTCCTTACAATGTAAGAGTTTTTCCCCGATTAGTGGCGAGCTTACAAGCCAATGGTAGTTTTCGGCCTACGTTTCAACGGCAAAGAATTGGAAGAACATAAGAAAATATTAACCGTGTACTGGGCTATATTGAAGGAAATCCTCATGTTAGCACAAGATCATTATCCACTGAGTTGGGCATATCTCAGACAACGGCTCAAAATATTCTGAAGGACCATAGGTAAGTTCAAATGGCCATCAAAATATACAAGTATTCGTTTAAACTTTTTTTAATTACTTTAAGAATGCATCCATATCATGTCGTTTTGCATCAGGTCTTGATCGAAGGTTAGACTATTGCCATTGGATGTTAGGTATGATACGCGAAAATAGAGAATTTTTATTTTAAATTCTTTGGGCCGATGAAGCCACCTTCAGTAGTGACGGGAGAGTCAATCTGCACAATATGCATTATTGGTCTGCAGAAAATCCCCATTGGTTGCGTGAAGTTCAGCGCCAAGTACGTTGGAGTTTAAATGTATGGCGTGGCATACTGGGAGGCAGAATTATTGGGCCATATTTTTTTGAGCAACCCCTAAATGGCAATGTATTTCTTGACTTTTTCAATTTTCAATTACCGTTGTTGTTGGAAGATGTGCCTCTGGAAACAAGGCAAAAATTGTTTTTGCAGTTGGATGGTTGCCCTGCACATTTTGCTATTAATGTGCGAGAGCATATTAATGCAGTATTTCAAAAGCGGTGGATTGGAAGAGGAAGTCTGTTTCCATGGCCTCCGCGATCGCCAAACTTAACTTGCCTCGATTTTGATTTATGGGGGCGCTTAAAGGACATCGTGTTTTGGACTCAACCTACTACTAGAGAAGATATGAAAAACCGGATTCGTAACGCAATACGTAACATATCGAGAGCCGAAATTGAAGCTGCAGTTTTGTCTAGTCGTGAGAGGCTTCAACAATGCATAGAGCGTGATGGTCAGCATTTCGAGCATTTACGGGTGCATTAAAAACATTCCTCCTTTAAATCGGCCTTTTTTAGGGCCACAACTTACATAATAGAAACAATTCCAGAAAAATATATAAAAAAATTAAAAATTTAAGCGATTTTCGTATAAAGTTTTCTTTGGCCGATATTTTAGGTTAGGAACAAGATATCAAGATGCGGTTTTCGCGAGCTTGTTTAGGCATCATTTAGCTACTTGTTCATGAAAAAAAGTCATAGCAATGCATTTAATATTTTTTGCGAAAATTAACCGTTTCTGTCGGAATATCGAACAAAGCCCTCTAGCGACGACATGTGAAACTAACAAAACTTCAATTATTTTAACATTCGTAGCCCAAGAAAAGCTCTTTTCAACGCGGTTAAAATCAGATTAGCCGTTTCGAAGATACGGGGGGTGATTAAAGAAACCTTTGAATACCCCCCCACCCAAACACTCTATTTTTATAGATACGTCAAAAAATGCCAAACAAAAAAAGTTCAGATTATCCTCGACTTCAAAGATCAGTTATTTTTTTATTAGGTTAATATAGCATAATTCACAGAAACATCACTTTTTTAGATTCAAGATTGCAGTTACGCCCCTAGCGGCCATTTCAGAAACATGAAAATATTTTCCAGGTTTTTCTATTGGCCGTTTTAGTAATAGCAATCGACTTTTTTTCACTATCGCTAAATCGACGTATTAGCTCATTTTACAATTTTTGGCCCAAGATCGGCAATTATGTATGGTTGCACGTCGGTGTGGATCTATATTAGTATCCACGATAACTCCAGAATGAAAAGACCTACGTACTTACAATTTTGCATTTAAGCTTGTTTATATTTCTTTTGGGGCTGATTAGATTTTGGGAGAAATCCAGTGGCGTAGAGGGAAGTTTATTAGGGGTAGTTTGTGGTTATCAAATATTTCTATAAAGCAACTGCATATTTTACATATATAAGAATACTTAGATGTATACCTTTAAACATATCGATTTTGTTGTGTGCAATTTTTTGATACGACACGTAGTTTAGCGGCAAAAAAATTCGTAAGGAATTTAAATGTTAGTTCAGTTTCTTTTAAATATTTGAATGACGATTAATCTTATAAGAAACAGTGGAGACATATTTTTTAAAGAAAATTTAGTTTTACATACTTTTTCTTTATAAAGTTTCTTAATATATCTCAATATATGTCTAAAAATTAATTCAATATAAACGAAAATGGTTAAACTGTATTATTGATATCTTATAGAAGCAGGCGGTTTTGAAATTTGTTTTAAGTTATCATGGATTTATGTCTATTAATCTCTGACATGTAGTTTTAAACGTCATTCTGACATAGATTATTGTTTTTATTTTTACAATGTATAAAAAGAGATTAATATACATCTAGATGCTAACTTAAATAATTAAAGGAAATTAAATAATTTTAATCATAATTTTTTGTGGTAACTACGCAACCTCTGTTATACGTTCATAACGAAAACATGCAGAATTGTAAAAACAAAAACAATAATCAATGGCAAAATGACGTTCAAGCTTCATGTCAGATAGGATTCAATAGACATAAATACGTGTTAATTCCCAAGCCGTCCGCATCTATAAGATATCAATAATACAGTTTAACTATTTTCATTGCCATTTAATTAATTTTTGGTCTTACCATTTATATTAAGAAACTTTATAAAAAGAAGTTATGCAAAGTTAAATTTTCTTTAAAAAATACATCTATACTTTTTCTTATAAAATTAATCCTTATTTAAATATTGAAAAATTTGAACTAACACTCAAATTTTACTTCTTTGAAATTATAATAAAAATGATAACTAATTAATCGAAATTATTACTTTCATTTTTAATTTTGAAATATGCAGTGTTTGAAATGTTGTAACTAATCCACTCACGATTTTATATCTTCTAACAGCTTAAAGATAAACATGATTATTCTAATTATTTAGCAGAAATTTAACTAGATTACCTATATCTTGTCTCAAAAGGTTTTAAACCATTTGACAATTATGTGTTAAAATGTTGCATATTAGCATAAGTAATTCGAAAATATGCAAATGAAATGACTTATAATTATCCTAAAATTATTACATTTCTTATTAATTTTCGATTTGTAGTCTTGAGGTCGTGTACAGTTCTTTCTACACTTAAAGTAAAATCCATGATAATCTAGAATCATAATTTTCAGTTACCTTATACAGTAGTGTCTCAAAAGCCGTTTGTAAATACTAGGACAAATTCTGAAACTAAAATATTTCATGAAATCTTGTACCTGCTCGGTTTTAACTATTATAGAAATCCAGATTTGATCATAGTTTTTATGTATCTTTCAGAGGGTGCCGCAGCCCTTTGTCTACATTTAAAGCTCTATAACTTTTTTCTGCCTCGATATATCAAACTTCTAATCAGAAATTCTTATTGCCTTAAGGTTTTCTTGAAAAAAGGCATACCTTGTAGTTGTCGCTTTGAGCATCCATTTCTGTGATAATCAAATCCGAAATGTTTCATTACGTACTAAAATTCATCATACCTGTTCTTAAGAATTCACGTTAGCGTCTAACCCTTGTTACCTAACATCATATCCCTTTGAAATAGTGAACCGAATAATTTTTCTTAATATACTTTCTCGAGGAGTGTACTCGTATCAGTGCTGACTTAATACTTTTTTTTTACCAACGCTGATTTCGTCCCCGAAGAAAAAGTAATAGTAAGCCGGGATCTACAGTTCCTCCTTCAAAGAGCGAACTCGCGTGAAGAACGATATCCATTTTCTTCCCCTATAATTCTAGAGAATTTTCTACCCAGGGTTGGTAACTTCCTGAATTATACGAGATTTCCCTACGCCAACGCCGCATTTTCATAGTACCATTTCGCCTCCACCCTCATACCAATGCATTCCACCTCTTTATATCAGTCACAATTGTTATTTTGGTTACTGAAATTCATTTAAACATTGTGCACGCCACATATACAACCATTCCATGCCTGGTGGTGTAAAACCATCATATTCCATCATGTCCCACAACCACCTGCTAATTGAACTTCCGAATTTTCATTGCACAAGATTCAAAATTTGAAGGCATTAATATTATATTAAAAATTTTACATTACACAAAATACTCAGTTAGTGATAAGGTTTCACAAGCGCGTGCTCACTTATTACAATCTAATTAATCGAGACATTGACGGCTTAACTCATAAATCATCCCGAATTAATTTTCCTCCGATTGCAATAAGCCAGTGGCTCTTTATAAATCCAATTGTTATACGTATTTGATTATCACACCTCATTTCACAACACTTTGTATCTCTGAAACGATGCGATTTAAAGAAAAATCCTATTTGGAATTTTTCTTTGCCATGATATTTTCCTCATCTTCACAAATTTTCAGATCGAAACTTCAACACCCTGTATCTCAAAAATGGTGGCCTTTGGACCACAATCAGCTTTATTTACACAGATAAATTTTGCCAGACATTTTTGAAACACCCTATATATATATATATATATATATATATATATATATATATATATATATATATATATATATATTGACCGGTAGTATGACGATACCGTTAGTGGGGAATGCTACACCGTCCGGGGTACCATTTGGCTAGTAACAGGCCTGTCTGCTAATTTAATTACTAAAAATAACAATTCGAATGTCATGGATCGGCTTGGCGATAAGGGGCTGTCAAGGTCGAAATAGACAGGCCCGTTATTGACGACAATGCAATGAATGGCGAGTTGGTACGTAGAATGTTAGAGGTATGCATGGTAAAGAGTTTGACATTGCGAATGCAATAAATGAAAGGCAGCTTGATATTCTATATGTATCGGAGACAATGCGCAAAGAAAAGGATGCCGTGGTGATGGAAAATTGCACTATGGTCAGGAGTTGAGACTGAAATGCATGATGCCAAACGAGTTCGAGTGATCGTGAATGAAAGAGTTTAAAGATATGTTAACCAGTACGGATTGATATCGTATAGGTTAGAATGAAAGTGGAATATCGAAAAAAATGTCTTTGCATGCTATGTACCGGTGAATAGAGAAAGAGGCCCAGAGTGTGAGAACAAAAGAGTGGTGATATTTGGAGATATGAATGGTTGGGTGGATGTACAGAGAGAACATACTGAACGCGTCCTAAGAGGTGATTGTAAAAGTGTGATTGACTTGATAGTATATGATGAACGACTTGATGAGAGACGCAAAGTAATGCGCGGATCGGTGTGTGGATTGGACCTCTTTTTGGTTGTATCCAGAGTGTGTTTTGGGGAAAATGAAGCAGTGTGGAACGAACAAATTAAAGACAATGACGTTGAAAGTGTATGATCAAGCTTGAAAGACTGTGTTGTCAATTGTGCTGTGCAGAGCGTCTATAGGTAGACAGAAGAAATGTGCTTGGTAGAATGAATCTGTAAAAAAGGCAGTATGTAAGAAAAAAGATGTGCACGTGTGTATGATTGCTGCATAAACTGAGGCAGAAAAATCGATAGAATAAGGTGTACAGATTAAGAAACAAAGAAGCGAAGCAGGCGGTGAGAGTAAGTAAAGAGATAACGGTGGTTGTGTGAAGGAGAGAAAATGCGGAATAATGTTTTTGAGGGAAACAAAGAACTGTTCGGGAAATGGTCAAAAACACAAAATGTAGCCTAAGAATATTTCGGAATGCTGTACAGCATTGAGGAAAAGAAGGCTGAAAAGTGAAATAAGGGGAATGTAGAAGGAATAGTGAATGAAACTGAGAAGAATATTGGATTAAATGAGTTAGAAAAAACGTTAAAGGAGCAGACGTGGATGAAATCACTGGTGAAATACTAAAATATGGGGGCGCAAAGCTTATACAAAGATTGTGTGAATGATTCAATGTATGCCTTAAGTGCGAAAAAGTGCCGAGTGATTGGAAGAGCGCGATTATTGTACCACTGTGTAAGGGTAATAGGAACAAGAGTGATTGCAAGAGCTACAGAGGAATAAGTCTGCTCAGTGTTCCTGGTAAAGTATTTGGAAGAGTACTGACTGATGGAATACGAGAAACTACAAAAATTACGATTTGGGACGTGCAGGATGGGTTCATGCCAGGGAAAGCATGGGTTGATCAGATGGTTGCTCTCCAGCAGGTGATCGAACATTGTTTAAGTATAAAAAAGAAGCTGTACTGCACGTTTGTTGATCTGGGGAAGGCATATGACAGAGTGAATAGGGAGAATCTGTGGAAATATTAATTGAAATTGACGTAAGTAAAGGTCTAATAAACGGAATAATGGCAGCAGATAACGGTAGCCGGGCATGTGTTTGGGTGAGAGGAGGTGCAAGTGAATACTTTAATACTAGGCAAGGAGTGCGACAAGATTGTGTGATGTCACTGTGGATGTTCAATGTATACATGGATAAATGTGTTAGACAAGCACGTACCGATATAAACGGTGTAATGGTTGTTGACGAGTTCTGGTGTATGCAGATGATAGTTTTATTAAGTGGCAATGAGGATGAGCCACAAACTGCTATGAGGAAGTTTGATATAGTGTGTGAGCGCATGGACCTAAAGGTAAACGTGAACAAAACTAAGAATGTGGTGTTCAATCGGGAAGGTGAAAAGGAGAGTAGAGTATTTACCCTGCAAGATAAAATTGTAGAACAGTTGGAAGAAGTCTGAGTATAATGTTCATTGCAAATGGTACAATGGATGACGAGATTAGACGAGAGGTCAGTGCTGGAATGAAAGTGATTGGCGGTGTGTGGATGATAATGAACAACGACAGAATGAGCGTAGCTGCAAAACAAGCAATCTATAATGGCGTATTTGTCCCGTCAGCACTGTATGGAAGTGAAACATCGGTATGTCAAAAAAGCACGAAAAGGAAAATGCCTGGGCATAAGAATCATGTGAAGCGCATACTATAAAAGGAGAAGGGATAAGATGAAGGATGAGTGTATAATATGTATAAGTAAGTATGACGATGATGGATGATTAGATTAGATACACGTTGGTTTGGTCACATTGAGAGAAGAACAACGCAAGATTAACGAAACAATTATTTTGGTAGTTAGATTTCCAACTGTCAGCAACTTGTAATGTAGAATGATAAAGAAAAAATAAGGTAGTTTAAAAAAAGATGTCGAGACAATGTATAATCTTAAGCTAAATGCGTGGGCATAAGATATGTGAATCAAAATAATAAGATAGAGATTTTATGGGAATGTGAATGATGAAGTGGTATGAGTAGATTTAGTAAATTGAGCTATAATTGATTAAGATATTGATGTTGTTACATTTGTGAAGTTTGTGAAAATATCGTTATACATTTTATTTTATAACGTTATTTCCAAATTAAAAAGTCGCTTGCTAATTTTTGTGAAATATTTCTCTTTATTCTTGAAAAGAATATTATTTCCCATTTCTCAAATTATTTCCTTCACATGTTAAATGTGTTGCAAGAAATGCGATTTTTGTACGTGTGTCTTATATTATTATTAAGCTTCTGAGTATTTGTGATAAGTATTAAAAAGATTATGATGTTGACAAATCAACCAATGTAATTTATTACTCTATATGATCTGCGAAAGAATTATTTAAATGAACCATGACGATTCGCTGCAATACTGCAAAAAGTGATCAAGTCCTATTAAAATATTGCGTTCTTATATAGATTGTTACCTTCCAACCTACATACATATGTAGGTGTAGAAGGTTATGCAATAGATTTTTTTTCACTATCGCTAAATCGATTAACTCATTTTACAACATTTGGCCAAGTTTTCAAGATCGGACATGTTGTTGGTGTTGTTGTGTGTGTGCTGTTGTGCGTGTGTGTGGTGTGTTCGTGTGTGTGTGTGTTGTTCGTGTGTGTGTTGTGCGTGTGTGTGTTGTGTGTGTGTGTGTGTTGTGTGTGTGTGTGTGTGTGTGTGTGTGTGTTGTACTATAAAATTTTGTATTTAAGCTTGTTTTCATTTGGCTTAGAGCTGATTAGATTTTGGGAGAAATAAGCGTTGGAGTTATTCTGGTCAGTTTTGGTTTTATCAAATATTTCTAAAACAGCTGCATACTTCGAAGATATAAAAATACCCAGACAAAGACATTAAACATATCGATCAATTATGTTCTATCAATTTTTTATACGACGCTTAATTTAGCGGTAAAAATTCCTAAGGTACAATTTAAGTGTTAGTTCAAATTTTTCAATATCTGAATAACGATTCATTTTATTAGAAAAAGTGCAGACATATTTTTAAAGAAAATTTAATTTTAAACTTTTCTTTATAAAGTTTTTAATATAATGCAAAGTAAGTTTAAAAATAATTAAATATGAATGAAAATGGTTAAAATGTATCATTCATATTTTATGAACATTGGCTTTGGAAATTTATTTTAAGTTAACATTATTTATGTTATTACGAATTTTAAACGTCATTATAGATTACTTGTTTTACAATGTTGTGTTTTATGAACGTATGAAAGAGGTTACATAGTTACGCTAAAATAAATTAGAATTAAAATCATTTCTTTAATTTTAAGTAAGTATCTAGATGTCTACTAATTTCTGTCTGTCCAGCAGCTTTAAACGTCTGTGTGACATAGATTATTGTTTTGCTTTTAAAATGTTGCATATTTACGTGATGAGCTTATTATAAAAGTATAAATATATAATTATTTTAAAAAATGTTATTAAAATTATTTCATTTCTTTTAATTTCCATTTTGTAGGTTGGAAGGTCGTGTGGTGTTCCACACCAGATATTTACATAAACTATAGGTAAAAAAATTGCTAATCAGGTTTTTTTGCAAATTTATTGTACAATTATTATTCACGTAACGTGCAACAGATAAGCAATGTAAATAATAACTACAAATTACCATTTTATTAAGTTTTGAAAATGTAACTGAAATTACCTAATCTATTTCATATATACCTTTATCAAAAGTCGAAGTGAAAACAAGTTTTTAAAAAACATGCCTGATCCATACGTCAGTTTTAGTGAATTAGTTTTCATTTAAGTATTAACTGCTTTTGTACGAAGCCACTATTTCGAAATCAGGAGCCCTTATTAATATTATTGTAAAAAATTTTGTGTGAATTAACGTTAAAATATAATATGGTGATTTTGGATTATTTCAGAAGGTTTTTACATCGTTTATCAATCAAAATTACTGATGTTAAATTAGGAACTTTTTAACATTACGTAAACTGTAATTTAATAGTAATAATTGTATTTATATTCTTAATTAGCATTTAATCAATAAATAAGAATTAAATTAATTTTAGAAACTTTTCTTCTATGCATTATCTGCAATTTCAACGTTGCTAGAAAATGCTTTGGTATAAGAGCATCCCATTAATAGTAGAGTATAAGCAACAATACCTTCCCTAATCTGAAAATATCCTCAACTCGTAGCAGCATCTCTAAGCTCATGTATATTAATGACCAGAACTGTACAGGCAAATCTTATTGCCAGCAGTAAGCCGATATCAAGGGACCGCGCCCGGACGCCATCTTGCATTCTCACACCCTTTACCCTTACACAATTTCCGTCTCTGTCAAAGACATTTATAAACTTAGCGTTCCTTGTCTTCCCCTTCCTCTTGAGTCGATACTCTGCAGAGGCTTACTATAAGAATCCACTTGAAGAATCTGAAGACTTTACGTTATTCAAATTTAGATCCGAACGGAATAGATATCAATACTGCTTACGGTCTTTTAAGAATATGTATTAAGTCAAATGTTAACTATTGAAATTATTTAAGGGAACAGTCGAAATTAGTATCCCTATTTCCCACCTACCCGAAATTATCTTCAATAATTCACAGGAATTAGGTCATCTGAGATTTTAGAACAAATTGCACAACTATCAAATGTTTATTTTAAGTCCGGCTTACACTGCAATCAGCTGTAGTGTAACCATCCGCATTTACTTCCATCTCTTTTAAACTAACGTTTCGTATAAAAGACAAGGATAGAATAATTCGTTAACTACAAGAACTAATAAGTGCTATACAAACTAAGTTTCTAGGACTCGTGTTGAGGTTACAAAGTCTCAGCCACATCGTATTTCAAACGATTTTCACAGAGCTTTTCAGCAAATTGTTTCAATGCTACTAACTTCTATCTCGCTTGAACCCACCCTTAGCAATGAAGAGTTCTCATTTTAAACTCAGGTTTGCGTAAGATTACTTCACGTAGCTTTCTAACGCTCTATTCTAATTTTCAGGAACTAATGTAAGTTTATCTCGGTTTGTTTCGCATGTCCTGAGGTTTTTATTTGATATGCACCCTGTGTGTATGTATATCTAGAACCGCGTAGAATAAACTACAAACATGTAGTCAAGCTAGGGCAATTGACTATGTTTACGGCGACATTTCATTAACTCACGGTTTAAGTTTCATTATTTGTCCGCAGACAATTAAATTTGTTTTCCGCTCTCTCCGAGATTGCAAATCTAATGAATTTTTC
The DNA here is from genome assembly GCA_036346205.1 of Vesta saturnalis. NCBI lineage: Eukaryota > Metazoa > Arthropoda > Insecta > Coleoptera > Lampyridae > Vesta > Vesta saturnalis. Next base: position 1,326,403 of record JARFJB010000229.1, on the reverse strand, counting down.
ACAAGCGTAATTCTCTACTAACATCAAATGTTAACGTAAACGAAATCACTAATTTTGAATCATGGTAAATTCGCTCTTCAATCCAATCATTACAATTCTATTAAGTTCGCTAACTACATCAAACATGCAATTCGAGAAAATACCGCAAACACTTGGGTAATTATGGATAAATTACTATCAAGCTTCACGCGAATGAGTATTCTGAAATACTCACAAGATGAACACAACACAAAATTTAACACAGAAGGAAAATTTAAAAATCTGGCATTCGTCTGAAACGCTGAAGCAGACACAACACACATCCACGTGGGTCATTCTACTTTAATACGTATCGTAAAAATGAAAAAAAGATTTTGACTACATGAATGAATGAAAATTTTAAGGGGTTGCTTGTATTTTACTTACGTAACGGAGGGATAAATTAAGAGTAGGGAGAGAACTCCGCCTTTTGGCCAATAGTAGTTTCAGCAGAAGGATCGATGCAAGAAAACATTCTCAGATGATAAAAAGACGTTTCTAATTTAAACTTAACCGTAACGTAGTGGGGAGTAAGACAAAACACTGTAGTCATTAGTCATTCCGCATGGCTGGGATATTAGTTTGCTATGTATAACCTAACTTCCACCTAGCAAAAATACACTCCTGTTCGTAAATTATTTTGACATAGGACGAGAGTATTGGCTATCTAAAGTTTTGGGTTTCGAAAACTACTTTCCACTAATCGATAGTAGTTGACCACTAATATTAACACTGAAGCTTATTCGTTAATGATCTAAGATAACGTCCTAAGCAATTCTCTAGCTTTTCCAATTATATTAAGCTTTTAATTGAACAATAAACTAGTATGATGTAGATAGCACTCACGGTATTATTACCTCCAAAGATTTTTTCTTTTGCAATTTCATGGATTAAGCAAAACAATTCTCCCACTTACTTTAAACCGTAAATATTTTTGAATCTGAAAGTTTTATTTTTAGTCATATGTTTTTTGTTTACAATCGAAAATAAGGTCAAATAGAAACTGACCGACTCTAACTGAAATAATTCCAGAGAAATTTGTGCGAATTTATTATAACTTCGGATAAAATGGAATTCTGTTGCATATGTTTATGTGTTAATTAAACATCAGTTCACGTAGCTTAGATTACAATACGTACAAATGGTTCCGTTTTTCTCTTAAACGCGAATTTTTTTACCGTTCATTGTTTCAGTATTATACTTATTTATAAAACACTTAAAGTATATGACGCAATTCAAACGCTACTTTAAAATACGAAAACGAAAACTTTCTTGACTTACGTTCGTAATTAAAAATATTTATCTTCATTGGGTAAAAAATCCTGTTTTTGAAAGAAAAAAACTTTTACATGCCTTAAACCGAGAAGATTGTAAACAATTATGTTTAAACCTTGACTTCTAAAAACTAGGTCGGTGGTTGGCTAAGGTATTTTTCGAATCCCATAACTTTCTTCGTCTTTTTACTTCGCAAATACTTTAGTTTCAGTGGTCAAGCGTTTTCAAAACGAAATTTATTTACTTACGGGGACCGGAAAGTAATATCGTTTCTGCGCATGTCAATATTTGATTGTCATTTGTCGGCTCATTGCGTACTTTAAATTCGTATCACAGATGTATCACATTTTAAGGTTAAATTTACAGTTGCTACCAAAATACAGTTGCGATGTTTATCCAATAGACATTCTTCAATGCCAAAGATTGTTTTCTAAATTCAAATCCGGTACATATTTCCAACTCGTATCGATCAAGAAGACAAACAACTTTGGACAACGACGTGTAAGGGGGGAAGTGGAAAGAAATCCCTGTCAGACAATCGAGGTCTTGTCAAATACTCTCCACCAATCTTGGTCGACCATCCAACATTTGTGCTGAAATCTGATTAAATGGTAAATTCAGACAGTTACTGTAAACAAGTGCGTCGAGTAAATCAATTAATTAAAAAGCGTCCAGTGGCACTGTAAACAGAAAGGGAATTACTCTGCAACACACACTACAAGACCGGACTTCGCAAGGCGAACCCTGGAAAAAATTAATGAATTGAGGTGGGAGGTACTCCTTCACCTACCATACACACCGTATGATGTACCGTCAGATTCCATTTACTACAACACTTTCTGAGAGATAACAATTTTGATGATATTTAAAACGAAATTTCTAGATATTTTGCTCAAAATTTGCACACTAAGTGGCAACATGTTATTGATAATGGGATGATATTAAAATTGAAAATTTGTGACGAATCTGTTGGTTTGAATTTTATTGACGCTACTCTTGCGTGTAAATGCAAGATGTAGAAACGTCTGTAAAAATATAGATTGACAAACTTCATTTGAACGGATACTAGAGTCTTTAGGTTATTACATCTTTGCTTGCCTTTTGGAGTGATATTCCCTAATTAAAAAACGTGAGTAGGTAGTTGTATACTTCAGGCATTCAAATATTGCATTTCAATTAAAATTTTTACAAAAAAAAATACTTTTTGTTACGATCGAGTGTACGAAGGTTGTTTCATACGCACCCTATCGCTATATTTTAGTGTAATTTTTTTAACGGAAATCAAATGCCGATAACAAATGCCAATCATTAAAAGTTATTCGGGCATTTGTGGAATTTCTGTATGATAGTTGCATTCCTGCACTATACCTGAACAATCGATTTCTTTTTTCATTTCAGAATGAAAAAACTTTTTTACTTTGGTGGCAAGGTTCGGTTCCGCACTAAGCTGATATAAGCGACACCATTAACCACTGAATTGCATGTAAATTGGTTGGGTCATATCATCAATGTTTGCAAACCCTCTTCCATTCTTCATAATTTCCTTTTCGAACATATTTTTCAAACCACTATAACCAATTTGTAGAATTTCGTAGGACTTACTTAGAATTTCAATAGCACTTTTTCAAACTGGCCTTTGAAAGGTATGACCTGTTCATTGCAGGAAACTCATTTTTGATTGATTGATTTGCGTATTTGATTAATTACTGTATTTTCGAGGTGTCACTAAATTACAGGAATCCTTTGAGTTTTTCGAACTCGTTACAAGCATAACGTCAAGTACTTGCGAAATCTTGATTTTCGATGAAGCCTTGTGGTAGGTTGTCGTGGAAGTGACGTCCAAAGAAGCGCTGAATTTCTGTGTCATTCGTATTAAAAGGTCGATCTGGTTCCACCTAAAAATTGTATAGTGTTGTTTGTAGAAAAATTTCATTAATCAATTCTTTTGGAAAAAAGTAACAAAATTATTTGTATGGATTATTTAGCTTTAGGATGTCTTTCGCCAGTTCTCGTTTCGTTCAAAATTATGATCTTCTCGTGTTGCTCTTGATTGTTTCCAATTTACCGATTTCATTTTCGTTACACCTTTATTACGTGTAGCTGCTTTTATCAAGTGGCATATTGGCATCTGAATCGTCTCCATCTTTACTCTAATAAGATAAATACAGGTTTTCTAATATCAAAGGCTTCCATCCTCTCTAACCGAAGGAATTTCTCGCAATACATACTGGTCCTTTATATTTTTTCCCACGTAAAATGTTCAAGACGCAATTGCATCCATGCTCTTGCGAGAAAATATTGCTTTTGTATAGAATAATTCGTACCGATAAGATTCTTAAAGTGGAACTCTGTATGTTTTTCCGTTGGAAATACTTTGGAGTTTTGTTCCCTACAAATAGCACAAAATGCTAGCGTCTAGCTTAGCTGATCTTTTTGGATCACTAAAGCGGTAGTGCACGAGTAGTGTGACCGTACAGTAATTTGATGTAATCTATATAAGGTGTATGATTCAAAATAAGACAAAAATTATCATAACTTTACCGCTATTCCAATGTATATATATATATATATATATATATATATATATATATATATATATATATATATATATATATATATGTATGATTCAAAATAAGATATTACACTGAGATTTGGTAGACCTAAATGTCTAATTAAGTACAATTAATCAGGTGAGTTTGAGTCAACTGGCTCCATCCAGTGGCGTAGAATATGTTAAGTTAATCACTTTAAGTAAAAAAAAACTCATGTCTGCTTTTTTTTAAAGAAATATTTTTTTTTAAATTCAACAATTAATTCTGCAAATAAAATCATACTTAGTATTTTTTCGATCGACTCGCACCGGTTTTTGAAATATTTTGCATTAACATAAACAACTACATTATTCAGTAATAACCAAATTAAATAAATCAGATATTGCTTTGCATTTGATAGTTACGTATCATGTTTGCTAAAATAGTTGCATTTACGCGTGATTTATAATTCATTGTTTGTGTCTAATTACTGTGAAAAAATGAATTATTCCAAACGAGAACTGGTCGATATGCATTTATGTTATGGTAATACTAATTGTAATGCTCGTGCAGCTGCTCGACTTTATGAACAAAAATTTCCAAATTGAAGAGATCCACATCATACTACGTTTAGAACCGTTCATCGTAACTTGTTAGAGTATGGAAGTTTAAAAGGAAAGAAAAATTCCGGACAAAATGCTCGTGTACCAGTTGAAATTGGGGAACAAATTTTAGATAGAGTTTATGAAAATTCATCAATAAGTACGCGTGAGTTAGGTTTAGAATTTGGTGTGTCGCATAGCAAGTCTTGGAAAGCATTACGAGAACAAAATTTACATCCCTTTGACCTATAAAAAGTGCATGCATTATTGCCTGCTGACCATCCTCGTCGAATGAATTTTGCGAATGGTTTTAAATAAATGCTGAAGTTGTAAATTTGTTAGAAACTTATTGACCACTGATGAGTGTATTTTTCCCTAAATGGAATAATAAACTTGCATAATTCCCACAAATGGTTAGATAAAAATCAGCATCCAACTGTAGTTACAGCTCACCAACATAGATTTAGCGAAAATATTTGGATAGGTATACTAGACGATCACCTAATCGGACCTATCCGTTTTTCTCAAAGACTTACTGGCGAATTCCATTTAAATTTTTTGAGAGAAGATTTGCCAGAATTGTTTGACGACGTACAGATGTTAGAATGAACATGTATTTCATGCATGATGGTGCACCACCACATTCTACACGAAACGTCAGAGAATTTTTAAATGCATGGTTCCCTGGACGCTGGATTGGACGAGGAAGTGAAGTACCGTAGCCGGCACTATCCCCAAATTTAAACCCATTGGATTCTTTTGTGTGGGGTATCTGAAAACTCGTGTCTATTCTGTTCAAACTGATAATAGAGAGCAACTTTGGAATCGCATACAGATGGCATGCGATGAGATTAGGGCTATGCCACGAATTTTTCAGCGTGTTAGGTTTCATTTGCTAAGAACAATACAAACTTGCATTCAATTCCTTCAATATCTCTTTAATAATGTACCTAATAGTTAAGTGCGTTATTTTTTTGTAAAATAAAACAAATTTTGATTTTTATTGAACAATGTGGTCGTTTATTTTTGTTAATGCAAAATATTTCAAAAACGGGGTGCCGAATCGAAAAAATACTAAGTATGATTTTATTTGCAGAATTAAATGTTGAATCTATAAAAAAAAAATTTGTTCAATAAAACCAGGGGCGTGTGTTTTTGTTACCTAATTTAAAATATTCTACGCCACTGGATGGGGTCAGTTGACTCAAACTCACCTGATTAATTGTATTTAAGTAGACATTTAAGTGTACCAAATCTCAGTGTAATATCTTTTGTAGTTTTTGAGGAATCTTAAAAAAACCTTAAAAAAGTATTTTTTAATCAACCTGTATCTCGATTAGGAAGCATTTTCGGAAAAGCGTTTATGACCATTTTTGTCTTATTTTGAATCATAGAATCTCCAGTTTTCGTTTGGCGGTGATTTTAAAATACACCTGTATATATATATATATATATATATATATATATATATATATATATATATATATATATATATATATATATATTATATATATATATATATATATATATATTATATATATATATATATGCATATGCGATGTATATAGCTTCTTTGAGTTTTCGACGAGTTGTGTTCTCGTCCTTTGCCACTATCTGTATGTTATCCCAGTGGAAGCGGTGGCCTTAGTACCAAACATGTTCGGCGATTGTAGATTTCTATGTTTCGCTCTTGCGGTCGTTGTTCTTATGTTCCTGCGTTCTCACTTTAAGCGGTCTACTGCTCCCTCCTATGTATGATCTGCCGCATTCGCGCGGTAGGTTGTATACACAATTCTTGGAATTCTGATCTTCATTGTGTGGTTTGGTTTTGGTTAGTATTCTCCTGAGCGTTCTGGTCGATTTGAAGGCAATGCGTATCTTGTATTTGCTGACTATCCAAAATACAAAGTACAGGTCGTAACAAAATAAAATTAAAATTTGTATAAGTAATGCCGATTTTTTGGCAACAAATTTGTTGTAAGCGCCATCTCATGCTTTAGCTGTTTCCTGTATGTCAATCTGATGTCAATTACGTATTTACTACTACAGATCAAACTATTCTAACGAGTTTTGTTGTTGTTTTATATTAAAATTGTTTTAAAATGTTATTCCGAGTTTGTTGTGCATGAGAAATTATTTTCAAGAACAACTATGGTTCACGGCACATGTTGTATTGTTTTTCTGTGTAAAAACAATAAGAAGAATAACCCACATTTATCTTTTTTCAACCTCCCAAAAAATATGGAAATGTAAGTTGCAAAGTACATACAAGATTTTGTAGATAAATAATTATTCTTTCTAATTATGTACAGGACTAAGAAATAGTTGGAGTTCTCTAGGCGCTCAGATTTGTTTTCCAATTATTCCAAGAAAAGCTACAAGGTTTGTAGCGATCACTTTTTGCTAGACCAATTGAAATGCGCTTCTCCAAGGAAGCTATTGATATAATGCCTGCCCAAGTGTAAAACCAGCTATATATGTTAGAATAAAAGGTATGGATACTGAACATACTTGTACCAGTTACCTAAATAGGTGTTATTAACGACATCATACACTATACAACATCCGTGCAAGTCTAGGTATCTGATCTCCACCAAGGTCCCGATGAACACAAAAATACTACGGATGGTGCTATAGTACAGTCTGCTGTAAACAAAATCCAAGTAGAAGAAAACAAAGGAAGTTCTGAAACATTTCTTTCTCGACCATGAACATTTATCGGATTGGAACAAAAAAGTTTTGTAATCGTAACTACCATATATACAAATCTGTTCGTACATCATTTTTGAAGAATTATTAGTTTATCCATCATTTATTCTGAAAATTGGAAAATCTAAAAGGACTATCAACGGGAATCCTAGATGTCCAACATCAAGGACATTAAAAAAATAAATCACCTGAAGAAAATAATAAATACTTGGAGATGTCGCTTGTGCAGGAGACCTAAAAGCAAATATTGTATTTGCAATGGAAGTAGTCATTATTCCTATCGTAGTGCAGTTTTTAGAATTACGAAGGACGCAAAGGCTTTCTTATTAAAGAGTTCATATACGTTATTTTGGAATAAAATAAAGTCCTCGTTCAGAAGCAAATTTGAACATAGGGATGATGATGACATGAAAACTGTGCCTATGTGGTATTATGCCTCACCAAAGGGATATAGGACAATTTCGAGGGCACTCGGAATTGGCAATCAAAATGAGAGTTGCTCCTGGAATCAATACTACTGTTTTGGAATCCGTGAAAACGCATTTTGAAACAAATAAGGTCAACCATAGAACTGCATAATAATGCAACCCACGACAAAATAGTAGAAATTGTTGATTCCGTTAAAATCAGGACAAATGATAAGGCAAAATCAGCTTTGGTATGCCTCATTCGTGAAGAAAGTTTCAATTGGAAACACATTGTTGGGTATTGATTTTTGGGTGGTACGTCAACAATATATATATATATATATATATATATATGGAGAGCATTGATGATGGATGTAATCCAATCTGGACTAATCGTAAAGGCTATTATTTGTGACCAATGTTCAGTTAACCAACATGTACCCGCCAAACTTCTAGGGATTACTCCTGACGGGTCATTCGGTTATCACAAAGCATAGAAAATGTATTCTATGTATGATGTTTGTCACCTTTTATAAATCCTCAGGAATAATTTGTCAAAATATGATGCTTTATAAAGGAAAAACAATAAATTGAAAACACATTGTTTCAACGTGTACCCCAACTAATCCCTTGAAGTTACGCTTGTTACTAAAAATTGCCATTGAACATCTAAAGGTCAATACTTTTAATGCGATGAAGGTAAAAATGCGTCTGAAGTGTTGAGCGACAGTGTAAGTGTTGCTGTGTTAGTCTTTATGCATTTGGGTCTTGTTCAAGCGAGTGCACAAGCTACTGCAGAATTCGTATCTGATGTAGATAAAATTATTGACTGCCTTAACAGTCGAAAACTTCAAGAAAATAAAATAAGAAGGAACTGGCCATGGCCATTAGTTCCCCACACGATTTTTTTTAAAGAAATGAAAGACAATTTAGGTGCATCAAAATTTCTGAACGCTTGCCGAGGAATTCCCCCTTGTTTAAACGGCAAATCAGCATTGAAAGCACTATACAATTACCAAATGTGTTGAATGTTGTTTATAACGTGACGAAACTACTCACAAGGCAGTTGAATCAAGATCTTCTTGAAAATTTCTTTGCTTCTGTTAGATACCAACATGGCTGGTGCCCAAATCCTAACCCTCAACAATTTCAAAATGGCCTTCGACATAATTACATCACAAGTATGGCTAAATTGTCAGACTACACAAATTGTAAGAATGATTTTAGCATCATGCTAACAAAGCTTTCGGAAATGTCAAAAATTATGGATAATAACAATACTGACGGAAAAATCATAATAAATGCGAATCTTTAGTAAACTTGAGCGAAAGAGTCAGTCTATGTGAGGAAAGTGCATTTTTTACGTGAGTGGCTATGCTGTAAGGAAGTATCTACAAAGACATAATTGTGAAATATGCAAGAAATCTTAATTGATAAAGATAAGTTTCTAGTTGGGAGCATTAATTATTCACATATTTAAAACAGTGACAACATTAATGCATAACAAGGATTAATCTTTGCATCAGAACAAGTATATTCTTTTTTAAGGGACATTGATGTCATATTTAATGAAATATTTCCACAACTTTTGAAAAGTAATAATATATCGAAAGATGTAATGAAAATTTTGAAAGATGTATACAAACAGAATTTCCAGTTATGCTCAGACGATCCCAGCATTTTATTTCTACATGTGTATCTTAAAGTGAGATATGATTGAGCAGTACGATTGATAAACCGTTCAAAAATTAAGAAGGTTGTTACAAAAAACCAGAAATTAAAAAATGTATCACAATTTGATTTATATGCATTTTATGACAATTTTCATTTTACAATACTATAGTTGCTACTGTTAGTTTCAATAAAATCATATTTTTTACAGTTTTTTTCATTTCGCTGTCTATGTGTTCTACTAAAGTAAGAAAAAATTATTGTGAACATGGGTACCTGTTTAAGATTCGTGGGACTATGTAGCGTTACTGTCGATGACGCTTGTAGCGCTCCCTTGCGGCTCAGCTGTTTGATGTACTTTGAAATGTGGTCGGTATGGGAGTATCCAATCTTTATACTTACTAATCTTTGGTTTTAACGTAATAAAAATAATTTTCTTTATAAATTTGACATTTTTGGAAAAAAACTTTATAATAAAATAGATAATAAATAAGGTAAAAAATGTTAAAGATTGTCTAGTCATTGCAAATTATTACAGAAACATGAATTTTTAAATAATACTAACAGCTCTTGCAGGATAACGAAAAAAACAAAAAATCAATGGTTACGAAGCTGCTCAAATAAACTCCCACCAGCCAAAGAATATCTCAAGTGATCAAAAAACTCACGCCTTATATTTGCCAATTAATAGGGTGAAATTCTATAACAAATTTCCAAATTTGATTTTTAAATTAATGCAAATTTTCAAACCGAACCTTTTAGTATAATTTGCCTATGATGTGGCACCATACAGTCATTTGGGGAGAGATTAGCAGATTTGGCTTGCGAATTAATTTGGTGGTTTGGCCCAATTACATTCCCATGAAAAATATCGTCCGAAGCTTGTTTACGCAATAGTTTAACACAAAGTCTGAAGTTAGATTCTGATTTAAGAAAATGGTGCAATGATTCGATGTCCTAATATTCCCGCCCAAACATTGATTTTTTGAGGATATTGAGTTCTAATACGGATCGATGTTCGCCTTCTTTGCCCCATATCTAAAACTTGCAACATTTATCTCGTTATTGAGAATGAACCGGAACTCGTCCGAAAAGCAAATGTTGTTCGAAAAGTCTTACTATTATCGCACATTTCCATTACAATAAGCCAAAAAATTCTCTTTTGAACTTACAGGGATAGTATTTGTATTTTTTTTTAAATTTGTAAGACACTGCTGGTTTCCTACGGCGTCTCCCACCGTTATGGTACTTACGTTGTTATTTTCTTCTACGTGAAGTAATACGTTCATGCCCATGTGATTTGTTCTTTCTCTTACCGCTTCCTTATTAAGATTTTCCTGGTGATTTTGTTTGCATTGGAAATGATTAAAAGCCGTTCCATTTGTTTCAAGTTTTGTGATAATCCTTTTATGACCGTGTGATGTGCTGGGAACTGGTCGATTGTGAAACTCCACGCAAACATGTTAGATGCCACTTGATAACTATTTCCGCAATAAATTCATTTATTTAATCCTGTTGACTTTCTTCTCAGCGGATTAAATTATTGTTACTTCTAGTATTATTCTGCTATTGTTCTACTTTTAAAAGCAGGTACAAAATAATTTAAAAATGGTTATTGACGATATGAAGCGAAATAATGTGACAGTCATTTTGATATATACTATTTTGGTCATAAGTAATGTCCCGGCATAGGTGTAGGCAACCAACATCCCACTTTACCGATGCGACCCGAGAATGTTTGCATGGAGAAGGGATGCAGTTAGTCTTAGCTTACTAGAAAACGACGAAATAGAAGTATTTCACGTCTGGTATACGGCCATGTCTAAAATTAAAGTTTTTTTGGAAAGACTTCGAAAACAAAATTTTCGAAAAAATTGCAAAAACACTTTTTGTGAAAAATGTTATTTCCTATCTAACAGTAATTTCGTTTTTGAATATGTTAAGTAGTCCCGGAGATATTTAGGAAAAACCGGTTTTTTAAAGTGACGGTTTTTTGCTAATATCTTGTAAACCGTTTGTTGTACAGAAAAATTATAGGAACAAAAATTACTCACAATTATATTACTAACCACATATTAAAAGAAAAAAAAATCTAAAAAAATAAAAATTTGCATAAGAAGGTATTTATCCCACAATTTGACCCCTTTCCCCATACTCCACGGACCCTGAAAACGATCAGTTGCTTTGGGTAGTTGACATCTATATGTGTGCCAAATTTCAAATTGATACGTTAAGTCCTTCGAAAGTTACGGAGTACACACGCACATCACACAGACAGACAGACAGACAAGATTTTATCAAATTTTGATTTTGGACGTTTTCGAACATTTTAAAGCGATTGAGCAAATAAAAATTTAAAAAATTGTTTTTAGCGATACAGTACTTCCCATCCGTTGTATGTGGAAGTAATTAACTGGAGAGCGAATACTTGGCCCTCTTTAAATTTACGCGAGATGTTCTATATGTTCTAAGTCGGTGCACTACCTGCCCGATTATAAGGCGATTTTACCCTGCTACGAATCTGTATTCTGTAAATTTATCTTTATTCTTATTTCTCAACTGTAACTACTATAGACGGTCTACTCAAAGAAATGGTAAAAAAGGTCCAAGGATCGCCTGCTGGACAATCTGGACAAAGATTTCAGGCATGCTTCCCTGGGCGACTGCAGTGAACGAAATTTCTAGAATTCGCTGCGATCGACTCGTGAAGATGTTTCTGAAGTCACAATTAATACGGGCAAAGGGAGAATCAGGGTATGAGACCAAGCACATACGATTGTTATCCATAAGAATTGTTTGTAATGCAAGTTGAGTATAAAATTCAATAAATACGTGGTCTGTTTTAATCAAGTAGAATATACATATATTGCCAAGTTGAATTCGTTAGTAGTAAAATGTTCATCATTATCCTAACTAACTTTACAACAAAGCGAATATATATTAAAAAACTTAATTTATATGAATACACCAACGTCAACTTTACCTTATATTACACCAAATTTGGTAATAACAAAGCATACCTGCGCTTCTCTCCACTTCCTTATATAGTCTTGTTGCAGAAGTATGGAGAGATCGGTGGTAAAACCCAATGTTTCTGTTTTAATTAAAATAAATTACTCAGCATTACTTAAGGGTGTCTACCCTATGTGCCAATTCAAAATTGTCGGGGTGGTGTAAAAAGTTTCTAACTTTTATATTTAAAATTGAGCTGTCCCTAAATAAGTTTAAATTTTTAAAATACGGGGTTCAACTTGTAATGATAATAGTATTAATGGTAATACACTTGACTTAAACAATTGTTTATTTACCTGTTATTGATTAAATATCATTTACATTAATAGGGAACTAATTATTTAAAGTTCTAAATGAAAAACTTTAATTTTATGACAGGTTATTATCAGATTAATTTAAATTCTAAATGACCTTTATTGCTGTACGTATGAAATATTATTGCATGTAATACCTATTTTGTTACGTAAATAATTCTCACTAAATCTGCATTATTTGCTTTATGTTTTAAGCAATTACTTACGTGCAAAATTATATAATTAGTATAAACAAGCAAAAAAGCAATTGGTATTCTGAGTGCGAATTTAAACTGCACAGGTGTTTTTGGTTATGTTTATATTCAAAGAGATTACATTTTTTTAGTCGGATGTCGTTAAGATGAACTTGGTCATCTTACGTTACAACAAACAACAGCGACTTACAACAAACGACATCGCAACACCCGTACGTACGACGGTCGACTACGACATACGACGTATCGTAGAATGGGATTAAACGACCCTCTGATGAGCTGGTTATGATATCTCCAAGTGAATACAATTAGCAGGGCGAAAACTATATAATTTGAATCAAATATACGATGACTGATTTGTAAGTTAAAGTAATTTTAATTCAATTAGCAATAATACTCTGTAATACATGCAGTGAGCTCGGAAATATTTTCAAGATTAAACTTGATCGCTTTGAACAGGTTTTAGATTATAAATAATGAAAGACAATGTTCCAAGGTGTGGCCCTTAATCTCCATTACGCAAGTATATATATATATATATATATATATATATATATATATATATATATATATTATATCGGAGATTTTCCTATCTTCAAGGCAATGGTTTCTTGATAGAAGATGAAACGTGTTCAAAATAATATTTAGCCCGATATACGCTACAAATAGTAGAACAAAACACCGTCTAGCTCGATTCCCGTTACTGTCTACCTTGTATGAGGATTTTTCTGGGGGTTTTCCTTATATACATGTAGCGGCATGATCACTGCGTATGTGCACACCATGTGCGGCTACTTAGGCGAATGTTGGGGTAGTATTTTCCCCCACAGAACCCTATCTGCAATCCTTCCGATCCTATCCTGAATACACCCATCTTTAATCCCACCATGCATATATACGTAATGTATGTATGCTGGAATCCATGATTGTGGCTGAAGGAGCTTGGAAAGCTCAAACAACCCGCCCTCTCCTTTGGGAGGGAGTGAAATACGTGACCTTTCCTTTTCTTTCATCAGATGTCTCTCAAAACTTACCCTGAAGCTTGTACAAAATGAAAACAGTATGAATTGTTTAGACAAAGATGACACTGTAGTGGTCTGCTAATAATTCCTGTTACCAAAATACTCAAAACAAAAACCAGATCCAGTTTATAAGTTATCGTAATATATGAAATAAGTCTTAAGGTACTGGTTTTCTAAACCACTTTATCAATTACAGTTAATCCCCCGTTATTATGTATTGTTTTCTTACTGGTGGCAAGATAAAAAGGAGCAGAAATTAGTGATTCTTCAGATAAAAACGCATGACATACTTAGATAGCGTATTAACGTATTAATAGAAGGGTATCCATCGAGGTAAAGTAAAATACGTCAATAAATTAAGCTTGAAGAAGTCTCAGAGTGAGTGATGCAGGTTATAAAACTAGAAAATTCAAGTCTTTTTTCTTTCATTCACGAGGAACCATTTTTAACCTCAAACGAAGCAGGAAGTAATATTCTATTTGATAGGGCGACATACGCCTGTCCAAATCAAAATTTCCACTTCAGAAATCCCATTATAGATATAACTTCCCACCTTTAAAAACACTCGAATCATAAAAAGTGATTCGAGATTGTAAAACGAGTATATAAGTGTAACATAGACGTAAGAACATATTATTTCTATATTGAAATGATATTAATGTTTACCTTGAGACAATACTCACAATCATCGTGACGCTATTGTAATTGTGTGGTTCACGATCGCAATCATTATTTTTTATGGTTTTTATTTTACTTATTCAGCAATCTGAATCTAAAAACATATAAAGTGTAAATGACACATAACGATTTTGATGTTAAGTTTGAACAAAATATTTTAAAAAAGATTTTATACCGTTTTTATCAAACGAAACTAACAATTTATAAATGCAAGTAAAAACAAACGAAACCAAACTATACGAAACGGCAACAGTGACAATAAAGGAGTAATGTGATAGAATGTGCGTACTAAACGTCATTGGACGATGTTTTGCCGCCACGATGTTTTAAAGTTAGTTGGCATATATCCCGTTTTCATGTTTGCTTAGGAGCGCCATATGTATTTTGTAATCTCGCTAGGGCAAACGACAAATAAAATTTAATTATTAATGGTTACACTCATGTATACATTCTTAAAATTAAGCAAATTATGTAAACGATTAAACTCGTCCAATGTCTAAGTGAAAGAGTTTGATACCGATGGTGAAGGTTTAGAAGCATTAGTATCTTCACTACGTTGTAAAAGATTTCGGACAATATCTATTTTGTTATTACGGAAATTTTCAGCATAAACATCAGCACCTACGGTAGACCGCCATTCAACATGCGTTTTTCATTTTTTCACTTCCTCCAGCATCAGCCGAAAAAGGTTCACCTGAAGTAATCACCTGTGTAGCGAGGAAAATTCAGAAATATAGCATTAACTTTTTTGTGACAATTTTCCCAATGTACTCTTTCCAATACGGTATAATCCTTATACTGAACAAAACAAACGAAAACGCTGTTTGTCGAATTTTTGTACGTTAAAATACGTTCTAGGTATCTCAAATTAATTTGATTAGTTTCTTGTTTTTAACAACAAATGGTATGTCGCTTTGGGTTTGAGTATACTTTACATTAACTATACAAAAGGAACCTAAGTTTTGAACATCATTAATCACTAATTGCATTAATTAATTGCTACTATATGCATCAGTTCCTTTTAATATAAGAACACCTTGAAATAAATAATACATTAAAAACCATAAAATTACTCTCTTTTTGCCATTAAGAACTAATTATCTCACTGATTTTTGTTCACAGAAACATCTGGTTATGTATGGTTACGTTATGGTTTATGTAGATTCCTAATCGTTCAATCTTTAACTGAAGGTGTTTGAAACGGATGCTAAAGGTTTAGATGCATTCGCTTATTCTCTACCCCCTATTAAGGGAGTTTTCAACATAACCATTAGCAGCTAGGATAGACTTCCACGTATTTGACGTTCAGCAATAGCCGAAAGGGATGTGCTTAAGGTAACCGCTTGTGTAGTCAGGAAGATTCAGAAATATTTTTGTGACACTTTCCCCAATGTACTTTTCCAATATGGCACCATCTTTACACGGGAAAAATAAAACGTAAGTGCTGCAATATTTGTAGGTTAAAACGCGTTCTAAGTAATTATATATATATATATATATATATATATATATATATATATATATATATATATACACATACATACATACATTTTTATAATAGTTGAATTTATTCAACTGTTACACTATTAATTTTTCTGAAGGACCATAGTGTCATATATCTTTACTCTTGCGTAATATTAGAGCTCCAAACATATACTAAAACCTAGTTACACGATCAAACCTCACTAGGCGTCGTGCAGACCTACCGACGTAAGCGGGTTGCCAAGTCCGCTGCAGTAGAAATGGGCGGGTTCAATATAAATCGTAAAATGAATGAAATGTAGTTTCAAACACCTTACACCTACCATAAATAAACAAATAACAACACTCAATCCAGAAAAAAACTGTCTCTAGGCGCCACCATAATCTTAAATCTTTCTAAAATAAATAGTCCTAGGCGGGGTATTAAGTTAACACTACCTGACTGTGGAAGAATTGTAGCCTACTCAATACAACCATACACAACGCAAGTTCAGTTACGCTTTCACTTCAACAGAGTACGTTAAACTTCCTCTCAGGAAACTTAATGCACATCAATAAAATTTAATTATTCTTAAAGATAGATTTATCCAAAGATTAATAGAATTTTGAAGCATACGAGTCGCCGTAAACTTATTGACCGCACCCTGTATATTCACAAAATCGCAGTAATGAAACGTTATTTGCATACATTCTAATTTACCCTCGTATACACAGATTAATATTTATAACTGTCATAAAAATTCTAAAATAAATGAATATCACCCAATTTAGAAAAATAATACTTGGTTGTACAAATTATTAACCACAAAAGCATTAATTCTTATTTAAAAAATTTAAACATGTAACAATCATTGCGTCGTTCATAAATCATATTTTCTATCAAATATTATTTGAATACTTTCTCTTTAAAATGTATTTAAACGTTCACCAGTATGAATTAATTGTAATAATTCAAATCTGAAATATCTGTTTAATAAATACCTTGTTATCAGTATTACGTATTTAGTGAATGTTAATGCAAAATAAGTAAATTCTGTAATCGATCTGACTCGAAATAAACAATTCTCAGATCAAGCATTAAGCCAAAATATCAAAAAATTGATTAGCCTTGGACGGTGCAATCCTTTATTTAATTTCACCCAAAGAAACAATGAACTCTTTATAATATTCCTTTAGACTAAGGAATCATAATTTACACAAATAAAGAAATAAGTTAATTCTTGCACCAGTATTACCAATCTTTCAAGAACATTTACAGATATTACTTATATTAAAAATCCCTAAATCTTATGATCTACCCATATAATTACGGTAATATTGCCTGAAATGAAACAATAATATAAACAATGTGACCTCTCAAGATAATCAAACTTTTATCATTCAAAAAACTGAAATTATTCTTACATAAATAAGTTCCGCTTTCCTTTAACTGGTATGATGTGTTCAGTGGCCACTGGGTTGATTCGTTATAATTACCCCTTAGTATGTATCCATACTTGTCACTGGTAAGCGGCCATCGACGGGGCTTTACTATCTTAGATATTCGTATTCTGTTGCCTAAAACAAACTGGAGCAATTAAATTTACTACATGCCCTTTACGAAAAGCAAATGTTAGTCACAGAACGTTTATATTTACAGTTTACACTTACACATTAAAATTCTTAAATGTTTCTACACAATCGATTTAGTACTGTTACGATCGCACATATACTTAAATCAATACGTTTAATGTCCGATACTGCTTAACGTAATTCATAAGTGACAACTTTATTTTGTAACGTAAAGAATCACTTTAGAGTCCTATTTAGATCACGCGGTCCTGCATGCCCAATATTTCCAAGTCGATGTTTGCTGTTTAGTTTAAATCTGATTCAACACTTCTAAATTTTGAAAAAAAACTCACTAGTATTTTTTTCAATTCACGAATTAATCCTATCATTTGTAAATGTTTAAATACTTCATCCCCAAAATGGGTGTTTGCAGTAAACTAATATGCACTGCAACACAGATCATTTTTATGATCTCACCAAACACTCGCGCGCGATCACCCATTATGGTAGCTTTTTCCCGAGCGTCGCTTTGCGTTTCCCAGTAGTATCTCCCTTATATACCTGCGTTCATCCATTTTTCCCAACGTCATCACATTTTTTGCGCTAAAGTCACAATCAACCTATTCCAAACAAGCTTTCCGCTACGCGTCTTTGCCGAATGAAATTTCTGAAACGGATCTAACGTTTGTTTACAAAGTCTTTGAAAAGACCGTAATTCCCATTCAAATTCAGTTCATATACTGTGCAGATCTATATTCAACTTTTTATGAAAGTCTTACATACCCGCAATTTTTCCTTCCACACAATTTAGCAAATTCTAATTCCAATTGTCCTTGAGCATACATTCAATGTTACATTTATACAAGCAAAAATATACATACATATTCTTTTCTACACTTTAATACAATATCCACTAATTCACATATTTACAACAATTTTAGTATCGCATTCCACACCACACAGTGGCAAAGTTCGGTAGCATTTAACCATTAGCGTCTCAATAGGGGTTATACCAAAACATTATTTCTCAATCAATATTGATACTTGCAACTCAAAAATCTTCATACAATATTTAAATACTCTTTTCCATGATCCACAACGCTTTACTAAAATTCCAGTTGCTTAACATTTACACTAATTTACATTCTGTACACACAATAAAAAATTTCTCGTGCAAACTCACGTTCATTTACCATCCAAAGTACGTTCTACGCACAACAAGGCAGCATATACCTAGTGCGTTAAAGTAATCTCACAACCTACTCCAGGACCTGATTAAAAAATGTGTAAAGTTTGACCTTAATCCATATTTATACCTATATATATGTATATATATATATATATATTTATATATATATATATACATATATATATATATATATATATATATATATATAATATACAGGGTATATTATATATATCGTGGACGAAGCTTTATGAGTTTATACAATATCGTTTTCAAAATTATTTATTGCAGGATGGTGTGAGTAGACATATAAGGCCGATCCTGGACCAGTTCAAGGTCACCCATGTAAATCTTATGGGGATTTATTTCAAGGTCAAGTGAGTTTTCTCGTTATGCCAGAACGCGCTCCACGTCTCAAGCATGCTTGTGGTGGGGATTTAAATTTTGGAGTCACTCGCCCTCTGGTGGTGAAATCGGAAGCTTTGGAGCTCTTTCAAGGTCGAACTTTAAGCGGGAGATTTAAAATGTAGTTGGTCAAGGTCAAAGCTAAAAGTTGCAAGGTAATCATAAATCAAAAATAGTTTTGAAGGTCAAAGGTTATTGACTTACGGTGGTTTCTTAGAAATATAAAAGGTCAAGGTGAAAAGCTAAAATAGAAGTTGCAAGGTAATCATTCTTAGAAATCTGAAAGTTTTTGAGGAGGTTAGCAGTTTTGAAAGGATGCATGTTTATAATAAAAGGCTTCTCCGTGATTGCATGATTCAGTAAACTTTTCATTGCTAGAAATGGTGAAAGTAATAAGATTGATAAGGAGAGAAAGAAAGAAAGAATTATTAAGTATTGATGAGAGAAAGAAAAGGCTCGAGGTGTTAATCAAGGAAATAAAAAAATTGAGGGTAGATTTAGAGCTGTATGAGCTAAAAAAGAAAATGATGCAACTTCGAGTGAATGTGCCATGAAAAGGTGCTTTAGTAAATAAGTAATTACATGTATGTTATATTGCATAAGGAAAAGGCACTTCATTTGAAAAAAATAAAGTGTGTGTGTGTAGGCATAGAAGAAAGAAAAAAAGTGAAATTTCTGTTTGGTTTTAATTGAATTATATAGATATATATATATTAAACGAGTTTCTTATCATGACTTAAATTATACAAATTATGTAGGAAGAAATGACACATAAAGCTTATATATATTTATATTTATTTATAAATCACTAATCCTTTACCCAAAAATTCCAATTTTGGCATGTATACTAAACAAGTAAGAGCGCAATAGGTAGCAGTCCAAAATTCTCAAAACTAAAAAATGTGAAAAAAATTTTCAATGATTAATGATAAAGTTTGTAGTTTTGATATGTAATTGAACGTTGTTAATCGCTTAATAAATCACAACTCGATAATCCTTTACCCAAAATTCTGAATTTTCGTATATATACCCAATAAGTAAGAGCGCCAATTATAGCAGTTTCCAAAATTTGAAAACACAAAAAAAATGTGATAAAAAATGTGATGAAACAATTCATGTTAGCAATTAAAGTACTACTGAAATTGCTTAATAAATCACAACTCGATAATCCTTTACCCAAAAATTCTGAATTTTCGTATATATACCCAATAAGTAAGAGCGCCAATTATAGCAGTTTCAAAATTTGAAAACACAAAAAAAATGTGATAAAAAAATGTGATGGAACAATTCATGTTAGCAATGAAAGTACTACTGAAATTGCTTAATAAATCACAACTCGATAATCCTTTACCCAAAATTCTGAATTTCCGTATATATATCCAATAAGTAAGAGCGCCAAAGATAGAACTAAAAAATTAGGAAAAATTGAAGGTCCTCTTTTACTATTAGAATGCATTTTTCCCCAAATAAATCAAGCACCAATATGAAATATGATAAAATAAAATAATAGTGTAACTAATTTGTAAACTATTTGTAATACGGTTTTTTCTAAAATAGATTTTAACGATTTTACAAGAAATAAAGTAATAATAACGCTCACAATGAATCTTTAGACATCTTACATATATATACATAATTACAATTCAACTTAAATGGATTGTACTCGTAATGAGTAAAAAGCATGCAATTGCAAAATGCATCCATGTAGTATTATAAGTATGGTTTGTAATATGATATTCAAGTACTGTACTAGAATGGAATGCATAATTGCAATTATTGTTGTGTAAACGATAGACATGTACTTGAACTACGAAAGTGATGTATGTTTGAAAGTGTGTGATGTAAGAAAAGATGTATGTACATATCTATGGAAAGAGATAAAAACGAGTCGACGAGGACGCTCCGGGGCAGGGTGTAGGAGGGATGTGGGGAAGGTTAGTAAAGTCCTAGAAAAATGCGCTCTTAAAAATTTAAATTTTCGTCTAATTCCGAGAAAAAAATTTTTTCAACGCAGTTGTGTTGTAGAAGTGGTAATCTATCATTTGATGTAATAATTTTTCCAAAATATGAAAAATTACACTTAAATTGCCCAATTCCATTTTGAAACAACAAAAAGCACTTAAAACACACCTTTTTGTACTTACGTAAGCTCAGAAGAAACATATGCATGCCATTTATCCATTTAATGTATCTAAATGCTCTTTAAATTACCAAATTCAATTTTAAAACAACACTTAAAACATGACTTGTAATTTTCGGTGCAGCGTTAATAATCATTGTAGGATAATGAACGCAGTTTTTTGCTGTGAAAGCATTTAGGAACATTCTATTTCTATGTCATCAATTTACATTACAACTTTTAAACAGGATTTGTAAAAATATATGAATGCAATTGTGTCATTTGTGTTGCATAAATACATGCTGTAAAGTTTTCAGATTTACATGCATTTGAGAACTGTTTTAACTTTTATTTAACGCAAGCTTTCTTTTAACTGTATTATATTTTCACACTTTCTTTATATGCTTTATATGCTTTATATATGCTTTATATATGATATTTTGCAATAACCTTCTTAGTGTATTTTTAAGTTATTATTTCCTATAATTACAAAATTAATTGAAATTAACATTTTGTATTCAGCACTTACTCAAGGATTCAATTATTTCCTTAACTTATTATAAGTTAAAAATTTGTAACGCAGCATGCAATTAAAATTTGCAAAAAGGACTGCTTTACTTTGATGCAGAAATTTATGCATGAGTAAGTCAGACTTCAGATGTTTTAATTTCACTTTTCTAGCGCAACTTGGACTATCACTCAAATTTTTTAGCTGTAGTAAAATTTTTTGGATAATGGGAATAATTCATGAAAAATAATAAAAATATAAAAACAATTTACATTTATTTTGTATAATGAAAAGATACAATAAATTCCACAAAAAACATCACACATCCATCCCTTCCAACGTAAGCAATATATTTTCAGTCTTTAGTATATTTTGCCGCACACACTCTAAATATTGATTAGCCTCCTTCAGTTCTTTATCCAGTTTTTCCGCTCGCTCCACCCCCACCACCTCACTATTCAAATAGTCATTGTGAAGCTTTGCAACCACCGAATACTTGTTTCCTAAAGGCTTGAAGGGTCGGTGGATCGTGCTCATAATCCTGCTGTGTGAGATGCCCTTCTATAAGAGTCAAATTTTTCCTCCATATTGCAGGTTTCGCAACGGTGGTGGTTGTGGGGTGTTGCTATAACCGTGGTTGCTGGTGTTATGCTGAAAAAATGAATAATTTTATTTGTACTAAAAATTCTCTATGAATTAATGAAAGGAAACTATAATATTAATTAATTAAAATTGTACATACCTCTCGAAATACTTCGAAAATTCATCCTCTACATCACTATCCTGATGGAGATGATGGGGATCTCTTCGAAGGGTGCTGGTTGCGTCATGTTATTTATGATGGGGATGGTCTCTTTGAAGGGTGCTAGTTGTGCGGTGTTATTTGATGGGCGCACCAAAACATCATGTAAAATACAAGGTTTTGCCTGTCTTTTTAGTGAAAGTTTAGATCGTTTACTGGATGAAGCCATTACTAATGGTGAATAATTAATGAGTATTCAATTAAAACTTTAACGTTATATACATAGATCTGTTAACGTTAACAAAATTGATAACAAGTGGAAGTGGTTAGTACAATGACCTGAGCAAGCAAAGGTGATGCAGCATGAGTCATGAGAACAGTATTGATGTCAAGGTTAATATATGTTCCCAGTAAACGCTAAAAATGCAATCTATGCACACTGAAGCTCTTGCAACAAGTTATAAGCAGTTTTGACCTTGAATGCTGGGTTTATATTACTATATAAGGAGATAAAGAGCAGTTTTGTACCAGTCAGTATATTGCACTCACGACTAGAATTGCAATTGTATACCTAAAGTACTTCTATAGTTACTTAAATTTTTAATTTTTACATATCAAATAAATATAATATTTGTTTCCATTACTATATAATCGTGTGCTTCATATTTTCTTGCAGTGTTGGATACAGTTTTGAAGGTAACTATGAGTAACGGTATACCCAACAGTAGTGATATTGTTAATTTAACAAGAAATATTATTCCATTGTTGAAAACCCAAAATGAATTTGTAAGGCACATCCGTATAATTAACACTAATATTAAGCTATTGCGAGATATAATTCAAAATAAAATTTATTTAGAGACATGCGAAAATTTGCTTAAACTCGAAAGTAATTTATCATTGCTAAAGTGTTATCTTATAAGAGTTAAACAGTTAAAGAGCGCTTCAGAGAAAACAGGTAGTGGAAATGTTACTAAAAAGCGTACACGCAAATTAAGTTGGTACTCTCTAGATTCATGTTTCAATGGTAGGTTACTTACTGGAATTATAGTCAATATAGCAAACATCAAGGACCCTCTTATTTTTTACAAAATGCATACAATAGTTTTGCGCGAAAGGTTAAAGTAATGCTAAGACAAACGATGCTAAAGGTCAATGTCATTTTAGTCTGCAATTTCATGCAACCTCAAAATCATGTTATTGAGTTGAAGACATTTGCCATAAAAATTATGTCATCGATATTACCACCAATTTGCGTGAGTGGTATAACAATAACGTTTATTACAAATTACAAAAATTAGAGGAGTTTTCCGAAAGGGATTCTGGTTGGGCATTACATGAAGTTTTACATTTAAAGGTGAATATTAATAGCTATACTCCATTTAGAGGTGGCCTTTCGACTTACGTTAAAGTTCCTTACTTCATAGCAGTAAAGCATGCGGTAGTGAATGTTAAGAACGATGACGAGTACTGCTTCCTGTGGGCCGTTGTTTCGGCATTATACCCAGTGCAACTTCATTCAGATAGAGTTTACAGTTATCCTCATTTTAGAGATGTTTTGAATTATGGTTCAATTTCCTTCCCATTAAAATAGATGATGTAAAAAATTTGAAAAATTAAACAACCTCTCCATTAATTTGTTTTGTATTCAGGGAAAGGTGTATTACCGCTAGTATTAAGTGTAAATCAAGAAAATAGTGTCAGGGAACCTATAAATCTTTTAGTACTTTCGCCTAATTATCATTCTGCGGGTTCTACTGCTGATGCTATTAATACAAAAATTATACTGTTTATCATTTCGCGTGGATTAAAAATATGTCAGCTCTTTTTCTAAACAACTATCGAGTAGGGGCACAAGAAGTTTATTTGTTATCAATGCTTGAATCACTTTTCTTCAGATCACCTTCTACAAAAACATGTCACTCTCTGCCATCAACTTAATCAATGTTCAGTCAGGATGCCTACCGAAGCGGAATGTTCCTGCAGTTCAAAAATTTCGCATTTCAGGAAAAGGCACCGTTTGTAATTTATGCGGATTTAGAAAGTATTTTAGAAAAGTGTACAAATTTAACATCACTTGGGGTAATACTCTATTTCATTCCAAACATATACCCTTTAGCATTGCTTACTACTTAAAGTGTTCATACAATGATTCTTTATCTCGATTTAGGCTTTATAGAGGAAATGATTGCATTCAATGGTTTGTTAAAGAGCTTCAAAGTATTGCACATTGGAGCACCGAAATCATTAATAAAATAATTCCTATGGGTACTTTAACTCCCAATCAGGTTGAACACTTTGAAAGCACTACGATCTGTCACATTTGCGAAAAACCATTTACAGATAATGATATAAAGGTCAGAGACCATAACCATTTCACCGGAGCATTTCGAGGAGCATCACATCAGAATTGTAACCTAAACTATAAAGACTCTCACATCTTACCGGTTGTGTTTCATAATTTGTCAGGTTATGATAGCCATTTCGTCATTAGAGAATTGGCTACTATTCCCGGTACGATTTCACTCCTACCCATAAACAAAGAAAGATATATCTCTTTCACAAAAGTAATAGAAGGTAGTAAAATTAAGTTTAGATTTATTGACTCTTTCAGATTTATGAGTAGTAGTATTGAAAAGTTATCAAACTATTTGGAAAATAGTAAAAAGTTATTACCGAGCTAAATGTAACAATGAAGAAGAATTTTCTTTACTAGTTCGCAAAGGTGTGTTTCCTTATGAGTATATTGATACTGGGAGAAATTAAACGAGACCACGCTCCTCCTAAAGAAGCATTTTCAGTCATCTTAATAATGAGGGAATCAGTGATGAGAGTTTTGAGCATGCGGTTAACGTTTGGAACAAATTTAGTATTAAATCGTTAGGGAATACTCAGGATTTGTATCTAAAACAGACGTTCTACTTTTAGCGGATATTTTCGAGAACTTTCGGCAAACTTGTATAAGTACTTACGAGCTTGATCCTCTGCACTATTATACAGCTCCCGGTTTAGCATTCGATGCTATGCTTAAAATTACACAAGTAAAGTTAGAATTATTTACAGACATTGATATGTTAATGTTTATTGAAAGAGGGATTAGAGGTGGTGTAGCTCAATGTTCAAATCGGTATGCTAAAGCTAACAATAAGTACATGGAGGAAAAATTTGATCCTACCTCTGAAAGTGTGTATTTAATGTACTACGACGTGAATAATTTATATGGAGCCA
This sequence comes from Vesta saturnalis, assembly GCA_036346205.1. Taxonomy (NCBI): domain Eukaryota; kingdom Metazoa; phylum Arthropoda; class Insecta; order Coleoptera; family Lampyridae; genus Vesta; species Vesta saturnalis. The sequence continues at coordinate 1,300,749 of JARFJB010000229.1, read as the reverse complement.
CCATGTCAGAATTTCTACCATTTGGCGATTTTTCTTTTGTTGATGAAGCTAATTTTGAAACTTTAGATGTAATAAACCATCCTGATGATTCGGAAATTGGTTATATAGTCGAGTGTGATTTAGACTATCCTATAGAATTACATGAGAGTCATAGTGATCTACCGCTAGCACCCGAACATATGGTTCCACCGCGTCTGATTCCAAAATGAAAAATTACTGCTTACCTTGTATCCAAAACGTAATTATGTAATTCATTACAGAAATTTAAAAGTATATTTAAAATATGGATTGAAGTTGGTAAAAGTACACCGTATATTACGTTTTAAACAGTCTCCGTGGTTAAAAAATATATAGATTTAAATACAGCCATGCGTCAGCAATCTCAAAATGAATTCGATAAAATTTCTATAAATTAATGATTAATAGTGTTTTCGGGAAGCTGATGGAAAATGTACGTAAACATAAGGACATACGGCTAGTAACGAAATGGGAGGGTCGCTATGGTGCTCGTGCTTACATATCAAAACCAAATTTTCATAGTTGTACAATATTTGACAATGATATGCTTATCATTCAAATGAATAAGCTTGAAGTATATTTCAATAAACCTATATATGCAGGATTCAGTGTTTTAGACGTTTCAAAAACTTTTTATATAATTTTCATTACGGCTACACGCTACCCAAGTTCCATAATAATGCTAAGCTCTTGTACACGGATACGGATAGTCTCATATACGCCTTTTCGGTTCCCGATATCTATCAATGTATTAAAGAGGACATTGATAAATTCGATACATCTGATTATAGTCCCGACAACATCTTTGGACTCCCATTAGTAAACAAAAGGTCCCCGGCTTAATGAAAGATGAAAACCATGGCGAAATTATGGTTGAATTTGTAGGACTTCGTGCAAAAATGTATGCTTACACGGTTGATGAAAAGGTTGTAAAAATCAAAGGGTTCTACGCAAGCAAGCGTGAGGCAGATCACGATTAATGATTATAAACAGGTCCTGCTTTGAGAGTAGCGTAATAAGGCGCTATCAACATCTCATAAGGTCAAAGAAACATGATGTGTTTACCATTAAACAAAATAAAGTCATACTCAATCCTTATGACGATAAACGCTTAGTAAATTTTGATTTCACTGATACTAGACCATGGGGTATAACTTTCAGTAAACAATGAGCAGTCTTCAAGTCAACTTGCAGGAAGAGCTGCAGTGCAGTAGTGATCAAATATACAAAAAGTACCTGAAGCGTTCTTTGACCTCTCCTGAAAACTATACATTTATACTGAATATATTACAAAATATTGTTATTCCCGATGAGTGTTTTTACTGGTGTGCTATAAACTCAAAGTGTGCAAATGAAATTATTATTAGGACATTATTTGATAAAAAAATTAAATTAGACGATACCATTAAAAGTTTTATGAAATTGTGTACCGATAAAGGCTACAATTCATTAACTTTTGATAAAGTAGATAGGATCTTAGACGATATGAGTGTACTTGGTGACATACCGCTTAAAATGTATCTATATGATTTATTAAGGGTTCATGATTCAACAAATGTTAAATCTACGTTAGAAAATATTGCTTACAAGGACACTGTATTTATTATAACTGAATGTATTGAGAAATCGACATATTATGCTAACTACAAGTGCCTCGATATTTTGATTGAAATATTATTAGAACAAAATATCAACTATAAGTTTCAACCGTGGGAAAACGATGAGCACCACAAAATTTATTACTGGATACTAGACAACATCAATAAAGGTGAAACAAATTCAAATTCCTGTTTGGGATGGAGGTGTGGGCCAGATTCGGGTATATGGCCATCCAGTAATTTAAGTGATTATATAAGTACTTTAGGTTCACTTTATAAGATAATGAAATTTTAAAAATAAATGTAATATTTAAAAATAAAATACTATTATTTTTTGTGTGTTTTATTTCATCTAAGAGCTACATCCTTTTCTACAAACTATATATATATAACTAATATAAGTAATTTGTTTCACAAAGTACAGGTTAAATGTTATAAAACAATATCATCCTTATTGATCCATGATCTTTCATCCAATCCCCACCATTTTACGAATAACTTATTATTCTTGGAGCGAAGCACTTTTTCTACTAGATATACATCGGGATACTTTGTTTTTGTAATTCATGTTCATAAAACCCTCCCAGTACAGGATTTCCCTTCATGTCTTCAAGCATGTACGTAGTGGGGTTAGTAATGCAAACTTTCACAATCTTAAATAGTTCACTAGACCAATTGGGTGTGTATCCTTTGGCGAAAATATTTTTAAATTTACTGATTCGTACTATGTCACCCACAGAATATCGATTCCCATCGAATATTTTTATGTTAGTGTAAGCCTCTAGCTTTGTATGATTACCAACATCTTTGGGCTTCATTCTAATAGTTCTATGCTTACGATTGTTATAATCCATCGTTATGGTATCAATTGTATCAATCCATTTATATTTACCTTGCAGGCTGAATGACTTATATAGAGCACCTTTAATGGTTCTGATAACACGTTCAGCAATTGCAGCCTTCTTTGTGCTATAGGTAGAGTAATGATTGACTCCATAACGATGCATTAGTTTAGTAAAATGCGCATTGTAGAATTCTTTTCCTGCATCTGTCTGCAAATTGGTAGGTTTCCGACCTTTTTCAAAGATTGTTTGCATGGCCTTGGTAACTTCTTGACCTGTTTTCGTTTTTAATCCTTTAGTCCATAAGTATTTCGAAAACAGTCGATGACCACTAATATATACTTATAACCCTTATTTTGTTTGGCATATGTGTTAAATTCAGCTAAATCTGCTTGCCAAAGATCATCAAAACCTCTAATTATTGTTCGCCTTCGTTTAAAATTTTTTCGTGCAGGTTTGTGCAATTCGTTGACGAGTTGTAATTTGGACATGGTGCTAATTTATTCACAATTTCTTTAAGTTGATGTAGTTTTCCTCCAGCGCTAGATAAGCGTTGGCGTTTCCTTTGAAAGTGTTCCGAACTGCTTGTAAACAGAAATCAAGGTATCCTTTATTTATAGCATCACCATCTTCTTCAGGGTCACCAACTGTGTCAAACGATTTCCATCCAAATCGAACCTTGTTGATACATAATATTGCCTAGTGATGACATCTTGAGGATCTATGGGATTGGCCACATTGCTGAGTCTCTTATTCTCAATATCAAATTGATTAGCATCAATCTGTTTAAACTGAGGGGCTAGTTTCTTTAATTGATACTGGACATATGAACGTCCAAATTTGTCAAGGGGCATTTTAGTTGTGACATGTCGACATCAATGCATTCTCATTTATATTGTTTAAAAAGCGGTTGTTCGGTTTTTCAATGTATCCATCTTCATATAGTTCTTCTACAATTGATATTATGTCATTTACAACACCTGTGTTTCCTGCTAATTTTTCTGCCCACAATACTTCCAGATCACGAATTAGTTCATGTATATCATTCCAATATTTATATTCAATGGGTCTGTTTGTTAATTCCTTAAAAAATATAGCTCCACCTCCTCCCTTGGTTGTGGTGGGTGATGATGACAGCAAGGGTTTGATTATTTGTGTATACTTTTTGCTGCGGCTTCCTCGAATCTGTGCACTTATGTCATAATCTCGCCTTACTACATTCGTAGCCTCTAAAATAGTTCTATATTTTTTCTATCTGTTGACTTTACTAGACTTAAGTCGGGTTCATTCATAATAAGCAGATCATATAATCCTGGAGTCCCTTTATACGTGACACCTTTAATAATTATATCGTCTCCTTTAATTGTGATGGGTGTATTACCAATTGTCCATTTATCAGTTTTGGTATCATAGTGGACTCCATACGTATGATCAATATCACCTTCAGCATTCTTCAAAATACGTTCAACATATATACGCGGCAATTCATTGTACTGCTCGAGAAATTCTTCCGAGATGGGTTCATTATGGGAATCATCTACGATACTAGACAGTTCTTCTTCTTCCTCCCAGTATTAATCTCCCCATGACTGATGTTTCCAAGAAAGATGGAAGACTTGAGGAGGATTTCTTCGAAAAACGGAAGCTGAGCTAGTGGACTAGTAGCACCCTTACTTGAATCACCTAATGGAGTGAGACGTGGGGTCCATTGAACTTGAGCTAGCGGACTAGTGGGGATAGTGGCGTGCTTTCTTGGAAATATCAATACGGGTGGTTTTTAGGTTTAACATCAATGACCTCCTCCTCCTTTTAGGTGTTTTTTATCGATTTTATTTACTATTTCAGTTAGAGGTTCTATTAAAGGCTTATAAGTACTTTCGAATGTTCTTTCATTATCAATGCGAGCAGTCTTAATACTGTTATACTTCTGCCGTATTATTTTACGAGCCTGAATAATTTTTCTTTAATATCCTCTCCTTGTTGTCCATTGCGACAAACAGGTACCGGTTCACCTTGAACAGGTAGCTGTTTACACTAAACAGATAGCTGCTAATACCTAAACAGATCAGTTACTACTAAACTGCTGAATGCGGTTTAAGGTATTATATATATATTCGCCTTATATACCAAAACGGATTTAATGAACAGGTACCCGTTTACCATGAACAGGTAGCTGTTGCGACAAACAGGTACCGGTTCACCTTGAACAGGTAGCTGTTTACACTAAACAGATAGCTGTTAATACCTAAACAGATCAGTTACTACTGAAACCAGTTTAAGGTATTATATATTCATCAAATCCTTTCCTATAGCGACCATTATTAACTTCAGCATCCTTGTTTATGACCATGAAACCAAACGGATCTACCCAGCACTTTGAACACATGTCCCGAAACAATTTCATGCTTATGGTGGGACTTATATGATCCTCATACGCATGTTTTAAGTTTAATTCATCTTGCTCAAATAATATAATTAGATTCGCATTATCACGAATTAATTGCTTTGGAATTTTACTGTAAGTTTGACTCAAATAGAAACAGTCAATATCGTTATGCCTACCCATAGAAAAATATGCTCTTATATTATTTTGCTTTTCACAAGCGATATCATCGAAAATAAAAATAGAGTTTGATTTTGCACAATTAGGCTCAATCACATCTTGATTGTCGCTGAAGGTAAAGTAACCTATGTCCTTCATTGGAAGTAAGATTTCCTGTAAAAGTTTGTACTTGTTTTGATTCAATGACTTAGAGTATACGTATACATGTTTAAATTTCAAACCATTTTTTCAGTAAGCAGACTGATCATTGCGTTTGTTTTACCGCAATTGGAGGGCCGCATATAATACCACGTATACTATTAGGAAGTAAATCACCATGTTTTGAAGTAATAGACTTTTCATCAAAGTCATGATTTTGAATTGAGAGTTTTGTTTCTGAGCAACTACTTTCATCTTTGATGGATGAAATAAAACTAAACGAATAATTACAACATCTTTATTTATATATTAGACTATACTACAATAATAATTATAATTTTTCACTTCTCCGGTGAGTGGACTGTACTGTACAATAGCATCATGGAGAATAAGACCATATACAACGATTCCATTATCGAAAGGTGTTAGAGATTCCATTTCCAATTTGATGTCCACTGTTGAGTTTTTAAGGATTCATTTTGTTTAGAGCAGTCCATTACAAATATTGGACATGATTTGAATTCGGAATAGTTGAATAATGCATCTTTATCATCTTCACCATAGTAATCACAACGAAATTTCAAAAATTGCGATAGGCAGGTATATATTGGTTGGCACTGAAGTTCAAATGCATTGCTTCATATGGATAATACTCAGAATTCAGATGTACTTTAAGATTTCTGATGTTAATGTGATCAAAATTTCCAGCCCTTGCTGACCTTGTATACCTTTTACCTTGTTGGAATGCAACAATTATCCAACGTGGTTTTTCCAGTTGCGTTGATGTTTTTATTGGCCATATGTCTGAGGTTGCTTGTTTTAAAGCAGGCAATTCATACAACTCCCATTGTCGAAATGGAACAGTAATAATAGAATTTTATTGATTCCTTGAAACAAGTTAAGTTTCGCAGCATCACTAAGTGTTAAGTGCGGTACTTTCCATTGAATTTTATTTAAGGTTATTGCGGCATCGACTTCACCATAGTAACAGTTTGTATCGCTTCTAGATCGAATTAAAACCAACTCTTGGCGCATATTCACGATTACCTGACGATAATCCTCCATTATTCCAAATATGTGGTTCAATGGTATGCATACTGTAAAAGATTTTTCTCCATTTTGCTCATCGAATTCTACTTGTAATGGTTCTTCATTCTTTGGTGACCATCCTAAATGACTTAGTGCTTTGCTTTTGCTTGCCGTATAAGAAATATATCCTTTAAGCGTAGATGTTATTCCTGGATTTCTACAAACATCCACTCTCTGACCACCTAACTCATAACGAATTTCTTCGAAAAGAAAGTTCGGGAAATTGTTGGTTAAGCTGCATGCTTTTCTTTCATCTTCTTTTTGAGCTCAAGTTTACCTTCTATGTACAGAAAACTATCATAAGTAGCCGTAATTAGATCTTGACTTTGAATTAAGATTCGTATTTCTTCGGAAGGTCCATATTTAGAAGATCCATATGGAAGATAAGTGTGAATATCTGATTTAATTATAGTATCATCAAAATGTACGTTTTGAAAGACGTTTAACGATTCTGCCATTGTGGTTGAGAACTTTTAAACCTATTGACGTTAAAAAGTATTTCTCTGCAGATGTTAACCGCAATGAAGGTTGATGACTAATTAATGACTTACTGTAGGGATGATGTCTTTTATATGAGTTTTGAAAGATGGAATTGGTCCTGGATTAATTCTCAGACCCATGTTCTTTTAGTTCTAAGCGTACAGTGAATGGTTCACTTTCACCAAAGTCTATTAATTCACCCTTTTGATTAGTCAAATTAATTGTTATATTACTAATAATGTCAGTGTTTACTTCTAAATATTGAGTATTGCTCGGAGTTTTATCTAGACGATAACCTGGAGGAACTGAAACATCAATCTCATATAATACTTTAGCAGGTTTCCCGTTTCGATAAGATCCCTTTATAATGTTGCACTCTACGTGTAGATTAGTGTGTTTAAGTATTTGGATGTCTAACGCAGATGTATGTAAAATATTTGGTTCTAATATTTTAGACTCAAACCCTAGCATGCGCCCAATACAATTTTCTTTAGTAAAATCAATCTCAAATGAACTGTTTATCTCACATTTAAGTGTATTGTTGTTTGCTCTAATGATAAACTTTTCTGTGGGTATTTTAGATTTTAGATAATCGTTAATTTCATCTAACTCATATGCACCGTGTGGAATATTAATCACTTGCAAATGAGATGGATTTGTTCTAAAATAAAATCTATCGTTGCCTGCATAAATGTTTCTAATGCTGTTGCAGCCGTAAAATCCAACCAATCCAATAACGTATTTCTTCCCCAAATCTAGCTCTATCGGTGGATAGAAGTTGTAGCTAGCTGTGTTACCAACACCTTCTAAACTGAATGTTATTGACATAACTGAGAAAATTTGATGTTGTGCTGATTATTTATATATAAAATTGTAGGCATAGGTGTCCGCAAATAATTGTATTAAACTCTTGATCTTGGTTGTAATTATAATATATTTTACACCCCGAAAGTAGTTAATCACTTCGTTTGGTGGTCGAATATTACCGAAACTATCGTAATACCATACCCTTTTACCACGCTTTTTGTAGCAAACCCAATGGGTACCTGGTCCTCTTTGGCTATCTAAGTTAATAATTCCAGATTCATTTTTCCGTGGCAATTTAGGCATGCTATCTCTCATAAAATATCCCTAAAGTACGGTACGTTTTGGAGTATTTCTTTAAATCAGTATCCGTTAACGGTCTTTCCGGTAATCTATTCAGTTTTTTGGAAACGGTTTTAAGTATAATGCACCACCACCAGATTTGTTTGGTTTTAGATATAGTGCACCGCCTTTCTTATTCATGGAGCCTATAGCGACCGATTCCATCATGCGATTATGGCGCGATGTCTCTTCCTGCAATTTTTAGCATTTTTAGCATCATTGACTGCTTTAGCAATTCCTGATGCACCGCCAGCTAAAGCACCGATTGCTGATAATCCTGCGAATAACGGAATAAGAAATGGTAAAACCCTCCTTGTTTAGGTAGGGAATTACTCTAGGAACTTTAATGTTTTCTTTCCTCCTAAATTTTTACCACACGTTTTGCCGTTGAAAGCGCTGACTTTATTGTGTCTGTGAAATTTCCGTTAGGTTTAATTTTTTAGCTATTGTCTTTCGTAAATGCAATAAATTTCCACCATTGCATTTCTTCTTCATATTAGATCGACGTTTACACCCCATTCCCAATTTTCTCTTTGCTTTCATGATGGTACTGACTGCTAAAGCTGCAGTTCGTTCACCTAGCGTTGCGTCTAATGATTTAAAGCGCTCCCAAGCTTTTTTTGTAAAATTTTATCTGCTTTATGTCTACTTTCTAAATCTCGGTAATCTCTGTAACTGATATCATGAAGTTTGCACTGAGCATCTAATTGATTAATGCCGAGGTCACCGCGTGCGAGTCGTTTTTCCAACTTTGTACCAGGACCGCAATACTGGTAACCAGGTAAATGCAATTCAAACGGAAGTTTATTGATTAGACCATTCACCAAACCACCACCACCTACACTCTTTCGCTTCTTAACTAGCATTGTTTACATGGATGGATAGAAGGGGTATTTATACCTAAATTGAGAAAAACAAATCATAGTTATTTCTTTATTCAGTAAATGCTATACATTAGATAAGCAGGACGATAATACAAAATTTCCATTAAACATACAGTGTTATGTGAATTAATATTATACTTAGCATTTATAACATCATCAATATCTTTATAAATGTCATCATCACCACCACTGAATTCTTTCTCACGAAAACGACGGTAGTCAACAACTTGTTGTATGAACTTTTCATAAAACACACCAGATTGTAAGATTCAAGAAATTCCAATCTATAGCTTACTATATCCTTTAAATTGAATAGTTCTTCTATACTATGTGAGTTGAATGTACAAGAACAGCACTTGTAGTTTTCTATCATAACAGTTTTCAAAATTCTGTCATATCCTTTAATTAATTCCCAATTGTAATAAATACCAAGATTACTAGATAGAGATTCATAATGTTGATCATAGATTATATCTTCTTCATTTACATTTGACCAATCAATTTCATTTTCAATTTCTTGAGATCGAAAAATTGTAATTCTACATATGAATGCCATCTTAGAAGCTCATTCCATTCCTTCATATCCAACACTACATTATTGCTTTGATCACAATTACGCACCAATACGCACCACTGGTGCAAGGTTGAGGTGTGTACTGTATCCAATTTCCAGATGTTTTGCATGATGAGTATCGTTCGATAGTTTATAATAGGTACAATCGATTAAGTATTCCTTAGCTGCTTGTTTATACACTTCATCCTTATATTGAAATGATGATGCAGTCAGTCTTAGCAGAAGAATAACCTTCATCGTGTTTCTCTTCATTTTACTACTACTACTACCATCACTATTTTGACAGCACCAACAAAATGTTAAATTATTCAGATTGTTACTGCAATGATGTGATGTATCCATATATAACGGTGAACTTCTGAGTTTGGATCGTTCCAGAAATGATTTTATTGCTACTTGCATGACTTTACTTGCTCACAATTTCACTATGACTAAACGCTGCTTAAGAAAATAATTCTAGTATTTCAATTTTACATATGGTGGGGTGCTACTATTAAAAAGAAAATGTTATGTTTGTTGTTTTGCCAGCTGCACCCAAACTACTTATAAACACATCCTTCGTGTTTAGGAGTGTTTTAAATTCTTCAATTCGTGTTTCTTCTTTTTTGAAATACACATAAAAGCGTTCCGGTAATACACATTTAAAATCACCCGTTTCTATCACTATACGTTCACCGTACTTAGTATTAATTATATCCATATTCGTTACTTTATACTTTTTCGATATATCGAGCTCGCACGCATTCTTAAAGGGTTTGCAATAGGTGCTTTGGTTTAACCCTGTTAATTCCATATTTAACAATTATGTGTTGCAGACTGATCTCAACATACAGCTCGCTGCAGTTTATATAAGAAATATGCGTCCTACATATTACAACATGCTTAAACTTGTTAAATACCTACTGTTGACCTTGACTATAAATATAATATGATGATGATGATCAGCTCCAAAATTTATATTTCCGCTAAAAAGTTTGACCTTGAAAATTATATTCTTAGATTTATGATTACCTTGCAATTTCTATTTTTAGCTTTTCACCTTGACCTTTTATACTTCTAAGAAATATGACACCACCGTAGGTCAATAACCTTTGACCTTGAAAACTATTTTAGATTTATGATTACCTTGCAACTTCTATTTTTAGCTTTTCACCTTGACCTTTTTATATTTCTAAGAAATATGACACCACCGTAAGTCAATAACCTTTGACCTTCAAAACTATTTTGATTTATGATTACCTTGCAACTTTTTAGCTTTGACCTTGACCAACTACATTTTAAATCTCCCGCTTAAAGTTCGACCTTGAAAGAGCTCCAAAAGCTTCCGATTTCACCACCAGAGGCGAGTGACTCAAAATTTAAATCCCCACCACAAGCATGCTTGAGACGTGGAGCGCGTTCTGGCATAACGAGAAAACTCACTTGACCTTGAAATAAATCCCCATAAGATTTACATGGGTGACCTTGAACTGGTCCAGGATCGGCCTTATATGTCTACTGGTGTGGGATCTTTCGGGTTAGAATTAGAAAATATTTTCGCAAAATTACTACTCGTACAGGTATTACAACACAAAGTTATATTTTTTTAAATGGAACATACCGTATATTATTATAAATTTGGATACCCTGGTTAATTTTAAGGGCATTTTATTCACTATATGAGGTATCTTAAACGCGCAATTTAGGCGCTGCATTCAATTTTTTGAAAATCTAGAGGTTGAAAAGAAAAATTGTAACAACCGTATTGAGAAATGTGTAACACTAAAATTTTAATGGTTGATTAGTCATAGACTGTGCTATATAAAATCGTAAAAATAGTAATATTATCTTTTTTAATTTTCGAGATATCGTAATGCAAAGTTTAAGATTTTCAATCATAGATAAATTGATTTTTTTAAACACACTGTTTTACATTGTTAGATAGGAAATTTAATTACATTTTTTTGATATAACATTGTTGGTTCTGTATTATAAGTGTTTTGTAACTGTGGTTTTCAATAGTGTGTATTACAGTTGCTTTACAGCGATTTCAGACTCGTCATCAGGCTTAGTCCTGCGAAAACAGTCCTTCTCAGGACTAAGCCTGATGACGGAAGCAGAGTCCGCTTCCGAAACGTCGCGCTCAAAAAGCATAAACTGTGGAAATAGGCCGATCAACTCCACTAACATTGTTGGTGTTTATGTTTTGCCGTTTTTTGATTAAGTTTAAGAGTTTTAATCATAGATAACTTGATTTATTTAAATGGAAAGGTATACCTTGTGTTACATTGATAGATAAGAAATTTAATTACAATTTTTTTGATATAACATTGTTGGTATTTATGTTTTGCTGTTTTTTGATAATCCAGCTTTTTTACTGAATTTGTTGATTTTCGTAGGTTTACACATGTATATATAATTGTTTAAATTACATCAAGCTATGAAAACAAAAGAATATTAGAAACAAAATTCAGCAATAGTATCTGTTTTGTCATTTCGCGTGTATGTTCAAACGTAACTGAGTTAATTACTTTATTGCAGTATGAATGTTTGACGCTTAACTTTACGAACATCATATACGTAATACGTTTATTTAAGAATTATAATGAGTAATTTTTGCAAAATGAATTAGTTGACATGATATTTGTGCTTGGAGAATCAAACAAAATTGTTTATTGGCCCGTCGAATCTACGGGCAGCGTTATCCTGATCGAAGACAACCAAGAGAAGAATCGTTTCGCAATCTTTTAGAAAGATTTGAAAGTACTGGAAGTGTTGGATATCCTAAAAACAAAAGAGCTAAAGTTGTTACAAATGAAGAAAATGAATTTCGTGTACTTGTTCAACTACAGTTGAAAACCCCCACGTTAGTATTCCGAAATTAAGTGACAATTTAAAAATCAGTCAAACTTCCACACCAATTTCGGTTATTCTCTCAAAATAAATGGTCAGTGAATGTTTGGGCAGGTATATTCGGCGGAACTATTGTTGGTCCTTTTTTTTTCAATGGCACACTCACTGGGGTAGAATATCATAATTTTCTAGAAAACGAATTATATCATTTATTGGAGAATGTACCTTTGGCTCAAAGAAGAGGTATGTTTTTCCAACAAGACGGGGCACCTCCTCATCATGCCAGAATTGTAACCCAGTGGTTAAATTCGACGTTTCACGAAAATTGGATAGGAAGTCAAGGACCGATACCTTGGCCAGCCAGATCTCCCGATATAACTCCATTGGATTTTTTTCTTTGGGGTTTTGTGAAGAATAAAGTATATGAGGAAGAACCAACAACTGCTGAGAATATGCAATTGCGAATTAGAAATATTTTTGCTACAATTACTGCTAATATGTTAGATCGGGTTGAAGCTTCTTTTATTAAAAGAATTCAGTATTGTCTAAATCAGCGTGGTCGACAATTTGAACATTTAATTTAATATTATTTTCTTCCAAAATCGATAAATTCAGTAAAAAAGCTGGATTATCAAAAAACGGCAAAACCTAAATACCAACAATGTTATATCATAAAAAAATGTAATTAAATGTCCTATCTAACAATGTAAAACAATGTATACCTTTCCATTTAAAAAAATCAAGCTATCTATGATTGAAAATCTTATACTTTGCATTACGATATCTCGAAAATTAAATAAGATAATAGTACTATTTTTACGATTTTATGTCACAGTCTATGACTAATCAACCATTAAAATTTTGTGTTACACATTTCTCCATACGGTTGTTACAATTTTTCTTCAACCTCTAAATTTTCAAACATGGAATGCAGCGCCTAAATTGCGCGTTTAAGATACCTCATATAGTGAATAAAGTGCCCTTAAAATTAACCAGGAATCCAAATTTATAATAATATACGGTATGTTCAATTAAAAAATATAACTTTGTGTTGTAATACCCTGTATACGAGTAGTAATTTTTGAAAATATTTTCTAATTGTAACCGAAAGATCCCACACAATCCTGCAATAAATAATTTTGAAAACGATATTGTATACACTCATAAAGCATCGTCCAAGCACTATTGGCGGACCTGTATATATATATATATATATATATATATATATTATATATATATATATGTATATATATATATATATATATATATATATATATATATATATATATATATATATATATATATATATGTACTAGGTCAATGTCATAACCATTAAACCAAACGAATTGCAATAAAGAAAGGTCAATTATAAAACACATAGCACAAGCAAATTGTTATGTTTTAAATATAATCGACACATTAGTTAAGAAATCAAGAGTACAAATTATCTTTCAAAATTGTTTACCCAGTTAACACAGAACCAACACAAAATAAATACATACCAATTTAATATTTTGGAAAAATATCCGAAAAAATAATTCACATATTATAAAACAGAAGTACAAAGTAGATTTCAAAACTAACACCAATGTTCTTTAATGTTTACTTAATGCCAAAGATTCAACTAACGACAGTTTGAAGTCTGATATTTATAAATGACACTGCACGTCCTGTAATTCTGTTTATGTTAAACAAACACTGGGGAACTTTGATATTAGATACAAAGAACACATTAGATGTTATAAATACACAGACAAATCGTATTATGAGTAAGATTTAATAGCGATCACCTCATGTTTACGTTACCTTAATAAAAAATTTAGTCTTGGAACCGTTCGAAATTTATTAGCACAAACATAAAGTACATTTAATGAACGAACAGGTTGATCTCATAGAGTCAGCCACCTTTAACAGAAATTTTGACTACAGGATTATAATATAAATACATCCAGTTTGCTTTTTACCTTAATGGTTTGTTATCATTTTACTTATATATATATACTTTCTTTTGATAATGCTTCTTGAAACGCGTTGAGAAATAAATATTTATATTCAAGATTGTGGAATTACATTTGAAAAGTTAGTGCTATTAATTATAGAATTCCCCAGAGTAAGGCTAAAGAAAACAAATTTACGTATAAAGTGTATTTTTTATCTAGTGCTTACTTTTGATTAGGCTTAATTAATAGTTATTTTCGTAACTAGTGCGCTGTTTACGCATTTCTTGGTGCGAGGCCGTTCTTTTTTACCCGAGGCGTAGCCGAGGGACAAAATATAAGGCCGTGCACCAAAAATGTGACAGCGCATGTGTTGGGAACAAAATTTTTTGTAATCGTTTACATAAAATTAGAAAAAAATTAAATTTTGAAATATTTGATGACAAATGTCTAATTAAATACATAAACAAAAAAGTTTATATATTTAGTTATATACCACTTTTTGTTTATATATTAAGAGTAACGATTACAAAAAAATGATTTTTTTTCCAAAAACCTAAAGGAGAATATGAGATATTCCTCTTTTAAAAAGCTTTGAAGTGCTCGTCAATTATGTAACGTTAACCAGCATCTGATATCGTTAATATTTATCGTGGACGCTGTGTGAAAAATCAAAGTAAATGTTAAAATACCAATCCATTAACAGTAAGGATCAATTAAATATACTAAAAGTAAAATTTTCTCATCTGTAAATGTTTTAAGTAAATAATTTTGGAAAGAGTAATTAATGCCTTGCTCACGAATTTTAATCGTGTATTTAATAAGACTGTTTAACTGTTTATGGATTACTCAAGAGTAAAATACTGTTTTTGGCGGAAATCCAAACGTGCAATAAGCAGGACTAATAATACAATCTTCATTGACAAAACAATTTCCTAGAAATCGCTAGATTGGCATAGAAAATGTTAGAAAATTGAATTGATCTCAATATAGCAGTAATGATTAATAATTTTGAAGGGTTCTTGCATTTGACAGTTACAAAATTCGCTCTTTAGTTCAAAATGAAAGCACTGCCGATTTTCCTCAACATTGATTACTGAGTGTAATTGATCGTACACAATTCCCCAAAAATTATTTAAAATACTTCAACAAAAAAAAAGATGAACAAAGTAAATTAAAATTAAGAATGAAATAAAGAGAGACAATGCTAGAGAATACTATTTCTGAATTCATTTAAAATTCATTCTCGGTGCGAACTCCACACATTCTCGCCAACCAAACCTGTTGTGCCTTTACATTATTAAACGCTCATTAAAGTAATTTGAACTCTCACTCCCCATGCAAATTATAAATCTAAACATCTGCACCTTTGGGTTTATTTCTTTAAAAATTTATATGTATAATTTTATTAAATGTTGCATTTTAACTGGAATAGAGGTCAGTATGACAACAAACCTTAGTAGGCAATGAAGGAACTGAGGCGTAGAAGAATGGACATCGTCAATTCTGCCCCAATGCTTGCTTAATGACACGAGTGCGACACAAAGGCGTTATTGCTTTGTGTGTCTCATAATACGAAGAAATGCCCAAATAATTTCAGAAAATGGTTTTTATACATACGTGTACAAAATTAACTGAACGTACACATTTTTTTACACGCAATTTACCTTTTGCTCTACTAGATTATTACGTTCTCTACTATTATTATTCCAATTAATGTATTTTCAATTAATTATCGAAATTGATATTTACGTTACCAGAGTCTTAAACATTTTCACAAATATGAAGGAATCTACTGCATATAAATAGATTTAATTCGTCGATTATTAAAAAATATTAAATAAGGTTCAAAAAATATTCGAGTATCAACGTAACGTAATTATATAGAATACTATGGGAATGTGTCTTAATTATTCAAATGAACAAATTTAAACGAGTAAGTACATAAATTTATGGAGAAATGAGAGAATATGAACATAAAAATTTTCTACATTATATTGACACAATGAATATTTTTTCTATAAAATTTCTGAACAATGAATATTATTTTTGAGTCTTCATACCTTTGCATAAACATATATAATATTGCAATTGTAGTCTCCTAAAGGACGCCGCATCCAAGTAATTGAAAAATGGCGACAGGTTAAATTTTCTGAAACTTTGGTATGTTGTTGTACTCGATTTAGTAACCAAAAGTGTCAATGGGCCCGACTCAATCATATGGCTAGTTTTCGAGATACAGAGTGTTAAAGTTGAAAAATGCCCAGTTTTTAGGAATTTGTATTTATTTTCAAACTTAAGAGCTAGATTACACTTCTGTTGCACAAACACGTTTACTGCATATTTAAGTAATATATTAGTAAATACATACAATTCAAAATATTTATAACTAAAGGGTGATTCACAAAATATAAAGGTAGTTTTTTGCAGAAACTCACTATTTTCAGTGTAACTTCAGGGAACCATTTTTTCAAAAGGTACTATCCAATATGGTATTTTGACGATAAAATGTTGCACAACAAATATTTATTATACAAGGTGTTTTATATAATGAGCCACAATTACTTTTTTTATGACTTAATTCAAAACACTGTACTTCCGAATTGGTTTTTGAGAGAGTTGATACTATTAATATATTTGTATATACAGGGTGAGTCACGAGGAACTGTACATACTTCTACCATAAGTATGCCATAAGTAAAAGATTATCAAATTACCATTAAAAAATGTATTCTTGTTTTGTTTATTAATATACAGGGTGAATTATGGATCTTCAACAAAACAATGTTTCGTCATATCTTTTCAATGATTAAGTCGATTTGTCTCATTTTTTGGTGAAAGTGTGTATTCGTGTCTAGCAACTAACTGACATATTCAGAATTGAAAAAATCCAAGACCGTCTTCGTGAAAATTTGTGGGACTGCTTCATATGCAATACTTCACCCTGTATATGATTTCTCTAAAATCTGATATAATTTTTTTAGAGCGCATTAATAGACAGTTAAACCTGGGTATTTGAATTTTTTGTTACACTTACCTCAAATTTTCAATTAAAGAGTCAAATTAAAAATTAGCAATAATGAAATATCTTACTGTATAATAATGTTTAGTTATTAAAAAGAGATCTTTAAAATAAACAGTAACGACACACACTGTGCTCCAGTATGGTAAATACCATAATTTGAATTGATTTACAGGGCCCGCTTTAGAAATCTAGCATATCCGGTTCATCTCAAAAATTCACCCTGTATGTAACTTTTTCCACCCGTAATAGATAGAAAACAGATAAAAAATGTTTGTAATAACCTAATTTTCTTATTTGTTTGAGGAAAAATCATGTGTAAATATTTTAATCGGAATGAAATGAACAAGCCCAAGAAATGTTTATTCATAAATTAAGAAATAAAATAAATAACAATAACCAAATAATAAAACAGTTTTAACAATGTGGAACAAAGTAAAAAACAATTTAATAAACATTACGATTATAAAAGATGTTCAAAATGAAATCCATCTGCCTCAATACATTTTTCTTGTCGAATGTTTAAATGTGTACTGGACTTTCTGATTGTCAATGGGTCATTTCTGATAATATTGCAACAGTGAATAATTCTGTTAATGAGCTGTTGCCGCGTATTTATATTTTCTTCGTAGACCAGCTCTTTTAATCGCCCCCAAATGTAATAATCAACCGGGTTATAGTCTGGGGATCTTGGTGGCCATGGAATAGGACCCCCGCGTCCTATCCATCGGTTTCTATAAATCGTATTTAAATGTTGGCGTACAGCAACGGAAAAATGAGATGATGCACCAGCATGCTGAAAGTAGATCCCTCGTAGGCCCACATTAGCGAGTAGATTGGGTGAGATATTCTGCAAAAAATTTAAATAAACATGTCCTGTTAGTGGACCATAAAAAAAATAGGGTCCTATGAAATGAGTGTTGATTACTCCGATCCAGACATCTACAGAGGATCTTTGTTGCGAGCGATATTCTCGAATCGCATGTGGATTTTCTTCGGCTCATACGTGCGAATTTCGCGAACTATTTATTCCATCTCTGGTAAATTGTGGTTCATCGGTGAATAAAGTTCTGTACAATACAAGTCGGTGATTTGCAACCCACCTTGAAAATGCTAGGCAGCGGATTTCATCTCCAGGATGTAACCGTTGAACTAATTGTATGTGGTACGGATGTAAGTTATTTTTTCGCAACACTCTACTTACTTTGGATTGGGAAACACCTAATTGTACTCCTACTTTTCTGGTACTTATTTTTGGATTTAAGTCCACAGTATCTGGTATATTGTTTTCTAAAATAGGAGCTACATTTCCTTCTGATTTTGTTTTAGGAAAAGTATCATTGTTTTTCAAGAAATTAAAAACTGATCCGAACGTTTGATGATGGGGTATTCGGCGTTGAGGGAATCGCCTTTCATACTCCCTTGCGGCAGCCCTAACATTACCATTGCAAAAGCCATAAACAAAAGAACAAAAAGAATATTAGCGTATTCAGCATTAGAAAACTGATAAGGCATTTTAGAACAAAAAAGTTAAAACACCCAATGAATACCGAACGTAATTGACTTATTAATTATTAAAACACTAAACAAATTGAGATCTAATGTCAAATTAAACAAATAATTTCAACCACGATCTTGTCAAATTGTCACAGCCTGCTGCAATATTTGTTACATATCAGAAATGACCCACTGATAATCAGAAAGTCCATTACGTATTTAAACATTCGATAAGAAAAGTGTATTGAGGCAGATGGATTTCATTTTGAACATCTTTTATTATCGTAATGTTTATTAAATTGGTTTTTTGCTTTGTTCCACATTGTTAAAACTGTTTTATTATTTGGTTATTGTTATTTATTTTATTTCTTAATTTATGAATAAACATTTCTTGGGCTTGTTCATTTCATTCCGATTAAAATAATTAACACATGGTTTTTCCTCAAACAAATAAGAGAAAACTAGGTTATTACAAACATTTTGTATCTGTTTTCTGTCTATTACGGGTGGAAAAAGTTACATACAGGGTGAATTTTTGAGATGAACCAGATATGCCAAATTTCTAAATCCGGCCCTGTAAATCAATTCAAATTATGGTATTTACCATACTGGAGCACAGTGTGTGTCGTTACTGTTTATTTTAAAGATCTCTTTTTAATAACTAAACATTATTATACAGTAAGATATTTCATTATTGTCAATTTTCAATTTGACTCTAAAATGAATCTTTAATTGAAAATATGAGGTAAGTGTAACAAAAAATCCAAATACCCTGGTTTAACTGTCTATTAATGCGCTCTGAAAAAATTATATCAGATTTTAGAGAAATCATATACAGGGTGAAGTATTGGATATGAAGCAGTCCCACAAATTTCCTGGATTTTTCAATTCTGAATATGTCAGTTAGTTGCCAGACACCAATACACACTTTCACCAAAAAATGAGACAAATCGACTTAATCATTGAAAAGATATGACGAAACATTGTTTTGGTGAAGATCCATAATTCACTCTGTATATTAATAAACAAAACAAGAATACATTTTTTAATGATCATTTGATAATCCCATAAGGTGCCTCTACTTATAGTAGAAGTATGTACAGGTTGTCCCATTTTGGTTGTCCTCGCAGGGTATCTCAGTTATTAGCAAAGATACAGAGAGGCGGTTTTCGCGAACGTTGGCTACTTTTTTGTGAAACGAAAGATGACACAAACATAATTACTCTAGCTCTTCTCATTTTTGAGATACAGGGCGTTTTGAAAAGTTGCATTTTGAGACAGCCCCGTATCTCAGCTATACGATAACTTATAGAAAAAGTGAAAAGTGTTCTTTATATAATTTTTTTCTGTAGAATGCAGTGCTGTTTTCAGAATGAGTATACAGGGTCAAGTCAAAAAGTTATCGGGATCAACTTAATTTTTTTAAATGGGACACCCTGTCTATTTTCTCATATTTAAATTTCTCTTGTTCTAAGCACTTCAAATATATATAACAATTATCACTTATTTTGATAAATAGCGTGGTATTTTGTATTATTAACTGAATTTCTTAGTAGGCTTTGAATTCGTAATCTTCTATTGTTTTTTTTTTGTGCCTAATATAGAAAACCATCATTATGTAATTATATGTCATTGAAGAAGATACAAATTTCGGCAAAATAATTTATTTTATTTCCAGAATTGTTGATTTGAAACTCATATAAATATTGGATGTATTTATTTATAAATTTAGAGACAAACGAAAATAAGAAGAATTAAAATTTTATAAATATTGCTCAATTTGCTGACCATTATGGTCAAGACAAATCCTACATCTCCGAAGAATTTCTTGAATGGATCTTAATAAAAATAGGGTCTTAAACGTAGTTCTTCAAAGGCTTCTCTTGTAGCATTCATCAAAGCTTCTTGAGTTTCATACCGTCTTTGATGAATTTTATTTTAAGGTAGCCCCACAAAAAATCTAAAATTGATAGGTCTGGGGACCTTGCTGGCCAATTAACTGGTCCATTGTTACCAATCCAATGGTTTTGAAACATTGTATTGAGGTAATCTCTTACTAGTCTTGCATTGTGGCAAGGTGCCCCGTCTTGCTGAAAATAAACTCTCTTAGCTGGGCTAACGGAATATCATCAATCAATTCTGGAAGGCAAATGTCCAAAATTTCCAAATATCGTTGATGGTTCAAATTGCCTTCAAACAGGTAAAATGTTAATCTGCCTCCTAAAATGAAACAGGACACATTGAACCCAAACCTGCCTTGCTGCTGACGGATCACGGTAACATGCCGATTTTCGTTAGACCAGAAACGATTCGTTGCACGATTGTAAATTCCGGCGGAGCTTATATGGCTTTCATCCGACCATATAACTAAACGACCAAAATTACCATTTTCTTCACTTTTCTGAATATACCATCTACAGAAATCGATACGCAATTGAGCATCACCCGGATGCAAGTGGTGGATGACTTGAGGTATATATGGTTTATAATGGTATTTTTAAATATTTTGATACTTTCGTTTTGAAATGCCCACCGATTCTTCTATTTTTCTGCAAGACGTATAATTTTCGTTAACAGTGACCTCTGCAAGAACATTTATTTCATTATTTTCTTCGTTTTCTTTTCTATATGTTTTGGCGCGTGGCCTTTCAAACGATCCGTGATTTTCCAAATTTTGTTTTAACCTAATGAATGTTTTTTACACGGTTGCCTTCTTTCCGGAAATCTATAATATTCACATTTTATTTAACTCAAATGATGACTAACATTCCAGTAAATATAAATACCTTTCAAAATATATTTCCTTCGCTTGCTCTGCATTAAAATTTGTTTGGTAATAAACCCCAATCATATCTAATTTCTCATAGTTCTCGTACCCTAAATTATTCGCCATGGTTTGAAACTTTGTAAAAATTCAAAATAACGAAAAGAATATTGAAAACTTTACTAACAATAAGGATCTCAACAATCAACAAATTTGCAAATATTGACAAATGTCAAAAAATGAAGTTGCCATGGTAAAACAATTGCAGTACCAAAGGCCACTAACAAATCCAGTTAATAATTTGAAATACTGCGCTATTTGTATAAAAAAATGATGAATGCTATACATATTTGAAATGCTTAGAACAAGGAAAATTTAATTATGAGAAAATAGACAGGGTGTCCCATTTAAAAAATGAAGTTGATCCCGATAACTTTTGACCTGACCCGTATACTCATTCTGAAAACAGCACTGCATTCTACGGAAAAAATTATATAAAGAACACTTTTCACTTTTTCTATAAGTTATCGTATAGCTGAGATACGGGGGCTGTCTCAAAATGCAACTTTTTCAAAAACGCCCTGTATCTCAAAAATGAGAAGAGCTAGAGTAATTATGTTTGTGTCATCTTTCGTTTCACAAAAAAGTAGCCAAACATTCGCGAAAACCGCATCTCTGTATCTTTGCTAATAACTGAGATACCCTGCGAGGACAACCAAAATGGGACAACCTGTACAGTTCCTCGCGACTCACCCTTATAAGCTTCAAAATATACAGGATGATTTATTTATTTCAAGTTATTGTATTTTAAGAAAAGTACAAAAACCATGAATACCCTATATTTAAAAATATCCTCAGTTAAATGTAACCATTTTTCCAGTATATATTATTTGTAGTAGCCTCTTAAGAGTTGTGAATTTTAAATCCGACACTATGACCAGTATTCGAGATACAAGGCGTAAAAGTTGAGAAATATTGAATTTATTAGTTTTTCTTATTTAAACTGAAAAGCTAAATTGGTTTTATGTTACCTATATAAATGTAATGTAAGCTTAGTTCGATGTACATTAAAAGTTTCGCAGAAAATATTTACTGTTACCGGGTGATTCACGAATTGTTTGCAATAGATTTTTGCAAACACTTAATATCTCCACATTTTGCCATATATATCTTATTTCTTCAAGTTTATATCTACCCACTCACAATTTCGCATCTATACTGTTCATACAGGGTGAACCATAAAGGAATACGGTTAGCTAACAAAAATAAATAAGCTTTGAAATTATTACGACATCTCGTATTTTGTGAGTTATTTTTAAGTTAATTTTATAATATTATATTAAGTATGCATGAACATAATATGTACAGGGTGATTTGGTTGTTTTATAATTACCTACAAAATATATCATACCTTGTTCCGATATACGTGACAAGTTTTTATACACTAGGCAATATAGATAATACTTATTTATTTTTTTATGTAGGTATACTCTAAATACTGTTTGTAAAGGCAAGTATTTCATAGTTGTAGTTCCAGCACCATATATGCAAATGCCATAGTTGTCTCTTATTGAATTTTTTTAATTATCATTATCAAATACTATCCACACCGTATATTTTAAAGGGTTTCGAAATCTCGAATAAATTCTTAACTATCGACAACCAGGTTCATGAATAAGTTCTACTGAGTTACTTCCTTCCCTTTACAAAGTGTCATGGATATATTGGGCGGCTAAATATGGATGACGGTATAGACCTGTTACGTTTTTTAAATATTCTACGCCGACGTGTCTATTTTCGGTTTCCACGCGTAATTAAACAAAATTATTTTCACCTAATTATCTTCCAACCTGCATGTACAGGGTGGCCAACTAAGAATGCGAGGTACTGTATCTGGGAAACTATCCATCGTAGAGGCTTGCCCTAAAACGGGCAACACAAAAACCTGGAAAATATTTTCAAGTTTCTGAAATGGCCGCTAGGGGTCGTAACTGCAATCTTGAATCTAAAAAAGGGATGTTTCTGTGAATTCTGCTATATTAACCTAATAGAAAAATAACTGATCTTTAAAGTCGAGGATAATCTGTACTTTTTTTGTTTGGCACTTTTTGACGTATGTCTAAAAATAAAGTGGTGGGGTTATTCAAAGGTTTCCTTAAATAACCCCCTGTATCTTCGAAACCGCTAAGCCGATTTTATCAAACTTGGGTGCGTTGAAATGAGCTATTCTTGGGCTACAAATCCTATAATCTTTGAAGGTTTGTTAGTTTCACATGTCGTCGCTAGAGGGCTTCCGATAGAAACGGTTAATTTTCGCAAAAAAATTAAATGCATTGGTATGACTTTTTTTTCATGAACAAGTAGCTAAGTGATGTCTAAACAAGCTCGCAAAAACCGCATCTCGATATTTTGTTCCTAACCTCGGTCAAAGAAAATTTTATACGAAAATCCCTTAAATTTTTATTTTTTTTAACTATATTTTTCTGGAATTGTTTCTATTATGTAAGTTGTGGCCCTAAAAACGACCGATTTAAAGGAGGAAGGTTTTTAATGCCCCCGTAAATGCTCGAAATGCAGACCATCACACTCTATGCATTGCTGAAGCCTCTCATGACTAGACAAAACTGCAGCTTCAATTTCGGCTCTCGGTATGTTACGTATTGCGTTACGAATCCGGTTTTTCATATCTTCCCTAGTAACAGGTTGAGTCCAAAACACGATGTCCTTTAAGCGCCCCCATAAATAAAAATCGAGGCAAGTTAAGTCTGGCGATCGCGGAGGCCATAGAAATCTTCCAATCCACTGCTGGTGAAATACTGCATTAATATGCTCTCGCACATTAATAGCAAAATGTGCTGGGCAACCATGCAACTGCAAAAACAATTTTTGCCTTGTTTCCAGAGGCACATCTTCCAACAACAACGGTAATTGATTAGCCAAAAAGTCAAGAAATACATTGCCATTTAGGTGTTGCTCGAAAAAATATGCCCAATAATTCTGCCTCCCAGACCAATGCATACCAATAATGCATATTGTGCAGATTGATTCTCCCGTCACTACTGAAGGAGGCTTCATCGGTCCAAAGAATTTGAAATAAAAATTCTCTATTTTCGCGTATCATGCCTAACATCCAATGGGAATAGTCTAACCTTCGATCAAAATCTTCCTCTTTCGAGGCCTGATGCAAAACGACATTATATGGGTGCACTATTAAAGCAATTAAAAAAAGTTTAAACGAATACCTATATATTTTGATGGCCATTAAAACTTACCTATGGTCCTTCAAAATATTTTGAACCGTTGTCCGTGATATGCCCAACTCAGTGGATAATGCTCTTGTGCTAACAAGAAGATTTCCTTCAGTATAGCCCAGTACACGGTTAATATTTTCTTGTGTTCTTCCAATTATTTGCCGTTGAAACGTTGGCCGAAAACTACCATTGGCTCGTAAGCTCGCCACTAATCGGGGAAAAACTCTTACATCGAAAGGACGCCGATTTGGATATCGAGCCGCGTAAACTCTTTTAGCTACTGCGGCATTCTGAAGACATTCAAAATAAACCGCAAGCATACCAACAGCTTCATTATTCGTAAAACGCGTTCTGAAAGCACAAAAATTGCTCAAAGTAACCCGAAAGTATTGAAACTATTGACAATTTGAGGATTATGAATGTTTTGTTTAGGTATCTGTTTCCATTACCTGCTGCTATTAATTGTATTTTTCGTATATATCCATAGTGAATATGCATTTAAACAAACAAAAACTAGGCCTTTCGTATAACTTTTAGCATTACTTACTTGGCCGTAGTAATTTCAAAAAGGGTGATTTTATTCTGGTGAATAAATTTACAAACATTTAAAATCGCAATTTCTGGGTAACCTATTCAGAGCCGAAATTGAAGCTGCAGATTTGTCTACCCATAAGAAGCCTCAGCAATGCACAGAGTGATGGTCAGCATTTCGAGCATTTACGGAGGCATTAAAAACCTTCTTCCTTTAAATCGGTCCTTTTTAGGGCCACAACTTACATAATAGAAACAATTCCAGAAAAATATAGTTAAAAAAAATAAAAATTTAAGGGATTTTCGTATTAAGTTTTCCTTGGCCGATATTTTAGGTTAGGAACAAGATATCGAGATTCGATTTTAGCGAGCTTGTTTAGGCATCATTTAGCTACTTGTTCATGAAAAAAAAGTCATACCAATGCGTTTAATTTTTTTGCGAAAATTAACCGTTTCTGTCGGAATGTCGAACAAAGCCCTCTAGCGACGACATGTGAACCTAACAAAACTTCAAATATTATAACATTTGCAGCCCAAGAATAGCTCATTTCAATGCGCCCAAGCTTGTTAAAATCGGCTTAGCCGTTTCGAAGATACAGGGGGTTATTTAAGAAAACATTCGAATACCCCCCACCACTTTATTTTTGGACATACGTCAAAAAGTGCCAAATAAAAAAAGTTCAGATTATCCTCGACTTTAAAGATCAGTTATTTTTTTATTAGGTTAATATAGCAGAATTCACAGAAACATCACTTTTTTAAATTCAAGATTGCAGTCACGCCTCCTAGCGGCCATTTCAGAAACTTGAAACTATTTTCCAAGTTTTTGTATTGGCCGTTTTAGTAATAACTTTTTTTGCGCAAACCTCTACGATGGACAGTTTTCCAGATACAGTACCTCGCATTCTTAGTTGGCCACCCTGTACATATGTAGGTATAGGTTATGCAATCGACTTTTTTTTCACTACCACTACTACGACTTATTAGCTCATTTTACAACTTTCGGCCAAGTTTCGCCAAGATCGGCTATCATGTCTGAATGTCTACGTGTACGTGTGTGCGTTAGTGCGTGTGTTCGTGTGTGCGCGTATGCGTGTGTGTGCGTGTGTGCGTGCCTGTGTGCGTGCGCGCGTGCATGCGAGTGTGCGTGTATGTATGTTAGTATCCACGATAACTCCAGAACGAAAATACTTACGGACTTAAAATTTTGTATTTGCTTGTTTTTACTGGACTTAGATCTGATTTTGGGAGAAATCCAGTGGTGGAGAGGGGCGGGGTTATTAGTGTCAGTTTTTGGTTTTTATGAAATACTATTAAAACAGATGCATATTTCAAAGATATACAAATGCTCAAACATAGACCTTAAACATATCGATTAATTAAGTTTATACCAATTTTTTCAATAACTGAATAACAATAATACAAGAAAAGTGTAGACATATTTTTTAAAGAAAATTTCACGGAAAATTTCATTTTACCTAACTTTTTTTTATACAGTTTCTGAATATAACGCAAAGCAAGTGCAAAATACGTGAATGAAAATGTTTAAACTGTACTATTGATATCTTATAGAAGTGGGCGGTCGGCTTTGGATTTTTTTTTAAGTTGACATCTATGTATGTCTATTAATCTCTTTCTGAAATGAAATTTTTGTTTTTACAATGTTGCCTGTTTTTGTTATGAAAGTATGAAAGGGATTGCATAGTTACACAAAAAAAAAATTATAATTACAATTATTTCATTTGAATGCAGTTTTAAACGTCTGTTTGACATGCCTCAATGTTTTTGTTTTTACACTGTTGCTTATTTTCGTATTGAACTTATTATAAAAGAGGTTGCATAATTATCTTAAAACAATGTTATTAAAATTATGATATTTCCTTTAATTTCCATTTTGTAGGTTGGAGGGTCGTGTGGTGTTCCACATCAGATATTTTTTTCACCATTTGATTAACAAATTGTAGGGTTTCTCTCACTCTGCCGACGTATTTTTTAACGAAAACAGTCACATGAATGGTTTATCTATCAATGAACAAATAAAAAAAAATCCTTAAAAAATTAATTTAATGCTACTACTTTTTACAACACCTTGTAGTCAACCATAAAATATTTTATATAAATTGCTTCTGATTTAACAATAAAATAGATGCATTTCAACAATTATATCACTGTTGCAATACCTAAATGTTAAAATTAAAGGAGAATGAATCATAGTTGGCTGTACTCAACTAGTTACCTCTAAAAATAAATGACATATTACTGTCAAGCTTTTCATTATTTTATGCTGTTTAACTCTGTATGTAGTTGTGTTGTGTTTTTTTTAGTTGTATTAATTATTATTTTCAACTTTGAGTGTGTTTATTTCATGGAAAATGGCTTTCGCAAACCGGTTATCGTGTTATGCGTGTGATAGACATTGTAACGACAGACAGTTAATTTACTTAAATAGAGAAGAAAATATTGATTTCCTACAAGTTGCATCTCTTAGAAGACAAATTGCAGGACATCCTCCAGTTGACATAGACATTACCTATATTGCCTAGTGTATAAAAATTTGTCACGTATATCGGAACAATGTGTGATATATTTTGTAGGTAATTATAGAACAACCAAATCACCCTGTATAAATTATGTTCATGCGTACTTAATGTAATATTATGAAATTAATATAAAAGTCACTCACGAAATATAAGATACCGTAATAACTTCAAAGGCTATTTATTTTTGGTAGCTGACAGTATGCCTTTATGGTTCACCCTGTATGAACAGTATAGATTGCGAAATTGTGAGTGGGTAGATATAAACTTTAAGAAATAAAATATATATGGCAAAATTGTAGAGATATTAAGTGTTTGCAAAAATATATTGTAAATAATTCGTGAATCGTAAATGTAGGATGTTAAAACTAAATTTGCATTAGAAACCTTTCTCTTTGACAAAATATGGATTTTCTGAAGCCCAATAGTGCGAATGTCTCTTATTAAATATGCCTTCTCTGGTGAATTTACCTTCATCTGTCCAAATAATTTTTCTCAAAAGGTTTGGATCTTCCTGTACACGTGTTAGCGTGATCTCACAGTATTCCACACGCTTTGGCGAATCGTTTGGATCGTTTGCTTGAAGAACAATGAATTTATAAATTATTCATTCCTTGCTTATACAAAATTCATTCAATTGATTTGTATGATATTTCCAAGCCTTTCTCAGCAGAATAAATCGAAGAATGGTAAAATTAAAAAAAAATGTGCCAAAACGTTTACCTCATTTTCTTCTTTATCAGGTAATTGGCTTAATCTGAACTTCTGGCTTCTTTATGGCACATTAATTAATGACATTTTTTTCTATTCTCATGAACTTTTTCTCGTTCATTGGAACCGCATCTCAATAAAAATTATTGAATTTCCTGCTTGTCCTTGATATTATTTTGTTAGAATGTCCGTGAATGCAAAATAAATTTGTTCATTTGATTAAGAATTCACGATCATAACCACTATCAAACTATATGGCACATAAACAAACACAACCTTGTATGACACAAGTGACAGATAATCATCGCTCACTATGATAAGTGAATATTAACGTAATTTTAATTTTTCCCGTTTTCCCCTAAAATATTGCAGCAATACTGCAGCCTTCTGTCAGTACTGGCGAGAAAAATATCGCACTTTTTAGTAATGCCGTTCTTGGCCACAAAATTACAAATTAATTCATATGTCAAAAACAGTAAGAGATAGCTATAGGGCATGTTCAAGCAAATATGCTCAGAATCACACGTAGAATCCGAAAATCCAATAATAAATAGGGTGTTTCATTTGAAATTTCAAAGTATCACACGATCTGGCAACACCTCACAAGTAAAGTATTTTCAAAAGCATCAAATAGCAGTACCCAAAGTTTCAGAAATATACTTCTTTCCGTTCTCTAGATACTTCTAATAGGCCATCGACTTTGGCGTACCCTGTATAGATGAATTAAGTGTGTTTATGCATTAGCCCTTCATACATTTTTTTGCAATTGTGCAACATTATGTTTTTGTATTGAATTCCACATTTCACGTTTAATTTAATGACATAATTCTTCAAGTATACAGGACGTTTTAAAATTGCAGAGTAATCTTGTTACATTCGTTGCTCGTGCTGTAACATTAGTTAGTTTCGTCTAATATCTGTAAAAAATCATTAAACGTTTATTGCTGTTCCTCTAATATCGTCGTTAGATATTTCGTGTTCTGAATTAAATCAATTTCTTCTGCTGAGATATTTGATAACCATTGGTTCCTAGAATTTATTTGTATGACTTGAGGTCACTGGTTATGCTGTTGGTAATAACCGGTACTACGTTCAATTTGAGCTATCTTTTGAATTTGGTTTAGGATGATGACAATTTAATTCCTGAGGAATTTTGAATATTTTCTGGATTTTATATAACCCATCATTAGATGAAGTGATTATTTGCATTTAATTTTTTCTAACTCTATACGCGGTTTTGTCAAGTAATCAACGTCACAACCATCAACAAGTCAACAGCTACCTTAGAGACATGTAAAAAACCTACCTTCCGAGTGGTGAAAGTTCGAATTATCTATTTGGACTCCGAACATAACCGACTAAAATTCGTTCTAGGAGCGCAATTAATCCTTTTCGTTTATCTAATTCTAACCTCGCCAGGTTAAGAGTTTCACCATTAATTTTCACCAGTTCTTGTGTATCAATTTAGGTGTTTTAGGTTAACTTCGGATTTCGAACCACTACAAACCTATTTGTCATCGAAGTAAACTATATGGGGTGTGGCGCGAAGAGTTTTGATTAAAAGTAATGGCGGATACAGTTATGTTAAAAATCTGAAGTTACGAAGCTGTAACCCTGAGTTCAAATATAATATTGTCCTGAATGTGGCACTTCCGGTTATACCGGAAGTAGACGTCAACTTTGTTATTTTAAATGGAACCTGGTATTTTTTATTTTATTTTCGAATTCTAGATAAAATTTTTGCACAATGTCCTATACCAAAAATGAAGTATTCTCGAGATATTTCGATTTTTTTTTTTAATTTTGAAAATATCCTAGTCCACATTGAATAACGATATCTCCATTAATAACGAAGCTAGTGACGTGAAATTGTAACCAATAAACAACAAGTGCTTGCCCGTTAACTCCATATATCCATCTCATTGATATTTCATAGAGGGTGTTTTAAACTTAGCCGCCAACATGCATAATTTAAATCATTTATAAGTTGTTTACTTTAAATAGAACACCCTGTATTTTATTACATTTTCCGCTGTATTTTTTTAAGCCAATTCGTTGGTATCAGTATTCCCTATACCTAAATCCAACCACTTTTGAGATATTTCATTATCTTATATTTCATTATCTTAGTTAAAACATAACAACACCTAATTATTTCAACATTAGTAAAGGGTAGGCCATGATTTCCATTATTTAAGGTGATATATTGTTATTTTTTCATAAGTTATTAATTCTGAAAAGTAACCAATAGCCTGAAAGGATTATTAATTGTGGACATCATTAAAAACGTTGACTAGGTATTTTGTATTAATTTAATTACAAACTTACAAACAAAAATAACTAAATGTAATATTAAACAAATAAAGTTTTATAATAAGTGTTCAAAATTAACACCATCTACTTCTAAACATTTATGAATCCCTTTCATTAAGTTATGTCTTGTAATTCTGGAAATATGGTCGGGTGTTAGAGAATTAAAAGCAAGTAAGACTCTCTGCGCCATATCTTCCTTTGTCGTAACAGGTTTGGAAAATACCTGATTTTTAATGTAACCCCAAATACCAAAATCTAGAGGAGTCAAATCAGGAGAGCGAGCTGGCCAACGAAACGGGCGCTGATTGGCAACCCATCTATCATCAAACATGTGGTAAAGATGCTGAGCAACAGGCCCAAAGTTATGAGGAGGTGCTCCATCTTGCTGATACCAAGCTTAAGCCGCTTCTCCATTTCTTAAAGTATGTAACGCCGGTCGTATGGCTTTTTCTAAAATGTGGCAATATCTTGTACCATTTAAATTTTCATCATAAATTTTTAATGGTAAAATCTTATCGTCTTTTATTGCAGAAAAAACATTAAAACTCCAACTATCTTGGAAATAACGTTGTCTACTAACATGTGGATTTTCATTAGACCAAAAATGGGAATTATGTCGATTAAATAATCCATTTTTGCTAAACTTTGCTTCATCACACCATATAACTTTTTTTATGAAGTTTTCATCCTCTTGAGTCTTCATTAAAAACCATTCACAGAATTCTACCCTTCGAGGAAGATCACCTAATTGTAAGTGTTGCACCAAATGATACGAAAATGGTTTCCATTTGTGTTTTTTTAAAATGCGATGAATTGTTCTCGTCGACAAAGTAAGATCTCTCTCACAATCTCTAATGGAGGTATGAGAGGCCGTAAAATAAGCCAAAACATTAATTTCATTTATGTCACTGTCCACTAGTGGTTTATTTTTATTAATTTTTGTCTTAAATTGACCAATCTGACGGCAGTTTTTAAGCAATCTTCTTACAATATCACCAGTTGCATTTGGTCGATTTGGATATCTTTCTGCAAAAACACGGCAAGTCCGTTCAACAATTCTATTACACTCGCCGTAAATAATAATATAATTAGTAAATCCTACATTTGCCATTATTTACTATGAAATACAAACTAGTAAAGAAAACTGTCAAAACAACATAAACAATTAACGTTCTAACTATCAAATCTTTGACAGCCATGGCCTACCCTTTACTAATGTTGAAATAATTAAGTGTTCTTATGTTTTAACTAAAATAATGAAATATCTCAAAAGTGGTTGGATTTAGGTATAGGGAATACCGATACCAAACGAATTGGCTTAAAAAAATACAGCGGAAAATGTTTCGACAAAGGAAGATATGATGCAGAGAGTCTTACTTGCTTTTAATTCTCTAACATCCGACCATATTTCCACTTATTGTAAAACTTTATTTGTTTAATATTACATTTAGTTATTTTTACTTGTAAGTTATCTAATTAAATTAATACAAAATACCTAGTCAACATTTTTAATGGTATCCAAAATTAATAATCCTTTCAGGCTATTGGTTACTTTTCAGAATTAATAACTTATGAAAAAATAACAAAATATCACCTTAAATAATGGAAATCATTTACTAATGTTGAAATAATTAAATGTTGTTATGTTTTAACTAAGATAATGAAATATCTCAAAAGTGGTTGGATCTAGGTATAGGGAATACTGATACCAAACGAATTGGCTTAAAAAAATGCAGCGGAAAATGTAATAAAATACAGAGTGTTTTGTTTAAAGTAAGCCACTTATAAATGATTTAAATTGTGCATGTTGGCGGCTAAGTTTAAAACACCCTGTATGAAATATCAATGAGATGGATATATGAAGTTAACGGGCAAGCGCTTGTTGTTTATTGTTTATAATTTCACGTCACTAGCTTCGTTATTAATGGAGATATCGTTATTCAATGTGGACTAGAATTTTTAAAAAATTTTTTAAGAAATCGAAATATCTTGAAAATACTTCATTTTTGGTATAGGACATTGTGCACAAATTTTATCTAGAATTTCATGTAGAATTCGAAAATGAAATAAAAAATATTAGGTTCTATTTAAAACAACAAAGTTGACGTCTACTTCCGGTATAACCGGAAGTGCCACATTCCGGACAATATTATATTTGAACTCAGCGTCGTCCAAAACCTACAGCTTCGTAATTTCATATTTTTAACATAACTGTATCCGCCATTACTTTTAATCAAAACTCTTCGCGCCACACCCTGTATATAATATAATGTGACTTTGCTTCAGCAAGGTAAGCTTTATCTTAATGCTTTCGCTTTTTTTTGGATTTCATTATTTGCAGAGGTTGTTATTGTTGGGTCGATAAGTGCAAACACAATTGTATAAGCTACAGTTACCGACTTCTTATTTGCTCTTCTCTATTTCGTGTTGTAATCATTTACATTCTCACATTATTTTGCAACAAAATAATGTGAGAAGGAGTCACATTTTTAAATGATTTCCATTTTTTTCTAATGTTGGTCAATCTGCGTTGCGCGACTGTCAAACTTCTCTAACCTGACATTAAAATTAAACACGAGAATGCTCTTTATTTATAAATGTGAAAATATATTAATTTTGAATAACAACACTTTATAAAAACAAAGTAATCAACAAATAAAAACTATTCATTGTGGTTAGTAAACGTACAATTATTGTAAACTTTAACATTAATAGTCCACTTTTCTCTCCAGAATTAATGGAAATGGACGGAAATTTTTGTTGGGAATTTATTTCTATATTTTTATTGACAATATTTGTAGGTTTTTCTTGCCGTTCTGTATCATTAGATATATTACTAATACTAAAATAAGATGAAACAGCAGCAATAGAATTGGTAGACCCAGAAGAAGACGGTGGAGCAATATGT
The DNA here is from genome assembly GCA_036346205.1 of Vesta saturnalis. NCBI lineage: Eukaryota > Metazoa > Arthropoda > Insecta > Coleoptera > Lampyridae > Vesta > Vesta saturnalis. The sequence goes on along the minus strand of JARFJB010000229.1, from coordinate 1,267,114 downwards.
TTGGTAGGATCAGCCAAAGACGCTTCAGCAGCATAATGTATACCACTGCAAAGTATTTCTGAGACCTCAATTCTTTTAGAACCTTGTACGTAACCCTCGGTAACTGATGAGCTTCTCCAGCCACCGTGACGTTTGAGAGTTGTCAAGTCACCCGCGTGATTAACTAGATGTGTAGCCGAAGAACATCTACAGCAGTGGCCAGAATATTCAGTACTACTTGCCAATTTAAAAAAAAATTCGCTATTATTCTGGGCATTTCACCAATTTTATTTATTCCGATCGCTTGAACAGTGCACTTATCTTTCTTGCAGAATATAAAAGATTATTTGTTATTACAAATAATCGTGGACGATTTGTTTTTGTTTTAGTTATTGTAACAAATATTGAATCTTTTTGGGACCGGACATCCGAACATGTTCACGAATTCATTGCGCCGGCAAGCACATGAATACCCCATTATTAATAATCTGAAAAATATATGTTTCGATATTGTAGCTACAAATAAATGTTTTCATCACCTAGATCACTAAATAATCTGCACTAGGGGCTTCAGCGATAAATTTTTCAATATGTTCTGCTCCAAAATTTACGATTTTTTTGGTTGATAACCAGTTGAATATTTTTTTAATAATGATTCTAATTTAATAAGTTTGGAAATGTCAATATTTTGTTTTAAATTCAGCATAGAATAATTCTTCCACAGGGTTGAACTTGTGTAAATAGTTTTACTTTCTCCAAAAAAAACTATAACACTTGCGTTTTTTCTTTACACCACTTCATAAATTTATCATACTCTTTTTCATAAGTTGTTTTTGATTTTATCAGGTAACAAACCTTCTATCGCATTCCTGGCCACCTCCCTAATTTCAGAGGGTGGTAATGAAATATTTTCACTGTTTTCCATAATCGAAGATTAGATATTTTATTTAAATTTAAAATTATGCTGTCAATGTCAATCATTATTTTTACTGTTGCCAACTTCAAATAATTAAACTAGTGAAAATTTTTTTCATCCGCAAACTTCGCAAAAGTTTGCGACTAAATGTCACAGGTAAAAATTTTACTTTTCGGAGATGGAGTAAAAGCTTCACTTTTGTGCCTAGGCATTTTTACTTTTACTAATATTTGGAAAATGAATTCTTTTGTAAAAACAACAATAACCAAATAAAATTAACACGAAAGATGAAGCAATAAGTTTATTTGATAAGTTCTCCAATTCAAATAACGCAAGTAACAGTTTATGATATTCTTTAACATTATCTACAAATTAGTATTTACATTAATATTAAAAACACAGCCGGTTATTGTAGCATTTTGAAGAAGGCCATTAGAAGACTTGAGAATATCGCACACTTTAATTTGATGTATTAACAGCATTATCAATACTTTTAGCAACACTACTAATACCCGGGACAGGTGCATTCCTCGTTCAGTGGCATAAATTTTGATAGCCTTTCTTCAACGTCTAACAACTGCTAGAACGCCACCCACCATGACGTTTAAGAGTCGCTCCGCTCCTCCATCTACAAGTAACGTAGCGGACGTCCTGCGTAGGCAATGCCCTGTATATTCCATGTAGTTTGGAAGCTTTAAATACATTGCTACTGCTTCCCAAGAGCATAGATACCCATGACCATTTTGGTGCACTTTCCATTTTGGTATTTCACAAAAAACCGTCGATTTTCAAAACTCTCAGGTCTTAAAGACACATACTGCCTATACTTCATTAAATATTCTTCTCCTATAATAGTAAAGGACCGTTTTTTATTCGTTTTAGTGATATGCCAAATATTAAAACTACCTATAAAAACAAGTAATTTAATCAGTAACTGCGCGCAAAACGAATATTACTGTATGTTATTTCTACCTTTGTTCCCAAATACTTCTCGTCAGGTGCTTCGCGCAGAAATTTACCTAATTCTTCCTTAGTTAGAACTTTTGCTTTTTTTGAACTGAAACTCTCTCCTTGTTTTTTTTAAAAAAGCACGCAGTTGTAAGTATTTTGAGGTATCCTCGTTCTCCTTGAAATTTAGGGACGATTTTACCATCGAATAAATCGACCATAGGGAAGAGCTTTTCATACTTCTAGATAATTCCGTAAAGTAAGCCAGTAAAACGTTTTCAGAATAAATTTTAACACATCTCTCAGAACACCATTTTAGAAATCTATTATAAGAAGCTTCGTAGACAGCAACAGATTTCGTTGGCAGTAAATTTTTAATTGTCTCGTTCGCTACTTCAGTAATCTCATCGTAAATCATAATTCCAATATTTCGCAACACTCACTGTTACTACTTAAATTAATAAAAACTTTAAAAAATCTCAGCACAAATTCCTATACTGACGCGTGACGTTTGCTTATTTAATGAGCGTCGTTATGGTTTCATTACTTGCAAAGCGTCCTGATTATCTTATTGTTTTACCTGCTAATTATTTTTGATCTTTCCTTTCGATCTTTACCAATTATTTTTACGTTTGCGGATAAAATAGTATATGTTATTCGGAGTAAAAGTGACTTTATGTAGCTCAGCTGAATTATTTGCCCCACTTCGTTCGGCAAAATAAACATTCAGCTTCGCCACATAAAGTATCACTTTTACTCCTAATAACGTAATATACTATTATTTATAAAAAATCAAAACGTTGTAGTAATCGAATTACTCAACAGAGAAAACGTTATAAAGCAAACGTTGCAGAAGGGCCTTTCGCTTACCTTCTGCAACTTGTAGTTTAGTGTACTATTCTGAAATTGTATATCTTCTCGAATTGGTATAATGTCAATACATCTTGTTCTATCTACGGATATGATTTTGGATAGTCTTTGAGTTTTATAATCAAAATACTGCATTTATGGAGGAAGAATGTTTCAGGTCACACACATAACGTCACGCAGTAGGCAACAATCATGTATTTTAATAGCTTCAAGTTAAATACAGTGGAGGTGCGAATATAGCACAAAGATTTTTGGCACGTTAAATAAATTGTGATGTTATAAATTGCATTTCATATTAACCATTGTTGATCAATTAAAACAATTGAAAAATTATCCTCTCCGAAATTATTATTGTTTCCTTGCTTCTAACTTCTAATTACATCAATTACGATCGTAATATAAAATCCGTATCCTTATCAAATTATGATTTAAAATAAAAACTAGACTATTGTGATCATGAGCTCTACCTACGCCACTGAAATCACCAGATTACCGCGCTTACAATATTTAAAATGGGAAGAATATTCGCAGAACCAAGGCTTAGTGGTAAATCATTTCTATGTTTTTCTGAATACTTTTACTTTTAATGCTTATCGATTCAAACGTAATAAAGCTAAATCTCCATGTCAATGTACAAATAAATCCTACCTTCATGGCTCTAAAATTTAACTCATAACTACTAGTACTCACTTATACAACTAATTGTCTTTATATGAAAATGTAAACTTTCACGATTATCAGACGTAACTCAATAAATATAAAATTTAACGTTTCCATAACAATTATAGTTGTCTTCCTCCGCAAATGAAAATATCATAAATTTGTTTTAACATCTCAATTAATTCTTAAAAATATTACCATTTACGGAGAACGATTTATGTAAAAATGTAAATAAATAAGATACACGGTTCAATTACCCAAAAGATAATTATTCTGTCTGCATATGTATAGTACTTATAGGATAATGTCAATTTTGCATGTGTAAGCCTCACTACATTCATTTTAGGGGATTTAGCTTTAGTGTTTGTAAAAATAAAAATCTGTACAGGTGAATGCATTCAACCTTGCTTTGTTGGTGGCCTATGCAACAGGGTGTATTTTTTGTATAATAAGGTAGAAGCTTTAACAGTTTAACATTTGAATTAGTTTGTTTTTTTTATTAAATGTTTATGCTTGTATTATGTAAATGTATTAAATAATTCAGTTTAGGGACATTTATTTAGCTTTGGGTTATCCGTAACCAATCATTGAACTTTTAATCTAATTTACATTTGCACTGGGTATATTAAGTATTTGTTTCTGTGAGTTTACCTTGCCTACAGTATTTATCTGCTATTAATTAACATAACAGATTTTATTTTACTTTACCAAATTCTGTTTCCTCGATTCATAATCAAGATATGTTAAGTTTATTAATAAGACGAAGGATTATATTACATCTTTGAGTTGACTCGTAGTATTTCTTTTAGATACTGTCCATATCTTTCTAATTAGGTTTGTTGCTTAGTTAGAAAAGTGATTAATGTTATCATAAAACTTAGGACTGCTTTTAATTACTTCTACCTGGCATTCTCTCTGCTCTTAACTTTTAACTCCTATTTCGTGGCTCTTAAGGACCTGCACCACCTCTACTATGACTGAGCTACCAGCAAGATCTTAGTCTATCTTCGATGCTACTTGTTGGTCTTCTGGTAGGGTAAGTTTTGGTACTGTATAGATATTTCCACGTAATAATATTTAAACATGTCTGCAACTATGGATTTTGATTTGTGAAGAGATCACTTTCAATCCAACAACTTACGCCAACTAAGCGAAGACAACCTTCAGTGGATCAAGTGTTTATTTGTTTCTCTAGCTATTATGCTTTGTATTTTATAAGAATTATCTTTATACAGACTCAGGCAACAGTGGGTCGGTCTTTTGTAGCTCATGTCATATAAACGGCCGAAATTTGAAATGTTTAGGTGATGTTCAGGAGGTAAATGGGCAATTTTTAAAATTATTTTTTGTTATATATGATGTTCCAGAAAAAGGTGTGTGTGTCTGTGGTTGTCTGTGTGTGTTTGTGTGTGTCTGTGTGTGTCTGTGTGTGTGTCTGTGTGTGTGTGCTGTAGCATGTGTTGTGTGTCGTGTGTGTGTGTGATTGTGTGTGTGTCGTGTGTCTGTGTGTCTGTGTGTCTGTCAACTGTGTCTGTTGTCTGTGTCCTGTGACTGTCTGCTGTGTCTGTGCATGTCTGTGTGTCTTGTGTGTCAGTGACGTGATTTTACTTTTACCAATATTTGGAAAATGAATTCTTTGTAAAACAACAATAACCAAATGAAATTAACACGAAAGATGAAGCAATAAGTTTATTTGATAATTTCTCCAATTCAAATAACGCAAGTAACAGTTTATGATATTCTTTAACATTATCTACAAATTAGTATTTACATTAATATTAAAAACACAGCCGGTTATTGTAGCATTTTGAAGAAGGCCATTAGAAGGCTTGAGAATATCGCCACGCTTTAATTTTGATGTATTAACAGCATTATCAATACTTTTAGCAACACTACTAATACCCGGGACAGGGTCGCATTCCTCGTTCAGTGGCATAAGAATCTTGCGTTATATCCTGTTGCTGCAAAGAATCGTCTATAGCCTCAGACACTGCTAGAACGCCACCCACCATGACGTTTAAGAGTCGCTCCGCTCCATCTACAAGTAACGTAGCGGACGTCCTGCGTAGGCAATGCCCTGTATATTCCATGTAGTTTGGAAGCTTTAAATACATTGCTACTGCTTCCAGAGCATAGATACCCATGACCATTTTGTGCACTTTCCATTTTGGTATTTCACAAAACCGTCGATTTTCAAAACTCTCAGGTCTTAAAGACACATACTGCCTATACTTCATTAAATATTCTTCTCCTATAATAGTAAAGGACCGTTTTTATTCGTTTTAGTGATATGCCAAATATTAAAACTACCTATAAAACAAGTAATTTAATCAGTAACTGCGCGCAAAACGAATATTACTGTATGTTATTTCTACCTTTGTTCCCACATACTTCTCGTCAGGTGCTTCGGCCAGAAATTTACCTAATTCTTCCTTAGTTAGAACTTTTGCTTTCTTTGAACTGAAACTCTCTCCTTGTTTTTTTAAAAAAAGCACGCAGTTGTAAGTATATGAGATATCCTCGTTCTTCTTGAAATTTAGGGACGATTTTCCCATCGAATAAATCGACCATACAGAAGAGCTTTTCATACTTCTAGATAAATCCGTAAAGTAAGCCAGTAAAACGTTTTCAGAATAAATTTTAGAATTTCTCTCAGAACACCATTTTAGAAATCTGTTATAAGAAGGTTCGTAGACAGCAACAGGTTTCATTGGCAGTAAATTTTTAATTGCCTCGATCGCTACTTTAGTAATCTCGGGAGGGGTACATCGTAAATCATAATCAGCATCCAACATTTCGCAACACTCACTGTTACTACTTAAATTAATAAAAACTTTCAAAAATCTTAACACAAATTCCTATACTGACGCGTGACGTTTGCTTATTTAATGAGCGTCGTTATGGTTTCATTACTTGCAATGCGTCCTGATTATCTTGTTGTTTTACCTGCTAATTATTTTTGATCTTTCCTTTCGATCTGTACCAAGTATTTTTACGTTTGCGGATAAAATAGTATATGTTATTCGGGGAGTAAAAGTGACTTTATGTAGCTCAGCTGCATGTTTGCCTCACTTCGTTCGGCAAAATAAACATTCAGCTTCGCCACATAAAGTATCACTTTTACTCCTAATAACATAATATACTATTATTTATAAAAAATCAAAACGTTGTAGTAATCGAATTACTCAACAGAGAAAACGTTATAAAGCAAACGTTGCAGAAGGGGCCATTCGCTTACTCGTCAGTTCGGCCACTCGCGGCTGTACGCGAACCTTCTGCAACTTGTAGTTTAATGTACTATTCTGAAATTGTATATCTTCTCGAATTGATATAATGTCAATCCATCTTGTTCTATCTACGGATATGATTTTGGATAGCCTTTGAGTTTTATAATCAAAATACTGCATTCACGGAGGAAGAATGTTTCGGGTCACGCACATAACGTCACGCGGTAGGCAACAATCATGTATTTTAATAGCTTCAAGTTAAATACAGTGGAGGTGCGAATATAGCACAAAGATTTTTGGCCCGTTAAATAAATTGTGATATTATAAATTGTATTTCATATTAACCATTGTTGATCAATTAAAACAATTGAAAAATTATCCTCTCCGAAATTATAATTGTTTCCTTGCTTCTAACTTCTAATTACATCAATTACGATCGTAACATAAAATCCGTATCCTTATCAAATTATGATTTAAAATAAAAACTAGACTATTGTGATCATGAGCTCTACCTACGCCACTGAAATCACCAGATTACCGCGCTTACAATATTTAAAATGGGAAGAATATTCGCAGAACCAAGGCTTAGTGATAAATCATTTCTATGTTTTTCTGAATACTTTTACTTTTAATGCTTATCGATTCAAACGTAATAAAGCTAAATCTCCATGTCAATGTACAAATAAATCCTACCTTCATGGCTCTAAAATTTAACTCATAACTACTAGTACTCACTTATACAACTAATTGTCTTTATATGAAAATGTAAACTTTCACGATTATCAGACGTAACTCAATAAATATAAAATTTAACGTTTCCATAACAATTATAGTTGTCTTCCTCCGCAAATGAAAATATCATAAATTTGTTTTAACATCTCAATTAATTCTTAAAAATATTACCATTTACGGAGAACGATTTATGTAAAAATGTAAATAAATAAGATACACGGTTCAATTACCCAAAGATAATTATTCTGTCTGCATATGTATAGTACTTATAGGATAATGTCAATTTTGCATGTAAGCCTCACTACATTCATTTTAGGGATTTAGCTTTAGTGTTTGTAAAAATAAAATCTGTACAGGTGAATGCATTCAACCTTGCTTTGTTGGTGGCCTATGCAATAGGGTGTATTTTTTGTATAATAAGGTAGAAGCTTTAACAGTTTAACATTTGAATTAGTTTGTTTTTTTATTAAATGTTTATGCTTGTATTATGTAAATGTATTAAATAATTCAGTTTAGGACATTTATTTAGCTTTGGTTATCCGTAACCAATCATTGAACTTTTAATCTAATTTACATTTGCACTGGGTATATTAAGTATTTGTTTCTGTGAGTTTACCTTGCCTACAGTATTTATCTGCTATTAATTAACATAACAGATTTTATTTTACTTTACCAAATTCTGTTTCCTCGATTCATAATCAAGATATGTTAAGTTTATTAATAAGACGAAGGATTATATTACATCTTTGAGTTGACTCAGTATTTCTTTTAGATACTGTCCATATCTTTCTAATTAGGTTTGTTGCTTAGTTAGAAAAGTGATTAATGTTATCATAAAACTTAGGACTGCTTTTAATTACTTCTACCTGGCATTCTCTCTGCTCTTAACTTTTAACTCCTATTTCGTGGCTCTTAAGGACCTGCACCACCTCTACTATGACTGAGCTACCAGCAAGATCTTAGTCTATCTTCGATGCTACTTGTTGGTCTTCTGGTAGGGTAAGTTTTGGTACTGTATAGATATTTCCACGTAATAATATTTAAACATGTCTGCAACTATGGATTTTGATTTGTGAAGAGATCACTTTCAATCCAACAACTTACGCCAACTAAGCGAAGACAACCTTCAGTGGATCAAGTGTTTATTTGTTTCTCTAGCTATTATGCTTTGTATTTTATAAGAATTATCTTTATACAGACTCAGGCAACAGTGGGTCGGTCTTTTGTAGCTCATGTCATATAAACGGCCGAAATTTGAAATGTTTAGGTGATGTTCAGGAGGTAAATGGGCAATTTTTAAAATTATTTTTTGTTATATATGATGTTCCAGAAAGGTGTGTGTCTGTGGTGTGTCTGTGTGTGTTGTGTGTCGTGTGTGTCGTGTGTGTGTGTCTGTGTGTGTGTGTGTGTGTGTCAGTGTGACTGATGTGTGACACATGTGTTGTGTGTCTGTGTGTCTGTAGTGTGTGTGCACAGTACATGTGTCAGCGTGTGTCTGTGTGTCTGTGTAGTCTGTGTGTCGATGTGTCTGTGCATGTACACAGAAACAGTGTCTGTGTGTCTGTGTCTGTGTGTCATGTGTGTCAGTGTCTGTGGTCATCAGCACATGTTGTCAGTGTACTGTGTCATGTGTGTCTGTGTGTCAGTGTGCTCATGTGTCTGTGTGTCTGTGTGTCTGTGTGTCAGATGTCTGTGTGTCAGTGACAGTCACATGTGTCTGTGTGTCTGTGTGCTGTGTCTGTGTGTCTCAGACAGTGTGTCTGTGTGTCAGTGTTGTGCACATCAGTGTGTCTGTGGTCAGTACAGTGTCTGTGCTGTCTGTGTTCTGTGTCTGGTCACAGTCTGTGTGTCCGTGACCAGAAGTGTCACGTGTCTGGCTGTCACACTGTCTGTCACATGTGTCACAGACACGTGACACAGACAGACACATCGCACAGCAGTGTCATTGCACGCACAGCATGTCTGTGGTCCTGCTGACGCTGTACAGTTCTGTGCTACAGCTGTCTGTCTCAGTGTCTAAACAGCTGTGTCTTGAGTCACAGTGTCACAAGCACTCTGTGTCTCTGTGTCGCACACACAGACAGCACACACACGCACACGACACACGCACACACGCACACGCACACGACACACGCACACGTCAGACACTCGCGAGACACGGCGGGCAGTGCGTCGGCGCCTGCTGCGCCGCGCGGCGTCGTCGTCGGCTGCCGTGCCGCGCAGACGCGCGCGGATCGCCAGTCCGCCCGCTACACAGCGCCGGCCCCGCCGCCGGACACGCCGACCGCGCACACAGCACACAGACACACAGACACGACACAACACACACAGCAACACAGACACGCACAACACGCACACAACACAGCACACACACACAGCACACACACAACACACACGACACAGAACACAGACACACCGACACACAGACACACACGACACACAGACACAAGACACAACACACAGACACACACACACAGCACACAACACACAGACACACAGCACACAGACACACAGACACAGAACACAGACACACAGACACACAGACAACACAAGACACACAGACACACAGACACACAGACACACAGACACAACACACAACACACAGACACACAGCACAACACACACACACCAGAACACAGACCACAGACACACGCACCGACACAAACACAGACACACAGACACAAACACACAAACACACAGACACAGACACACAACACAGACAACAGACACAGACACAGACACACAGACACACAGACACAGACACACAGACACACACACAGACACACACACACAGACACAAGACACAGACACAGACACAAGACACAGACACAGAAGCACACAGACACAGACACCAGCACACAGCACACAGACACAGAGCACACAGACACAGACACACAGACAGACACACAGACACACAGAACACACAGACACACAAACACAGACAGAAAAGATGACACAGTACACAAGACACAGACACACAGACACAGACACAACACAGACACAGACACAGCACAGCACAGACACAGACACACAGACACAAGACACAGACACACAGACAAAACAAAACACAGGACACACAGACACACAGACACAAGACACACAGACACAGACACAGACATGCACAGACACACAGACACACAGACACAGACACACAGACACACAGACACAGACACACAGACACAGACACACAGACACACAGACACAGACACAGACACACAGACACACACACAGGCACACACGGACACAGCACACAGACACACAGACACACAGCACACGCACACACACAGACACACAGACACACAGACACACGACACAGACACACAGCACACAGACACACACGACACCAGACACACAGACACACGACACACAGACACAGACACACAGACACACGACACACAGACACAGCACAGACACACAGACACAGACAAGACACACAGACACACAGACACACAGACACAAGACACAGACACACAGACACACAGACACACAGACACACAGACACACAGACACACAGACACACAGACACAGACACACAGACAAACACAGACACACGACACACAGACACACACAGACACACAGACAACACACACAACGACACACAGACACACAGACACACAGACACAGACACAGACACCAAACACAGACACACAGACACACAGACACACAGACACAGCACACACAGCACAACACAGACACAGACACAGACACACAGACACACAGACACAGACACACAGACACACAGACACAGACACACAGACACACAGACACAAGACACACAGACAGACAGACACAGACACACAGACAAAGACACAGACACACAGACACAGACACACAGACACACAGACACACAGACACAGACACAGACACACAGACACAGACACACAGACACACAGACACAGACACAGACACAGACACAGACACAGACACACAGACACACAGACACACAGACACACAGACACACAGACACACAGACACAGACACAGAACACACGACACACAGCACAGCACACAGACACACAGACACAGACACACAGACACACAGACACACAGACACAGACACACAGACACACAGACACACAGACACACAGACACACAGAACACAGACACACAGACACAGACACACAGACACACAGACACACAGACACAGACACACAGACAGACACACAGACACAGACACAGACAGCACAGACACACAGACACAGACACAGACACACAGACACACACAGACACACAGACACAGACACAACACAAGACACACAGACACAACACAGACACACAGACACAGACACACAGACACACAGACACAGACACAGACACACAGACACAGACACAGACACACCACACAGACAAGACACACAGACACAACACACAAACACAACACACAGACACACAGAACAACACAGACACAGACACACAGAACAAGACACAGACACAGACACAAGACACAGACACACAGACACACAGACACACAGACAAGCACACAACACAGAACAGACAACACACAGCACAAACACAGACACACAGACACACAGACACAGCAGACACACAGACAAGACACAAACAAGCACACAGACACACAGACAAGACACACACACAGACACACAGCACAGCACACAGACACAAACACAGACACACAGACACAGCACAGACACACACACAGCACAGACACACAGACACAGACACAAACAGCAGACACAGACACAGACACAGACACGACACAGACACACAGACACACAGACACAGACCGACACCGACACACAGCAAGCCAACACGCACGCACAACACAGCACACGACACACAGCACACAGCACACAGCACACAGACACAGACACCAGACACACAGACACACAGCACAGACACACACACACAACACACAGACACGAAACACACACACGACACAGACACAACACAAGCACAGACACAGACACACGAACAGACACAGACACAAAACACACAGACACAAGAACACGACACAGCACAACACAGACACACACAGACACACAACACAGACACAGACACACAGACACAAGACAACACACAGACACACAGCCCGAAAGACACACAGACAAGCAGCACACAGACACCAAACACAGACACAACACACGCACAGACAAGACACACAGAACAAACACAGACACACAACACACAACAGAAAAGCACAAGACAAAAAAGACACAAACACACAGACACAACACAACACACAGACACAACACACAGACCACAGACACACAGACACACAGCACACAGACACAGACACAGACACACAGACACACAACACACAGCACAAGACACACAGCACACAGACACAAGACACACAGACACAGACACAGACACAGACACACAACAGACACAGACACAGACACACAGACACACAGACACACAGACACACACACACAACACAGACACACAGACACACAGACACAAACACACAGCACACAGCACACAACACACAACACCAGACACACAGACACACAACACACAGACACAGACACACAGACACAGACACGACACACACACACAGACACAAACACACAGACACACAGACAACACAGACACACAGACAAGACACAGACACACAGACACACAGACACAACACACAGACACACAGACAAGACACAGACACACAGACACACAACACAACAACACAGACACACACACAGACACACAGACACACAGACACACAGACACAGACACACAGAACACAGACACAAGACACACAGACACACAGACACACAGACACAGAACACAGACACACAGACACACAGACACACAGACACACAGACACACAGACACACAGACAAACACAGACACAAGACACAACACACAGACACACAGAACAACAACAGACACAAACACAACACAGCACAGCACACAGACACAGACACACAGACACACAGACACAGACACACAGACACACAGACACAGACACACAGAACACACAGACACACAGACACACAGACACACAGACACACAGACACACAGACACACAGACACAACACAGACACACAGACACAAGACACACAACACAGACACACAGACACACAGACACACAGACACAGACACAGACACACAGACACAGACACAGACACACAGACACAGACACACAGACAAACAGACACAGACACACAGACACACAGACACAGACAGACACACAGACACGTAGACACACATGCACACAGACACAGACACACAAACACACAGACACAGAAACACAGACACACAATCACACAGTCACACAGACAGACACAGACACACAGACACACAGACACACAGACACAGACACACAGACAGACAGACACACAAACACACAGACACACATGCACACAGACACAGACGCACAGACACACAAACACACAAACACTCAGACACACAGTCACACGGACACACGGACACACAGGCACACACGACACACAGACACACAGCACAGACACAGACACACAGACACACAGCACACAGACACAGACACACAGACACACAGACACACAGTACAACAGACACACAGACACACAGACACACAGACACAGACACACAGACACACAGACACACAGACACACAACAGCACAGGCACACAGGCACACAGGACACACAGACACACAGCACACAGACACACAGACACACAGACACACAGACACACAGACACAAGACACAGACACACAGACACACAGACACACAGACACAGACACAGACACACAACACAGACACACAGACAAACACAGACACACACAGACACACAGACACACAGACACACAGACACACAGACACACACGACACACAGACACAGACACACAGACACACAGCACACAGACACACAGCACACAGACACACAGACACACAGACACACAGACACACAGACACACAGACACACAGACACACAGACACACAGACACACAGACACACAGACACACAGACACACAGACACACAGACAACACAGACACAGAACAGACACAACACACACAGACACACAGACACAAGACACACAGACACACAGACACACAGACACACAGACACAGACACACAGACACACAGACACAGACACAGCAACACACAGACACACAGACACACAGACACACACAGACACACAGACACAGACACAGACACACAGACACACAGACACACAGACACAGCACGACACAGACACACAGACACAGCACACAGACACACAGACACACAGACACACAGACAAGACACAGACACACAGACACACAGCACAGACACACAGACACACAACGACACAGACACACAGACACAGACACACAGACACAAGCAACAGAACACGGACAGCATTACAGACATAGTCATGAAACATCCACAGACACAGACACACAGACACACAGACACACAGACACACAGACGACACAGACAGCACAGACACCAGACACACAGACACACAGACACAGACACACAGACACACAGACACACAGACACACAGACACACAGACACAACACACAGACACACAGACACACAGACACACAGACACAGACACAGACACAGACACAGACACAGACACACAGACACACAGACACACAGACACACAGACACAGACACAGACACACACAGACACACAGACACAGACACACAGACACACAGACACACAGACACACAGACACAGACACAACAGCAGACACACAGACACACAGACACACAGACAGCACAGACACACAGACACAAGACACAGACACACAGACACACAGACACACAGACACACAGCACACAGACACACAGACACACAGACACACAGACACACAGACACACAGACACACAGACACACAGATACACGACACACAGGCACACAGGCACAAGGCACACAGGCACACAGGAACACAGACACACAGGCACACAGACACACAGATACACAGGTGCACAGACACACAGGTACACAGACACACAGACACAAGACACACAGACACACAGATACACAGACAGTAAGTCAAACGTCGTAAAGAAGTAATAAGTCAATTTAGTGATAGTGAAAAATATGTCAATGCAAGTTCACAGTTTTTTTTTTTTCCCCCCCCCCCCCCCCCCCCCCCCCCCCCCCCCCCCCCCCCCCCCCCCCCCCCCCCCCCCCCCCCCCCCCCCCCCCCCCCCCCCCCCCCCCCCCCCCCCCCCCCCCCCCCCCCCCCCCCCCCCCCCCCCCCCCCCCCCCCCCCCCCCCCCCCCCCCCCCCCCCCCCCCCCCCCCCCCCCCCCCCCCCCCCCCCCCCCCCCCCCCCCCCCCCCCCCCCCCCCCCACACAGACACACACAACACACAGACACACAGACACACAGACACACAGACAGACACAGACAAGCACACAGACACACAGACACACAGACACAGACACGAACAGACACAGACACACAGACACACAGACACACAGACACACAGAACACAGACACACAGACACACAGACACACAGAACACAGACACACAGACACACAGACACACAGACACACAGACACACAGACACACAGACACACAGACACACAGACACACAGACACACAGAACACAGACACAGCACACAGACACAGGGGGGGGGCAAACAAACACACAGCACAGCACACAGAAAACACACAGACACACAGACACACAGACACACAGACACACAGACACACAGACACAGACACACAGACCACAGACACAGACACACAGCACACAGGACACAGGCACACAGGAACACAGACACACAGACACAGACACACAGACACACAGCACAGACACACAGACACAAACAGCAAGACACAAAACACACACAGACACAGACACACAGACACAGACACAAGACACACAGACACACAGACACACAGCACACAGACACACAGACACACAGAACACAGACACACAGACACACAGACACACAGACACACAGACACACAGACACACAGACACACAAACACACAGACACAGACACACAGACACACAGACACACAGCACACAGACACAGACACACACACACAGACACACAGACACACAACACACAGACACACAGACACACAGACACAGACACACAGACACAGACACACAGCACACAGACACAGACACACAGACACACGACACACACAACAACACAAGACACACAGACACACACAGACACACAACACACAGACACACAGACACAGACCACAGACCACAGACAACACAGCACACAGACACACAGACACACAGACACAGACACAGCACAACACACAGACACACAGACACACACACAGACACAGACACACAGACACACAGACACACAGACACACAGAACACAGACACAGACACACAGACACACAGACAGACACAGCACACAGAACACAGACACACAGCACACAGACACAGACACAGGCACAGACACACAGACACAGACACACAGACACAGACACATAGACACACAGACACACAGACACAAGACACAGACACACAGACACAGACTACGACACAGAAGAAAAGCAATAGAAGGAAAAGACACAGACACAGTACACAGACACACAGACACACAGACACAGACACACAGACACACAGACACACAGACACACAGACACACAGACATACAGACACAAACACACACAGACACACAGACACACAGACACCCAGACACACAGGCACACAGACACACAGACACAGACACACAGACACACAGACACACAGACACACAGACACACAGACACACAGACACACAGACACTCAGCCACACAGACACACATACACACAGACACACAGACGCACAGACGCACAGACGCACAGACGCACAGACACACAGACACACAGACACACAGACGCACAGACACACAAACACACAGACACACAGACACACAGACACACAGATACACAGACACACAGACACACAGACACACAGACACACAGGATACACGGACACACAGGCACACAGGCACACAGGCACACAGGCACACAGGAACACAGACACACAGGCACACAGACACACAGACACACAGGTGCACAGACACACAGGTACACAGACACACAGACACATAGACACACAGACACACAGATACACAGACAGTAAGTGTCAAACGTCGTAAAGTAAGGTAATAAGTCAATTTAGTGATAGTGAAAAATATGTCAATTGCGTAAAGTTTCCAGTTCCTTCTTCTAGGTTAGCACAGACACACAGACACACAGACACACAGACACACAGACACACAGACACACAGACACACAGACAACACAGACACACAGACTCCCAGGCACACAGGCACATAGGCACACAGGCACACAGGCACACAGACACACAGGCACACAGACACACAGACACACAGACACACAGACACACAGACACACAGACACACAGACACACAGACATATAGACACAAACACACACAGACACACAGACACAGACACACAGATACACAGACACACAGACACACAGGCACACAGACACACAGGCACACAGACACACAGACACAGACACAGACACACAGACACACAGCTACAGACACACATACACACAGACACACAGACACACAGACACACAAACACACAGACACACAGACACACAGACACACAGACACACAGACACACAGACATACAGACACACAGACACACAGACACACAGACACACAGACACAGAGACGCACAGACACACAGACACACAGACACACAGACACAGACACACAGAAGCACAGACACACAGACACACAGACACACAGACACACAGACACACAGACACACATACACACAGATACACAGACACACAGACACACAGACACACAGACACACAGACACACAGGCACACAGGTGCACAGACACACAGGTACACAGACACACAGACACATAAACACACTGACACACAGACACACAGACACATAGACACACAGACACACAGACACACAGACACACAGATACACAGACACACAGACACAGACACACAGACACACAGACACACAGACACACAGGCACACAGGCACACAGGCACACAGGAACACAGACACACAGGCACACAGACACACAGGTGCACAGACACACAGGTACACAGACACACAGACACATAGACACACAGACGCACAGATACACAGACAGTAAGTGTCAAACGTCGTAAAGTAAGGTAATAAGTCAATTTAGTGATAGTGAAGAATATGTCAATTGCGTAAAGTTTCCAGTTCCTTCTTCTAGGTTAGAAGAATAATAGCAGTATTTTTGGGGTCAGTTGAATGGGTGGTTACATCTAGCTGATGCTTTAATGTTAAGGTTGTGATATTATTGGAATAACTATAGGTAACATATAATAAAAATAAATGGGCTTTTAATTCGTAAGAAGACAGAATAAAAATATACAGGTTGTGCCATTTAAAGAAATTGAAATTTCTTTATTCTACAATTTGCGAATTTGTTTGGTTATAATAATCACACTGTATATCAACCAAGAAACTGCCCATTTTTCAAGACGATGAAACTGTTTATATTCCTTGTTAAGTACATATATCTCACAAACTACGAAATTTCAGTTGATGTTCTGTATGACAAAAAAGGTTTAATTAAACACAAGGAATTGAAAAATGAAATTAAATTAAGGTATTTTATTTAAAAATTATTTTATCCAGTGTCACTATTTGACGCACCATGTATTTTAAAAAATATACTCGTTTGCTACCTCATCTCTATCCATGATATTACTTTAATCCAAATTAGATGAGTTCAGCAAAGATCTACTTTACTCTATCATTGTGACACTTAAAAAAAGGTTCTTTTTGATTTTAAATTATTAACAGACTCACAGCTTGTTAGCATACGCAACAGAAAAATTAAACATATTTCTGTTGTCAGCATCTTGTAATTGAAACTGACCACTGTTTACTCATTCTTTTAGTTCAGTTGCACAAATTGTATAAAGAAAAAAGTATTTAGCTTGCATTCGTAGCTTTCAAATAGTCAGCTGCGTTGAAATTAGTCCACAATGTTTTAAATTTAAAAAATGCACTAATTATTCTTCCAGTTTAAAAATGAATACGGTATTGAACCGAAACCTACACCAGAATGATTTCTTTGGAAAATTTTTGTTTATAATTCGAATTTACTGGACTTCACCTTCACAATTGTAAAATCATTATTATTGTCATAATAACCTGCAATTGTACGAATCAAGACTTTTCTTTTACTATTACATTACAAATAATATCGGACTTATCGAAATTGTCCTCATTAAGTAATTTAAGATTGTATAACACATTTGAAATACAATAAAAATGAAAATCGATGTTATCCGTTATAACTTTTATGTCAGGCTGGAAGTTGCAGTCGGCTCCTCTTGACCCTGGTATCTATCTATAATAGACACCTCTAATCAATGCCTCAAGCGCTGGTCAAAGGCCGACCATGCGAGAAGTGTTTCACAAAGTATGTAATCAACTTATAGGCGCTATAGTTCCTGAGGATGCGGCCATGCGGAAGGAGGCGTTAGAGTGGAAATTCCCCATTGATCACAGGTTTATTTCCTGACAACAAACTCAATCTACTTAAGTGAAACGCAACAGACTCGCTTTTCTAAAAGAAACCATTTTAATTCTTAACTTATTCTGTGTTAAAAGTCACCTATAAATGTAACACGCTGTATATCTAATGTAATAGCAGTAGGAATATTATCAGATACAGTAGGGGTGAAAATCGCTTGTTCGAAACCAAGAGTGTAATGAGGCGAAGGGGTTAGAATTAAGCAGCACGGGTGGTGGGTGAGAAGGGAGCAAGACGAAACGATCAATACTAGCATAAAGCCTCAAGGATCTGTTTGCTCCTTTACAAGGATAGGTTTAGAAGGGTACCTTCTCCTATTCAAAACTTTGCTAGAGCTTTAGAAACTCTCGACATTGTTTCTGGCACCACCCTAAAAGTAATTCTTACTCCCCCCACAATTTGTTAGTAAAATAATGTTTATAAATATTACTAAGTTATATTTATTAAACTATTGTTGAGCTTTTTGGGGAAACTCATAAGAAAATAATTCTAGTTTCTGGTTGTTAATTAGGAAAGGACAAAGAGGAAATGGATTTCTAAATCTTCTTTGTGGTTTTGTAGAGAATTCTCTACTAATTAATACAGTTTCACTGACATAAAGACAGTAATTTCTTCGTATGCAGAGTTTGTATATTTTGTGAAAAGGTGCAATTTGTAAGCTAAACAAATTAATGGTCTAGAAAAACGAAAGTTTCATTTTCTCTCTTACTACGTTTTTTTTTCTAATCTTAATTTTACGTTTTCTAATTTGTTAGTTTTGTTTTATCTATGTTTATCCAAACTTACCGAATTAACTACTAGGAAAGTTAGATGTATTATATAAACCGCAAGTGTATACAAACAAATTAATTTAAATATTATTTATTAATGTTATTAAAACGTAATTACTTTAACGCCTGAGCGGTTATAAGCACGCATAATTAAAAGATATTTCATTGCGAGAAATCGCTTTGAGAAATTTATTCTACTTTTCGTCCTTGGTAATAATTATTATTCTCAGTATCATAATACATGGACATTTCGAATAAAATTAAGTGCATACGAGCTTACAGAGAAGTGTTGCAAAACATCATATCGAAGTATAGTCAATTTTTACCTTCCAACATACATATACATATGTAGGTATAGAAGGTTACGTATTCGACTTTGTTTTAACTATCGCTAAATCGACTTATTAGCTCATTTTACAACTTTTGGCCAAGTTACGCCAAGATTGGCCAGGATGTCTGGATGTGTGTGGGCGGGTGGGTGATTGCCTGCGTGTGTGCGTGCATGCGCGCGCGTCTGTGTGTGTGTGTGTTTTTACAATGTTGCCTGTTTTCGTTATGAACGTATAAAAAAGAGTTAGCATCTATAAAAATTACTCTGGCCCATAGTTAAAATTGAGTACTGGCTATATGGAGAACAGCATTGCCGCTTACGGAGATACCTGGTATCTCAGGACCGTACGCGCTTCATTTCGAGAAGTAACTGGGGTTAGTGAAACACATAACACAATAATAAGGACAATAGTATCCTTTCTCATACTAAACTAAACGAATTTGTTGATTAATATTTTTGATGCGGTTCGGTCAAGTATTGATATTAAATAATAATTAATACCAATTGTCTCTGGAGGTAAGATTCCCACAATTATTGTATTAAAAAGTATTTTCTATTTTCTATATTTTTTCTTCGATTTTTTTAACATGAGCGATGTAATTATGCCAATGATCCGCGGATACGCGATAGTAGGCTTCCTTAATTAAACGTTCTACAGTTTTTTCTTTGAAATCAAGGTTGTTTGAAGCCAGGTGCCTTTTTATTTGGCTCCACACCATTTCAGTAGGATTAAGCTCACAGTGATAAGATGGCAATCTCAAAACCTTCACATTATATTTTTCTGTTATCTATTTAATTTTATATTTGTAGAATTGCTCTCTGTACGCAGATGCAGTATCCAACAATTCACTCTTTCAATAATCTTCTGCAAAATAAATATCTTTCTCTGTTAAACAATCCCTTACTTGCTGTTTGTTACATGCTTTTTTTGGAAAATCTAATTTGCAGGAATGGTATGGTGCATTATCTAAAATAACATTTTCCTTATCTTTCGGCAAGTTTGGTATTAGGGTATTCTCAAACCAATCCTCATACAGATCGCCGTCCATTTTGTCGTGATAATCAGCTGTTCCCTTTTTGGCCAAAATCGTTAATTCAGCCCTTTCGACAAAACCTTCTTTACCTCCAGCATGCTATAAAACAACACGAGGTCCTTTCTGTGTTGGAGCTCTTAGTCCAGTAGTTAGTCCTTTCACAAAATCATCTCGTGGATTTTTAACTGTGGTGTTCTTCCATTCCTCCGTGACCGAAGCCCCAACATTGGTTCAAGACTCATCGGTATAAACATAGTTTACGTTAGGCTTTTCCCTTAATGCTTTTACTTGTCTAAGGTACTTGTATTGTAACAACCCATTTTGAGTTAAAATATACCGTAATTTAGGTTCTTAATTCATTTAGTTGTAAATATAAGAAAAATTTTATTTATTGATGATTTGTAAGTATGAGGTAGGCAACTTAATTTGCATTTTGGTGTAACTTAAGTGCATATATTCTTAAAGGTTTATACTTTCACTTCTTTAAATTATCTTTTTCTGCTCAATATGTTCGCGCAATGTGTCATCGTTGACTTAATTCTTTGTGCAAATTTTTCGCGCACGGCTACATTATCCAACTTCCAAAGCGTCCATTTTTTCACTTCCTGATGAAGGTTGTGTTGATTAGGAAGCAATTTTTGGTTTTTCCCCTAAATTTTGTGAAAAGTGGCATTGATTTGATGGTAAGATATTTTAACGCATTATACTAAAAATTAAAGCATTTGCTCTTTTCAGGCACTTTCTTTTTTTTACTTTTACACTGTTAATTTTACCGCTTTTGATTGCACAATTAATTTTACTTTTGCGTACGCTTTCATTTTATGATTGCAATTGTTGCATTCAAAATTTCAAAAAAATGCAATAAATATTGGTTTATTCAATTTCAAGAAGACAAATTTATGAGAAATAAAATTCCATTTTTGGATGTGGTTTGCAACGTACAGCATTATTTCAAGATACTGCGCAATATTGGTGCAAACATGACATCACCTTGGTTGACATTTACGTAATCGCTTAGATACCAGAGGTTATTAAAAAGGTTGTGTACAAAAGTTCGGAAAAGGTATTTATAACCATTATTTAGTAATTTAAGGCTATAACTAGTTTTTAAGATATATTTTATATAATTCTAATTTAACTGTTAAAATAGTCTGTATATTTTTTTTGTACATTTTGATAAAATTTTTATTGTAAACCTGGGTTTAGTTATTCCGAGCATAATTAAAAAATAACTTGGCGCCCGAGATCATTTTTATTAGTGTTACATTGCAATTTTTTTATATTGATGTTCAGTGGAAGTAATCTAGCAGAAATTGTGGTAATTAATCAAATCAAAAGGTTGAACCACTCTACGTTAATCTATCGACTGAATCAAAGGCATTATTTGTGGTGAATGATTTGTATCTCTAGTTAGTTTAACGGTTTGTTAGGAGAACATTTTTACACTTATTTCTTTATTATATTATTAAAATACTTTTTATATTTTATACCTATACGATAACCATCACCACTACTTTATAGTGTCTCCAGGATATGATATCTGCTTGTTCTAACAATACCGAGTTTCGACCTCTTTTGCTATATACATTTGCCATTATCGCTTAGCAGCTTCCAGTTCTATTTGGAAATTATTATCTCATTATCTATAGATTTAAACTTTCCTACAATAAAGGACACTACTAATTACTACTGAATAATATCATCTGTAATTTGTTATAACAGTTACTTATCATATTTTTGAATAATATTATTTACCAAATGTTTTTTAAATGCGGCCCTGCGAATGGTCTGGCAACCATGTCAGGATCATTCCCTTTTAAAACGCATTATCGTATGCTTCTACACTGAATTATAACTGTAGACCAGAGTATTGATGCCTATTAACCCCTGTCTGTCATGAAGTTTTTTAAACGTCTGTTTGACATAGATTATTATTTTTGCCTTTACAATGTTGCCTATTTTCGTAATGAACTTATCATAAAAGAGGTTGCATAATTATCCTAAAAAAATGTTATTAAAATTATTTCATTTCTCTTAATTTCCATTTTGTAGGTTGGAAGGTCGTTTGGTGTTCCACTCCAGACATTTAAAAGACGTAAAGTATCACTGTCCACTACTACTGGCGTACTGCTATGCAAGCAACTATATTCTGATAACCGTTGAGATCAGTGTGTCCCCGGATTGATTAGACCACTATTCTAAAAGACAAAAAAATTTTGATCTGAAATTTGAGCTTCTGGGGTCAAACCCTGCTTGGTTTGAAACTAATTTGTGACTGAATTTTAGTTTCAAAAAACACGTGTGTCTTGGAAATTTTGAAAAAAATGATTTTTCACACTAGTCCTTTTTTATGAGAGATACGACAAAATGTTACTAAAAAATTGTTCAGAATGAAAAACTACGCATGAATACAAAATTTCAGGTCTCTAGGCCAACTTTTATTGAAACAATCAAAATACACCCACGTACCACACCGAGCGCTGATGATGATAGCGTAGCTATCGAAACGCGTTCGGTGTTTTCTTAATTTTGTGTGGTAGGTGGGTGTATTTTGATTGTTACATATCCTGCCACAGTTCCAGTGTTTCAGATTTTTCAACTTTTATTGTTTTAGAATTGTTATGTTATTAACGAAATTTGATCAGAATTGAAAATGATGTTAATGTGCAACATTTCCCATCGCAGATCCCATGAAACAGACCCCTGTGGAAAACGAAAGAAACGTTTTTTTTATTGTTGGATAATTATCCTTCAATAATAATTAAGCAATTAAGCAAAATTACCTATCTACTGTAACTTATCACACCTCCTAAGTTTGCACAATCTTAAATACGTAATTCTTTATGAGAATTTTGTATCTGTTACAAGGTAATCCTATTTGTTAACTCTTAAACATCATTTGGAATTGTTTCAGCGTAAGCTAATTGTTTTAATCTGTCCCGCACAAAAAATCCATAATAGCAAGGTCAGGTGACCTTGGAGGCCACAAAAATCTCCTCCTGTTTCTCCCAATCCATCTTTCGCCAAACTATTCATTTAACCATCTGGAAGCTGGTAGACGGGTAGAATGAACAGGGCAGCCGTCATGTGTAAAGTAACTGGTTTAACGTATTTGTAAGGGAAGTTCAACAAACTTTTCAAGAATCATCATGTACGTATTATGATTAAGTTTTCCTTCAATAAATAATGGCCCAATAAGTCTACATGAAACTGCACACCTTACATATATTTTTTTAAGTATTGCCTTCTGGAAGTAATTTGTTATTACGGAATTTTGTCGCTTCAAAATCTACAATTCTGAGACGAAGGGACGCCAATTGTTGCGAAAATAGATTCGTCTGAAAATATTATCTGCTCATGAAAATGTAGATTTCTTCTCCCAAAGACAAGCAAAAATCTAATCTTTTACCTTCTAGTGTATAAAAAAATTGTGCTTTAAATGCATGGATGTTACAACTTTTATTTTATTTTGCCACCATAATGTTCTTTATACGCCCCCAAATGCGGGCGTAATGTATGTAGGGGAGACCGGGGGCAATTGAAACATTTTTTCTTCTTGATTTTTTTCTCTGAGATTGTAGCTCGCAGATTGTATCAATTGTCCCGGGGATAATTAAAACGTACCCCTGGGACAATTGAAACGGCATTGTAATTACAGTTTTTAATACAAAATAAAAAAATGGTATTAATAAATTTTTATTAGGTATCTTACACATCTATAAGAATACAAAAAAAATTATTCTGGCAAACAGTTTTAACAGACGTAAAGGTCCTCCTGGCGAGGGCATTCCTCTTGCGACCGATGTTTTCACTCGATGCACTGCACCCATTTCTCCCCAGGGCGGCTGTCTGTGTACTACTCTAGATAAACTAGACAGTAACAATGAATTTCGTCAGTGTCGCTCTTTGTATCATTCTGATCATCTTGTCGTTATTAACGGGGTTGTTTGCATTTCGCAGTAAATTCGAGACCTACTTTAGGTTTATTATATCCGGTAATCTTTCGTTTTACTGCCTTTTTCATTTTGGACTCATATTCTTGGTGAATGGCAATCCTAATCTTTCGTTTGGCACCTCCTTTTCTGGGAAGTACCTTTGAAATCGATCTCAAAACTTCTGGAGAAAATACAACGTTGGACGAGTTTGAACAGCCAACTTTTTATTGGTTCGATTTGATTAAAAGTTGATGATGCTGACAGAATGAGAGTATTCTTCCCTTTTAGAGGATTTTGATAAGTAGTGGGCGACGTATATAAACCATAACGGCTTGGCGATGATGGCAGAATTTTATTGGTCGGTGTAGAAGGTATTTGTAGAGTGATGACCTTACTAGTAGATAGTTCACATTCAGTGTTATTGTCTTGTGTTTTATCTGTTGTTGATTCTCGTATTATATCTATTGTTGGTTCTCGTATTTCATCCGTTGTTGAAGGTGTCGTTGTCTCATTAGGGTCTGTTCTATATATTACATAAGATGGAGCAAAATCTAGCTCTGTAAAAATATCTCTCGTAAAAGGATATATTTCGGTGCAAGCAAATTCGGCTGTAATATTATAAATCATAGTCATATTTTTAGCCGAATTGCTTCGCATCCAAGCATCAGAATTTGGATTTACAGTCTTTTTAAAAGGCCCGTATATTGACCTATCTAACGGTTATAGTCTGTGAGAGCATTGTGGGAGAAATGATAAGACCACAATGCCGTTATCTTTGCAAAAGTTTAAGCAACCGATACTTATATGTGATGGGTGGTTATCTTGCTATTGAAGCATTGGCATGCTTTGCACCAACAACTTTCCCAGACTTTTGTACCGTGGTGACCCCGTTTCGTCTATATTGTAAATATCTTTTGCTTCAAATTTGTATTTGTCCAGCACTTTTGCGAGGTTGTCGAAAAACAGACTTACATTAGTAACATTAAAACTCGTCGCCTGTACACTACGGGCAGACAATTCCGAGTTTGGTTTCATAAATGCCGAGAACCAATCCTCTCCAGCCATACCGTTTTCTCTCCAGGATTCCGTCATGCTTAGCGAATATTCCAAAGCTAGTTGGAAAGGTAATTTTCGTGTTTCTTTGGGTGGCAGTCCGTAAAATATCTGCGACGCCTTTATTATGTATTCAACCATGGCTTTTTCGTGTTAAATACTTGTTTTGCACAACGATGACCCATGGTTACAGGCACTGTAGACCCTTGTTCAATTGCTTGTCTTTTCTTCTTTACAAATCTGCTTAATGACACGCAATGAAGTTTATATTTAGATGCTGCAGCCCTAATTGACACACCATCGTTATTGACTTCGTTGTACGCTTCTCTTTCAGAGGTTGGATTTAAACCCTTTTCAGCCCTTCTGACTCTTACTCGTGGCATCTTGAAATAAGGTAGTTTACTAAGAATAATATATCACGGCATGTAACAACGCAATAACAATAAAACACATACGGGGACAATCGAAACACGTGCACTTTCAACAGACGCTAATGATCGACTGTTCTTTACAAGCGGCGTATAGGGATGCATAGTTAGAGACTGAAATGACTAAAATAAACGCTAATAGAGCGCCAATATGGCCGCTGTTTCAACGGTACCCTGTTTCAATTGTCCCCGGTCTACCTTACTAGCAACAAAACAAACTTCAGTTTATGGTTGTAAAATAGCATCAAATTATGACAAATAAATGATTTCGTTACAATTGTTCGCTAAGTACTTGTACGTTAGTTGTGCTAAGTATATGTTAAGTAGGCATAGCCCTTAATTTTTTGTTAATGATAGGCACACCAAATTTTTTTTGCGATAATCAAAGTAGAAGAGGGGCACCTCGCCTTTTACTTTTGCGACGTCATTTGGGATTCCCCACGGTCGCCCACGTGTGAGACCGTATTTTCCACCCCTATGGTTTCTTTTCGGAGGCCTTTTTCAACCCCTAATTATTATTTCATTTTTACTCGCCCACGTGTAGGACATGTTTTTTCACCCCTATTTTATGACAGCTCACGTATAGGACGCGTTTTTTCTACCCCTATGGTTCCTTTTCGGGGGTCAACCCTTAATTATTTTTGTTTGTATTAACAGCCTTTTTGACAGTAATTTTGTACTTGCTCACATGAGGGGCAGATGTAGGTCTTGGGGCTGGGGCTGGACCTGGTCTTGGACTTGGTGTTGGGGCGGGGTGCCGGCTTCTTTTCGGGTGGCCTATTTTTAACCCTAATTAAGATCCTTTTTGTCATATTAAGAGCAGTACAACCCCTGGAGGTTAGGTAATTGCACCTGTTCTGATTGAAAAAGATTTTTATTTAAGCTGTATTTATTAATATGTATTGGGACCCATTTTTGTTTTATCAAATGAGATTGCATAATTGTATTTCTTTTCATTCCTATCTACAGATTGTTACCTTACGAAATTTTATATATATATATATATATATATATATATATATATATATATATATATATATATATTGGGTTGTATTCTAATAATTAAATTTCA
This sequence comes from Vesta saturnalis, assembly GCA_036346205.1. Lineage (NCBI taxonomy): Eukaryota > Metazoa > Arthropoda > Insecta > Coleoptera > Lampyridae > Vesta > Vesta saturnalis. The sequence continues at coordinate 1,238,729 of JARFJB010000229.1, read as the reverse complement.
CTGTCATTTTAAATTAATCTCAATATGCAATGCAAAAAAGAATTATTTAATTTTAATTTAATTACACGACACAGTAATCAGAATATTGTTTTTCTAAATGAATATTAAAACTGATTTCTTACCTTTGAGATATCTTTAATTATATCCTCTCGTTAAAATTGTTGTATATACATAGGTCCTCGACATCCAAACACTTAATATTTTAAAAAAAAGATATGCTGTTTGCACTAGCTGTAATTAAATTTGTGCAACTAAATAAATAAATTAAGGTTATAATAACCGTTCTGCTGGGTACACGTATAAGCACACTAATAACACTTTCTACATTTTTACTTATGCATAGTGATTTACCCATAATTAATTTTTAGAGTGTAAATATACAAACAACCTAATTATCTTTATCGCACTTACTGCAACTCGTATTTACCTTTCCCTTAAATTAATTAATAACAAAGCGGTTTGCACAAAATGCTGTACACACACAGGCAAATTGTTTTTATAAAAAACCTCATTAAATGTTTGGAGAATAATAATTACATGTTTTAAATTCCACAACAATATGTAGTAAGAAATCACTGCTCATTTTTACTTTTAGCTAATTACTGTGTCATTAACATTATATAATCCTGTTAAATTTAATAGTCTAAAAAAAATTGACTACCAATATCGAATCGATAAAATAATTTCTTTTAAAAAACACTAAATCATAAATTTTATAACACGATTTTTAAAAACACACATGCTGAATTAAAAAGAAAGGAAAAACAGTACGTATTACGCAACCCTTAATTAAAAAAGTAAGGTACTAAAAAAAATCTCTTTATCTATCAGAATAGAATGGTTGGATATAAACTGGCTATTGCATTCCGATCATTAACCAATTTAGAAAGTAACACACAAAACGTGATTACTGCTACTGGTATTTAGCATTTATATTGTACTTATAAATTTACGTGCAAAATGCACCCGATACTTTTTATACGGATATATTCTCTCTTCTATGCAATCATGATTTATGCGTATACTCAATTATGCACACACACAGCACACACACCACGCACACGCACGCAAGCACGCACCACACACACACACACACACGCACCCACACACGCACACACGCGCGCGCACGCACGCACCACATACGCACGCACGCAAGCACCACACGCACGCACAAAGCACGCACGCACGTACCCACCACACACACGCACCTACACACACACGCATACGCGCGCGCTACGCACGCACACACACATGCGCGCACGCACGCAGGCACCCACACACACGCGCGACGCACGCACGCGCACACACACGCACGCACACGCACGCACGACGTACGCGCGCACCCACACATGCGTACGCACGCACAGCGCACACACGCACGCGCGCGCGAAGACATGCAAACTCAAAAACATACAAACACGAAAACACACCAACACAAAAAACACGCAAACACGAAAACACGCTAACGCGATAACACGTAAAACGAAAACACGCCAATACGAAAACACGCTAACGCAAAAACACGCAAACACGAAAACACATAAACGAAAGTACGCTAACACGAAAGCACGCTAACTCAAAAACACACAAACGAAAAAAAACGCTATCACGAAAACGCGCTAACACAGAAATACGCAAACGCGAAGACCTACAAACGCGAAAACACGTAAAACGAAAACACGCAAATACGAAAACACAAACGTAAACACGCCAGCGAAAAACACGCTAACGCTAAAACTCGTAGAGCTGCAAACATGAATCAAGACGGGGAGCACCGTTAGGAAAAACAAGTTTATTGACAAAATTGAAGGAAAGCTTAGCGTTTGAAATTATATTATTATTATTATAAACAACAATACTTCATTTAATTTAATAACAACCTTTATCGGTCTTCTTCTTCTTCTTGAACCGTGATTCGTCCCCATCATCATCATGGTTTTGAGATTCGTCCTTCTCCTCTACCTCACCGCTCTTTTTCCTCTCCTGTGAATCATCACCATCACCTTGGATGTGAGATACATTCAGCTCATCCACCTCATCGTTTCCATCATTATCTTGAACTGTTATGTTGTAATAGTTTATTAACAAGTCAGTAAAATCTCTAATATCCGCTGATGTTGACTCATAAGCAGGAGAATAAATCATAATAATCCTCACTCGATGATAGTTACACTTTAAAGAGCGAAACACACGAGAAACGAGAACGCTGCTAGCCTAGGGTCTTGTACGCTGGCGCGTTCGTCAATGTTCGGGTAGAATCGGTTATCTGCGGGGAGAGTTTGAAGTATTGACCTAATCACACTCTAATATTTTCCCTAGGGACATGTTTATAAACCTAAACTTCTCTTTTATGGCTGAGGTATTTTCTTCTAACACGGCAGCTTGGTGTGTGTGTGTGTGTGTGTGTGTGTGTGTGTGGTGTGTGTGTGTGTGTGTGTGTGTGTGTGTGTGTGTGTGTGTGTGTGTGTATGTGCATAATTGAGTGTACAGATAAATCATGATTGCATAGAAGAGAGAATATATCCGTATAAAAAAGCATCGGGTAGAAATTTTTATTATTTCGACTAATAATTTTTAGACCTTAATGTAATTTGCGGTAGCAGAAATTTTTTTGTAAATATTTGTAATGCATTCCATAATAATAAATAGTTTATGTAATCTCAAGGTTCAAATTATTTAAAAGTAATTTTACTGTAGCAAAATTTTTAAAATATTTTTAAGCATTTTGGACGTAAATTTATAAGTACAGTATAAATGCTAAATATCAGTAGCAGTAATCAGGTTTGTGTATACTTTAAATTAGTTAATGATCGGAATGCAATAGCCAGTTTATATCAACCATTCTATTCTGATAGATAAAGTAATTTTTTAGTACCTTACTTTTTAATTAAGGGTTGCGTAATACGTACTGTTTTTCCTTTCTTTTTAATTCAGCATGTGTGTTTTTAGAAATCGTGTTGTAAAATTTATGATTTAGTGTTTTTTAAAATAAATTATTTTATCAATTCGATATTGGTAGTCAATTTTTTTTTAGACAATTAAATTTAACAGGATTATATAATGTTAATGGCACAGTAATTAGCTAAAAGTAAATATGAGCAGTGATTTCTTACTACATATTGTTGTGGAATTTAAAACATGTAATTATTACTTTCCAAACATTTAATGAAAATCTTTTTCAATCAGAACACGTGCAATTACCTAACCTCCAGGGGTTGTACTGCTCTTAATATGACCAAAAGGATCTTAATTAGGATTAAAAAAGGCCAACCAAAAAGAAACCGGCACCCCGCCCCAACACCAAGTTCAAGACCAGCTCCAGGTCCAGCCCCAGCCTCAAGACCTACATCTGCTCCTCATGTGAGGAAGTACAAAATTACTGTCAAAAAGGCTCTTAATACAAACAAAAATAATTAGGGGTTGACCCCCGAAAGGAAACCATAGGGGTATAAAGAACGCGTCCTATACGTGAGCTGTCATAAAATGGGGGTGAAAAAATATGTCCTACACGTGGGCGAGTAAAAAAAACAAAAATAATTAGGGGTTGAAAAAGGCCTCCGAAAAGAAACCATAGGGGTGGAAAATACGGTCTCACACGTGGGCGACCGTGGGGAATCCCGGGGACAAATGACGTCACAAAAGTGAAAGGCCTCTCTTTTACTAACCAATTAGAACCACATTAAGGTATGGGTTTCAAACGATTGGCTGCAATGGTTGTGCTAACTATACGTGTGTCAGAAAAATAGTCAATTGTATGCCAGGGACGAAAAATAATACTTTGACGGTCGAAACGAAAATTGGTGGGTGAGGGCGCTTGCGGTCGAGGTCTACAATCTTGAGGCCATCAAAGACGTTTTACATCCTCGGCGTACACAATTAAATTCAAGTTATTTATGTGCACAATTAGTACTAAAATTCTCAGTATGAGAACATAGTAATGCGGATACGTCAAATAACGAGCATCATTAATTATAAAATTTCATTTTGCAATTAAGTATAATTCGTTGAATTCGCTACAAAACATTGAGGTTATGTGCCTACATTTATTTGCATACAAAGTTGCTGAAAAAATAGCAACACTGCTAGAAGTATTAATTAATAGAAGCAAAATTGCATTTTTCGGTCGCTGCGTGAGGTGCAAACTAACATTTTCCGACCGGTTGCACACAAATATTATTTTTGCCCCCAAATTTTTAACGATGGGACATTAGTAAAAGTACACCTATTGTGGAAACGCCTTTTCGATATTGGTATACCTATTTTCATTTTATTACATTTATTTTTTTTATTGAAAATATGAATACATTTAATGATGTTTCTTAGCCATTCTTAAGATTCTTATAGATCACGGTCTCAATTTTAATTTAAAAAATTGGGCGTTACATGAAAATAAACGTTTTATTTTATATTCTCAGAAACTATCTATAATTCCATAAGAATCTGTGTGCGCAAATTTTTAGTTACAGAAGAAAATAAATAATTAACACTCAAGAAAACACTAATAATAGTAAAATGTGGTATTGCGTATTTTGGATTAAATAAATATCTACACAAAACACTTGTAAATACGAGGCGTAATATTTCTTAACTTACTGTAAGAATGAAAAAAATTCAATATATTTAAATCGTTAACTGGAAGATATTTATCCAGATACAAAGACATTAATTTTTTTTAAGCAATTAGTTATATTCGTCGTTTCAATCTTGATTGCTTTCAAACTTTCAATTAGAGAAAAAAAACAAAAAAGTCAATTTCAATAATAAAACTTATTTTTTATGAAATTTAGTTATTTAAGATTGTGTGAATTTGCTAAATTATTTTTTTTATTCAAAATTCTTTGTAATATATTTATCAAATACAATATTTAAGCATTTCAAACGAATTTGTTATTTCAAGGATCCCAAATTCCGATTTAGTCGGTTTTAATGGAATTTCAAAATAGAGAAAGATCCCTGTACTCATTTCACTAAATACAAATAGATTTAATCGCCCTCTACCAATGAAAAGTTGAATAAACGTGACAGTTTTACAGTTTTGTTAGTTAGTATTTTCGTCACAAAAGCGCTACTTGCCGTAAGACGTTTAAATTTCAAAAATAAATTAGCTTGAATTGGTTGGATCGAGGCAAGCTCCTCCTTTAATATGGCATCCTTTAATTAGCATCCCAAGAGAATTTACTTAGAAGGAAGGGTTAATTGCAAGTAACAATAGAGACTTTTCTGATAATATAAGGAGAGAAAATAAAAGGGACACAGTTTAGATCATTGTAATTCATTAATACTTAATTTCGTTACTTTCCCTTTTAAAGTTAAAAGATGTTAAAACATAAAAAACTGATAATTATGAAATGTACATTTTCAACCAGTTCTTTATGAATACCATCAGCGAGACAAATCTGGCAGATGTTCTGCGGAAGCTGTTAAATTTTTTATCTTTAGTTTATGGACCAGTCTAACGAGTATACTGACCGTTGTCCACTACATTTAAATGAATGTGAACTGGACCACGTTCATCATATATTATAAATCTCGTTTTGACTAACCAGAGAGAAAATAAAAGAAACTTGTTTTAGAAAAACCGTTAAAGAATAATTGTGCAACAGGGATGCTGCGTATATGAGAATTGATTTTAAATTTAGTAACTGTTTTATACGTGCACTGTTTACACATGTTTATACGCTGGTGTTTATTATGTAAGTAATTAATATTAGTTTATTCTCGTTTTGCGTGTAAATGAGCTAAAAAGTTTAGAGGGTTAACACAAAACATGTAATTCTTTCTTGGTTATTATTATTGTTTACATAAAATTTGTATGAAGTAAATAATCGTACGACTTTAAATTAAATTATGTATAAAATTTTAATTTATAACTCTTGGATTTTAAATACAATAACACTATGAGAGCTGTTGGATAATTGTTGGGTAAATATAAAAATCCTTTCTTATACAGTGGTAAATATAATTATTGTGTAAAAAAAAATGATTTTTACTCAATGGTTATTTTTATACACTTACCTGAAAATAAACCTAAAATATAATATAAGTGCAAAAGCACAGATTACGAAAATACGGTTAATTTAAATAATTCTTGAGATGTATTTATAAAGTGCTAACTTATCCGATGGTAGTCTACGTTTACGAGTTTTCATTCTCCCTTTCTCTCTAAAAGTGCAATTACGTGATATGGAAATCTTTTAACAATTCGTTATTTATGTGCTCCTGTTAAACGATAAAAGCTAAATACTTATATAAAGCTCTATTTTATATTCAACCCAGTCTAGTTTATAAAACATAAATAGTATATTAAAATATCTGGTGAGGAACACCACACGACCGTCCAACCTACAAAGTGGATCTTAGAAATGAAATAATTTTAATAAAATTTTTTTAGGATAATTATGCAACCTCTTTTATAATAAGTTCATTACGAAAATTAGCAGCATTGTAAAAACAAAAACAACAATCTGTGTAAAACAGACGTTTAAACTTCATTACAGACAGATGCTAACTTAAATTAAAAGAAATGAAATAATTTTAATTTCAATTTTTTTGGGATAACTATGCAACCTCTTTTTTATACGTTCATAACGAAAACAGGCAACATTGTAAAAACAAAAATAATAATCTATGTCAAAATGACGTTTAAAACTTCGTCAGATATAGATTAATAAACATAAATACATGTTAATGTAAAAAAATTCTAAAGCCGCCCGCTTCTATAAAAATATTCAATCGCATTTATTTAATTTTTTCATTTATTTCGCTTTACATTAAAATTTATACAAAATTAAATTTTCTTCAAAAAATACGTGTACACTTTTTCTTATAAAATTAATCGTTATTCAGATAATGAAAGAAACTAACACTTAAATTCTACGTTAGGAATTTTTTGCCGCTAAATTGCACGTCATTTTAAAAAATTGCATAGAGCATAATTAATTGATATGTATAAGGTGTATATCTAGGTATTTTTATATCTTTAAAATATACAGCTGTTTTAGAAATATTTGATACAAACCAAAAACTGTCCCTAATAACCCCCTGTCGCCGCTGGATTTCTCTCAAAATCTAATCAGTTCTTAACAAAATAAACACAAGCTTAAATACAAAATTTTAAGTACGTAGGTTATCGTGGATACTAACACACATCCACACAGACATACACACAGACGCACGCACGCACGCACGCACTCACGCACGCGCGCACTCACGCACGCACGCACGCACGCACCTACCCTCCCGCCCACCCATACACCCTTCCAACCAACCCACCTTTCAATATGTAATACTTGAGGAATATAATACAAAAGCCCTGTCACGTGATATTTACTATATGCAAAACTAAGCCATAGAGTTGTAAAACTACAAAATACGGTATTTTTTTAGTGCTCAATGCAAGGGAGTACAATTGAGCCATTAAGCTGAAAGAATAAGCTCCCTATTTTAGACTTCTTATTTTGTGTCTACCATGTGTACGTAAAAATTGGAGTCTTGTTACTTCAGCCAAAATAAAAGGAAAGTGGTTTCATTATTTTGAAAAACAACCAAAAATATGTGGTTGTATCATAAAAAAAAATTAAAAGCATTAGGATTTATGACCTCAAAATAAAATACAGGCCAACATTGATTGTTACCCAAATTGTAGTCCATCATAGTAAGATCTATAACTCTTTCACATAATTAAGCCAATAGAACAGCAGAGTGTTTCAAGATGCAGTTTGCAACGTTATCTAATCTCACATCAATGTATCTCCATTTACACTCACTGATCAAAAGACCAATTGAAAGATAAAAAACTGGTATTGATTTCAGGTTACTAAATTTACAAGAGGATAATCACAAATGTACAACTAAGTTCGCTATAAAAAGTTTTAAGATTTACACTTTTTTGCAATGTTCTGTAAGGTTATTAAAAAACATTTTTATTGGTTCCATTAATAGAGTGCGAGATGTAGAGTTTTAGTATCGTACTCGCCATTTTGGATTGGGATCATCCTTTATAGCTATCATACTGTGATTACTATTTTTGCGCCCCTTGTAACGTACCCCAGCTGAGCAAATGTATCGACTAACATGACTAACAACTCATAGTTTTTCTGTGGTGGGCCTTAAAAAGCATTTGAGATTTTTTGTACTTAATTTCTGGCAAACATTCCTTTCAGAGTTTATAAGAAAGATCTAGAAACTCCTACTCTGCCTTTACTATTTTTCTATTAGATCTTGGGGGTTTCAGATTTTGGGAAATCCAATTATAGTAAGCTTTCAAGGAAAACTCTTAGATCAATATAACCATTTTGGTTCATGTGAGGTATAAGCACCACTATAAAATTCATATGTGTAACACGTTTCGTCAGCAACCTAAGAAATATGACCAATTGTCTTTAAAACGAAAAGTGGCTAACTCACAACTTTTTTAACATAAACAATTCCTTTTCAAAACTTTCGATTTACCTCAAACCTCAAATCCTAAAATTCTTCCCCTTTTTGCTACACAGTATGTGCAAATCAGACTGTTACGCATGGTGATCTCGGAAACTGTAGGAGCTACAGATTTGGTTAAATGGGAAAATAGTTCAGTACATTAAGGTCAAATAAGATCCACCTCAAAATTAAAATATCTGGTGTGGAACACCACAAACCTTTCAACCTACTAGTGGAAATTAAAAGAAATGAAATAATTTTAACAACTTTTTTTGGAAAATTATGCAACCTCTTTTATAAATTCATTAGGAAAATAGGCAACATTGTAAAAACACAAAAATGATCTATGTCAAACAGACGTTTAAAACTTCATGAGAGGCAGAGGTTAATAGCCATCTAGATGCTAACTTAAATAATTAAAGGAAATGAAATAATTTTAATTATAATTTTTTACCTTCCAACCTACATATACATATGTAAGTATAGAAGGTTATACAATCGACTTCTTTTCCATTATCGCTAAATCGACGTATTAGTCCATTTTACAACTTTTGGCCAAGTTTTCTCCAAGATCGGCAATGACGTCTAGATGTTTGTGTATGTATGTTAGTATCCACGATAACTCCAAAACGAATAACCTACGTATTAAAAATGTTGTATGTAATCTTACTTTCATTGAGCTTGAAGCTGATTAGATTTTGGGAGAAATCCAGCGGCGGATAGGAGGGTTTATTAGGGTCAGTTCTTGGTTTTTATCAAATATTTCTAAAACAGCTGCATACTTCAACGATATAAAAATACCTAGATATAGACCTTAAATATATCGATTAATTATGTTCTATGCAATTTTTTTGATACGACGCGTAGTTTAGCGGCAAAAAAAATCCTAAGGTAGAATTTAAGCGTTAGTTCAATTTTTTTCAATATCTGAATAACGATTAATTTTATAAGGAAACATGTAAACATATTTTTTAAAGATGATTTAATTTTATATAACTTTTATATATAAAGTTTCTTAATGTAACCCAAGGTAAATCTAAAATTAATTAAATATAAATGCAAATGGTTAAACTGTATTATTGATATCGTATAGAAGCGGGCGGCTTTGGAATTTATGTCTATTAATTTCTATCTGACATGAAGTTTTAAACGTCATTCTGACATAGATTACTGTTTTTGTTTTTACAATGTTGCCTGTTTTCGTTATGAACGTATGAAAGAGGTTGCATAGTTATCCTAGAGGAATTATGATAAAAATTATTTTATTGCTTTTAATTCTTTAATTTAGCATCTATAGAGATCTATTAACCTCAATCTGACATGAAGTTTAAATGTCTGTTTGACATACATTATTACTTTTGTTTTTACAATGTTGCCTATTTTCGTAATGAACGTATTATAAAAGAGGTTGCATAATTATCCTAAAAAAAATTTTATTAAATTAATTTCATTTCTTTTAATTTCCATTTTGTAGGTTGGAATGTCGTATGGTGTTCCACAGCAGATATTTTAGGATAACTATACAACCTCTTGGTATTATTTAAACGATATTTATTTCTCTTTAAAACTAAATGGGCTGTGGATTTCGGTATCTGGATGAAATACTGAATTTGTCGGGTTGAGGTACTTGGCGTTTTGAATTTTCAGTTTTTTTGTTGCAATTTTTGGTTTATAAAAAGTTCCGTACAGGTTTAAATTTAATTTAGACCGTTTAAACACAGGTAAAGATGGTTGCTCGCGTTCTGGATACCGCTTAAAGTATATTTTCCTTGGGTCTACAGAATTCTTTTGGCAAATGTAACGTAACAAGTCAAACTTTTCTAAATTACTAAATTCAGTCGCCCTGACATGAGCTGTCAAAACTTAATAAAAACGGTATCATTGTGTTCAGAATGCGATTTTACGCCAAAATAAAGGAAAAATGTAGGGTGTCTCATTTAAAAACCTCCGGTTAAACCGGTGTAGTGGCCAACCGTACAGCGTGGTCATAAGATCAGGAAACGTAAATTTGCATTACGAGCAAATTTTTATTATTTTAAGAGTTAACCTCATAAGTATATTTCGAAAATTGTTTTAGAACATTCAGTTTTTTAAATATATATCTAATTCTTTTAAATTTAAAGTATTAATTAAAGATATAACTATATGAAAGTTTTCACGATTTATGTTCATAATTATAAATCTGTACCCTTTTTGGATTAGTATAATTACTTCGAAAACCATCCAATTTATAATTAAGGGTATGGAGACGTTTTAACAATTCAATTATCTTTTGTAGGAAATTAAATAAGTGCTAAAAATCTATTTAATGATTATTTAACGATGGTAAACAAAATGCAAGGGAAACGTCATATTATTAACAACTGATACTACTATAAATTATAATGTTTTATTATTTTGGGTTTAAACTGAGTACTATTTTGGTTAAAGTCTGATCTACATCTACAGCAACCATCACAGAAGATAGTTATTAATATTTTTAGTACTTGTCAAAATGTAGGTGAAACATTAAGTTTTAATGAGAATAATACAGAGCATAAACCCAAAATAAGAAACATTATAATAAAAAATTTCAAGTAATAAAATAACTAATATTATTAAAATTTTAAAAGCAATTAGGTTATTACGTTGCACGACTGAAATAAATTGAATCTAATTCAACATAAATCGTAGTGGTCGTTGGTAACCATTTTGTTTTTTTCTGTATAATCCATCAAAGAAAGAGTTTTTGTAACGAATTTATTTAAACTTTAACTTTCTTATCCAAGAAAATGATGGGATAGGCAGCGAATATTTAACTAACACCTCAATTTACAGGGAATGTTCTTTCTTCGTTGCAGTCTCATATATTATTACGCTTAAGATAAGCAATAATCAACCTTTCATTACTACTGACGACGACAGCTGTTAAAATATTTTGTAATATTTTTACACGATTATTCAATTAAAAGCTAAGTATTTTTACAATAATAAATTATGTAATAATTTTGCAAGCGTTTATTTTTATTTTTATTTAATCAAAGACTTAGTTTTTCACAAACGACTCATTTAAATGGTCGCAAGCAAATAAGATTATAGTTTTCTTTAGAGTGCATAGCAGCAGTGCTGTTTTCAAAATTATAAACCTGTTACTTCTGATTTTGTACAAAGGTTTACATATCAGAAGCGATTTTTCATGATCTTTCGTGATGATACGACAACAGAACTGATCCAGCTGTAAAATAAGTACACAAAAAATAGTCAATAATGAATTAAGAATGTTCGATACGTTTTCGTCAAAGATGTTTAAGTCGTATTAGCTAACTAATTTTTTACCAACGCCTATTACGATATACTTTAATATTATAACATAATACCCCGAATGCTAAGCAGATCTTATTACCATTGACTTATTAGCTCGATGAAGTAATGTAAAATCATTATGGGGAAAAGTATTTTATTAGAGTACTTTGATTGATGTTTATACCGGGCGTTGCAAAAAAGTAGGCCAATCCGTTATCCGTATATTCTTTGGGACAAAATAAGGGGACCTTTCTTATGTCGATATACAGGGCGTCAAACTTCACTTTTTAAAAGAGTATTTTTTTATTATCTCTGGTGTGTTTTAAGATATCGTTTTCAAATTTGGTACAAATCTTACTCTTTTCTAAGTGCACCTTCTGTATGATTTTAAGTAAAAAAATCAAAGAACTAATAGAAAAATAAGAGGGGTGTTAACCTTTAACCCTTTTAGTTATTCGACTAGGTGTTGCGATTTTTTTAACAATTTTTCTATTTTATTAATCAGAATAAATTCATAATAATAACTTAAAACAATCAATTGTGCTAATAATTATAATATGAAGTTGGATGCAAATAATTAAAAACCGAATATTTTCTCTATTGGCCATACCTTATTATTCAGTTTAGCGTTTGAACTCAATAGTCGTTCGAAATTTTTACACCGATTAATTTGACAAACATTTGACAAGACGTATAAAAAATATTAGGTTTTCAATTATTTAAAAAAATAAAAAGGTGCAATCGCGAAGGCTGTGGACGCATCGAACATTAAATTTTTTTTGTATGAGACGTAGTATTGAATTATTAACTCAACTGATTGTTTTAAGCCATTATTATGGATTGATTTTTAACTAAGCTTCTGTGGGCAACTTTGTTATTATAACAGTTACAGAGTCGGTTAAATTAGCAATATTGGGAAGAATTTCAAGACCAATCAAATGACGTTTTGAGTTTTAATCAGTGTTGCCAACTTTCGTAGTTATTTAGAAAAAACTAAAAATGAGCCGAATTTTCAAACTCAAATATCTTTGAAACCGTTGCAAATAAAGCTAAAACACAAGAGAAGTAATTAACATATATTGTTACGAACTTTAAGATAAGCTTATTTTTAAATTTATTTTGCATAATAAATAATAATAAATCAAAATCCATTGAGGGATCGCATCGCAGAAGGTGCAGAGGTATTTAGATTGAAACCGAATATTTTCCAAAATATTCGGTTTCGCGAAGGCGGTGGACACATCGAACATTTAATTTAATTATTTGCATCCAACTTCGTATTATAATTATTAGCACAATTGATTGTTTTAAGTTATTATTATGAATTTATTCTGATTAATAAAATAAAAAAATTGTTAAAAAAATCGCAACACCTAGTCGAATAACTAAAAGTATGTCATAAAGGAAGCATCAAATCAAAAGTTTACAAGAGCCAAAAAAGTTAGATAAATCATCAAACTACTACAAAAAATGGATGCGACGTTCATATGCGTTCGTCAGAAAAAAATGGGGGGGTTAAAGGTTACCACACCCTCTTATTTTTCTATTAGTTCTTTGAATTTTTTATTTAAAATCATACAAAAGGTGAACTTAGTAAAGAGTAAGATTTGTACCAAATTTGAAAACGATATCTTAAAACACACCAGAGATAATAAAAAAATACACTTTTAAAAAGTGAAGTTTGATACCCTGTATATCGAAAAGGAAGCGTTCAAATGAAAAGTCCCCTTATTTTCTCCCAAAGAATATGCGGTTAACAGATTGGCCTACTTTTTACACCCTGTATGTTCAAAAAAAAATAAAACAAGAAACTCTAAAAACCATCAACTTTAAGTATAAGTCCTTTTTCATACCAATTTATATTAAAGAAAATTTCACAACCCACAAAAGCTTAATACGATACCATTTCTCGATTCACTACTGAAGGATAGGCGTTGTTGGGTAAGTAGCTAATATCCACTGAAGTTGGTGTTCTAAACTTCCCACTTGAGATAGAAGGAAATAAATATATCTCTGATACACTAAACTCTAGATTAAATTATTTATGTGGAACAATAATATAACAATAAATTTAAAGTAATGACTCTTTAAATATTTGGAAGGTAGCTGAAGCTTTAAGTTTGGATTTTCACAAATCAACATTCTCAACGTAACAAATTAACCCTTCTGTTTCCAACACGTTTATTCCACGAAATAGGTTGGTTTTTTGGTTAATTTGTTGAAATACGTTGATTCGTGAAAATCGAAACTTTTAGTTTCTGCTACTTTCCAAAGATTTAAAAAAAATTTCATAACTTAAGAAACTATGATGCACCGACAAAAGAGTGCAGGACATAGGACTTTTCACATAAGAGCCCCGACAAAATAGCTCGCTAGTAAAATGGCTCATGACAAAACAGCCTGCGATAAAACAGCGTCCCGACAAAACAGTTTACGTTAATATAACTCAAAAAAATGTTTTGTCGTATAAAATCCAATCAATTAAAATATAAAATTTATTGTCATCGATAGTAAGCTTCCTGAGTTAATAAATTTAAGTATTAACCTTATATTGTTTCAAATTAATTAAGAAATTTGTACGAAAAATGTATTGGCTTTTTAACATTCACCCGCTGCTAGAAAGATTATAATTACATACAAAAATTCCCAATACCAATGCCTACACTTCTATAAAATACTTATCTTTTGTTATTAAATCGTATATTTTCTATTTATTTCTTATTTAAAGTTAAAATTAACTTTATGAAATATAAGCGTGCTATTAATCTAATTTTATTTTAGTAAGGAAAATATTTTTAAATTGGCTTGAAGATTACAAATCAGAACGCCCTCTAACGGGTGAAAGCTAATAATGAAAAATTCCGGAATCAAAAAACATATTTCGCAAAATTCAATCAAGTTATGACGTAACTGTAAAGTTTTGAGAAACTTTAGTTTGAAATTCATAAAATTATTCACAAACAAAAACTTGACATACCAATTAAAAATTTAGTGAAATCTAAGAAAGAACTAGTATTTCGATTATTAATAATTGTAATTATTATTATACAGTGAAAACACAATGTGCATACGTAATATGGCTTTAATTTCAACATGTTAAATTATTGTAATGTTGTGGTAACGTAATTGGTAACGCATTTAATTGAAGGTCGACACAGAAACACAGCAAAAGAACTTTGGCATACCAAAAGTTAAAATTAAAATAAATAGAATATACACTATTTAATACCAAAAAGATGATGTGTTAATCGTGTAAGTTTACATTTTCATTATATACCTACACAAATTAATTCAGAAGGTCTATTTGTGGTTAAGGTAAATTTCATTGCGGTTGGGTTTTATACGAAAACGTTTTCTTAAATATTTTACTAGGGGTTATATTAACGGGCTATTAGATGGTGGACCATTTTGTCAGAAGCTATTTTGTAAGAAGTCTTATGTCGGGCTATTTTGATGCAAGACGCCGGTACATATACAGTTTCAGTGAAAAAATGTTAGATTCAGGATATTGTGGCCAAAATGTGAAAATTTGGGTTCAACATTGCAAAATCATCTTGGAAAGAAAGACATTTTAGTAATTTTAATTCTTATTAAATTGAAAAAATGAGAATAACAATAAAGTAGCCCTAAAGTTCAAATGTTTATTTAGATTAATTAAATATTAAGATAACATTAACTGAATTTCACTTTAATAGCTAGGTTACGTTACGTTTCTGTTTAATTTTTGTACAGTTTCACTTTTATTTGTTTTCAAGGTATACTTGATCTTACTCGCCACAAATAATAAGCTCCAATTCGTTCTTACAAATAAAAATTAATATATCTTTTCATTAAGGAAGTTTCACTTTAATACTCGCTCTAAATGACCACTTATTTCATATACATTTTTTAGAAAATATAATTAAACTTGAAAGCTAAAAACAAAAAAGCTCTTTAATAAACAAAGTGCTTAATAAAATTGATACATAAGTAAAGGTGTCCACTTTACTCTATTGTTCATTCAAAACAAGACAGAACTGAAAATAAATCATACAGAATTAAAGTCAGGTAAGTCAATCTTCATACATTACACAAACATTAAGACTAGCCATAAAAAGTATCGTTATAAAGTGACTGATATGTACAATCAATCAACATTAACAAAATCGAAAGCTTCATATTCATCATTAACTGTCTCAAGCACACATCTGATGCGTTCTTTATTAAATATGGATCATACACATCCACAATTTTGATTTATCATCATTAGGATAAAAACGTTTATTTTGTTTACCCAGTAACAATTTTTACATTTTGTAATTAAAATTTGGTAACACTAGAGCCCTCTTAAAATGAATCTCTGAAATAAATTTTCACAGTTCAAGTCGAGCAAATAGAATGGTTACATTAGATCAATAAGAAGCTAAATAAAACAAGTTGTTTTGTTGTTATCAAGTAAATAAACCAAATGTTCAATGTGAAGAAAAAAAATACGAGTTGATTTTATAAATAGCTGTTGACAGATAAACAATATATATGGTAAAAAATTCGTACCTCTATCATTTCTACGACTTATACTCGAACAATTTTGAACGACTTATCTGAAAACAACTCATAAATAAAAGTTACATTTTTATCAAAATATACACATTCAGTTAGTGAATAAATCAAAATTTCTTATTTCAAAGGCGCCTAGACGCCGTTGAAATTGGACGCCAACCGAACTCGAGACTCCATCTCGTAGCCAAGATGTAAAAGTGTTGTTTAAACTTCGATAATAGTCCTTATGTGTATTGTCACTAAGGATTATTATTGTTAAGTATATTATCCCCACATTCCGAGCAAATTGTACTTTATAAATCACTAAAATTGCCTGGCTGTCTCTTCTAAAACTA
Source organism: Vesta saturnalis (assembly GCA_036346205.1). Lineage (NCBI taxonomy): Eukaryota > Metazoa > Arthropoda > Insecta > Coleoptera > Lampyridae > Vesta > Vesta saturnalis. Next base: position 1,222,152 of record JARFJB010000229.1, on the reverse strand, counting down.
ATATCATACATTATTCAAGGGGTTGTACTTGAGATGTTGCCAGTGGCAAGTTTATCATTCTAAACAACTTCACTTAAATTTTGTGGGGAAGTTTTACATAATGCTTGCGACAGTTATGTAAATGATAGTAGGTACAATAAAAAAGCTAAACTTACCAAATTCTGTAAATAAATAAGAATCGTTTTCGAAGAAATTAATTAGATATATGCAATATGAGGTATATTAAAACACAAGTTTCATAAAACAAGCTTTTAACTCACGAGCTAAAATTTGTGCCTTGTGAAATAAGTGTTTATAATTGCAATTATTAATTCCTTCTCATTATGGTTAAAACAATTCGGAAATGACTGAAATGTTCGCTTAATTTTTTAACATAAAAGTGTTCAGAAAAGGAATTACTTTTACAAAATTTATGGTGTGTAGGTATACATGTGGACAATTTTTGTTAAATGCATCACGTACTTTTTTGTGAACCTTTATTTCCCACCGCCACGTAAATTTTAATCAGTTGGTGATTCTCAAAGATGTCTATCTGGTAAATGAAACAAAGAAAAAATGCAGAGAAATAAATGATAGTATTAAAATTCAACTTTGAAATCGTCATATTTAGAGTTGTTTTATATATACAGGGTAAGTCAGTTTTTGTAGACAAACTTTAACAGGAGATAGAACACATGTTTCTAAAAGAAAAGTTCCTATAAACATATCTCGTAGAAGGCTTCGTTTCCGAGATACAGGGTGTTGAATACCATTTTTTTCTCAAATTTTCATTATAACTCATAAACGAATGCTTAGATTTTTTCATGTTGGGGGATAATGTCTATTAATTAAGGGCATAAAACAAGCGATAAGAATGTTCACAAACTTGCACAGTGGCGGAGTGTGCTCAACACCTTTCATAAACAGAACTTCTACGCCAATGACTATTTTTAAAAAACTGTTATTTTCATTATCTACATACAGTTTAACAAAAATAATGTACCTTCTTCTGTTTCGAAATTCCTGTGCGTTTCCGAGTTATTTTGATTTTTAGTGTTTGATGTGGTACTAAGTTAAGTAATGTGCTTTATGTGAATAATTGAATATAAAGTTTTTAATAAAAAGATATAATAAAACATTTAGAGCCATTTTAGTACCTAACGATCGTTTCTTTAAAATTTCAAATACATTTTATTTATAAATAGGTAGGTTATCGGTTTTTTAGTATCCATTGTTATTATCCTCGTATAAAAAGAAATGCATAAGTTATTATTGTTATGCGGTCAATACTTTCTGTATAATTATGTATGTATCCATTTCGCCATAAACATGTATGTGGTTTTAAGTGAGATTCTAATAAGTTATAGACCGCTGCTCACTTGCTCTCATTAAAGAGCCGCCACTGTATCAAGCCATACTCAAATACAAGACTTTTGTAAATTGAAATCTGTTTAGTACACTAATTTTAACAATCCTTATTTATTATTGTAACAATACTTAATTAATAATTGTGAAATTAATAAGAATTCTTAGCAATAACGATTTATAAATAAATAACAATAGCACTAGTATAATAAAATTAGACACGCACAGGAATTTCGAAACAGAAGAAGGTACATTATTTTGTTAAACTGTATGTAGATAATGAAAATAACAGTTTTTTAAAAATAGTCATTGGCGTAGAAGTTCTGTTTATGAAAGGGGTTGAGCACCCTCCAGTCCGCCACTGTGCAAGTTTGTGAACATTCTTATCGCTTGTTTTATGCCCTTAATTAATAGACATTATCCCCCAACATGAAAAATCTAAGCATTAGTTTATGAGTGATAATGAAAATTTGAGAAAAAAATTGCACCCTGTATCTCGGAAACGAAGCCTTCTACGACATATGTTTATAGGAACTTTTCTTTTAGAAACATGTGTTCTATCTCCTGTTAAAGTTTGTCTACAAAAACTGACTCACCCTGTATATATATATATATATCCCAAAACTTTGCATTGTTATCAGCAAATTGTGAAAAAGTACTACTTAATGTTTAAATCAGTGTTTACTAATTCAGCATTCATGGTACAATTTACATATAATTAGGTTTTACATGCATATTGAGCTCTGTTCATAGCTCATTTAAGTACGTATCTCCGTATCTCGATAACATTAGATCATGAGTTCGAATCCCATTCCAGGGAATTTCCACAAACAACAATAAATCCGCTGCCATAATGCTTTCTCATATATGTAAATAAATAACTTCAAAGCCCACAATACCTGAATTTGAGTCACATCGGTTTATAAACACGGTAATTACCCATTTTTGATCCGCCATTTTAGATTTTTTAATTTTTACAAGTGATATATTTTTAACGATCTTAAAAATCCCCAATACCTGACTTTCAAAAAACTTTGTACCCTAAAAACGGTGCGCCACTGGCAGTTTATCAATATTTTTATTTAGATAATGTTTTACAAATTAACAAAGTTGCAAAATTGATCATTAGCCCACAATACCTGAATTGTACTCATATGGGATTTTAAACACGATAATATCCCATTTTTAATGCCCCATTTTGAATTTTTTAATTTAATGACAATGATTTATAGTTAGCGATCTTAAAACCTCAACCCTCTCTTTATACGTACGTATGTGAGAAAGCAATTTTATAAACTTACTTTTGTTATGTTTCTAACATACGTCACGGTAACACAGTGTAAGTAAGAGGTGGGTTTATTAAAATAATTCGCTAATGCCGATAAGCATATATATTTTTCTTTTAAATAAACAAGTTCTTAACTAATAATTATAATAAACACGGCGCCCTTAAAAACAAAACAAAATGATAATCATAACCTGTGAGTGAATAAAAAATCAAATACTTAAATTAATCTAGCACTTATCATAAGAATTCCATGAACGGTTTAAATATCATACAGATTACTACAACTGAAACTAATACCAAGCGCGTGGCAAAATTTCATTCAAATACGGTTAAGTTTAATTATATTCAATAGCTGTTTCTTGTACAAATATTATATACAGAGCCCATAAAAACAGATTTTAACAGGTATTGTATACAAAAGACACAAAAGTTAAACATTTTAAATAGGAAGCGGCCGATTGTGGAGTGCGAGATTCGCCAAAGTGTAAATAAAGGATCTTTCACATTTTATTGTAAGCAATCCTTAAATGTCTTGAATGCATTAGAAATGAAACAAGTGTACTTCACTCCAGTTAATTTTTCTTAAATCATCTGTAAATATAAATGACAATTTTAAACTCGTAAATAAAACAACATTAAATTTCCAAACAGTGGTTAAATAAATACTTATAAAACCAGGTGATATTACTTCAATAAATAAATACATTTTTCCAATCGCAGGCTTGTAATACCCAAACTTGAAGTGAAGAATTTCAATGCAATGAAGCATTGCAATCCATTTAGGGTATATAAAGGATTTCAACTAAAATATCTCCCATCCGGGTACTCTAACTAAAATATTTATCTCAACACAAAAATAGTCGATGAATCAAAGCAATAATCTAATAATTTTAAATATTTAAAGGTATCACGTAACATCCAAAACAATAGGAAAAATTTACATAAAATTAATTCAGTTGCCTTCTATCCGGTAATAGTACCAACTTAAATGTTGAAGGCAATTTATAATTCTATGATTATAGTTAACATATATTACATATTATTCTCAAGAACTATAAGCAACTAGGACATTTAGTAATGAAAAGTCACTTAATCTTTACTAAATTAAATGTCATTATTATTACTTGTTACTAAACATAATAGTTTTTGGAAATTAAAGCTCTTGATAACCATAAAAAACGCTTCTTTTCCTATTAATTCATTTAATTGTCTTCGGAGTTTACCCATTCCATAATTAAGAAGTAATGTTTTAATATTCTACAAATTGTAATTAATAAATGAAATTAAGTTTCATTACAGCTAGCAATTTATTTGATTTTAATATTGCTCAGCCAGTATGGATGTAACATTTTTATTGTGACAATATTTCCATCCGTGTACTCTAACTAAAATATGTATCAACACGTTTTAATCAATATTGGGCTTTATTAATAAAAATAGTTCTAATAATTCAAAAATAATCGATGAATCAAGGTAATAATCTAAATCATCTATTAATCACACCATCTTAAATATTTAAAGGTCTCACGTAACACCCAAACAAATTTTCATAAAAATAAATTCGGTTGCCTTAATGTTATGAATGAATTCAAATTAATTGGGTTATACAACGCTAACTTAAACGTTAAAATTAGTGAATGTCAATCATCTATTAACGAACTAAAGAAAAGCGTTGAAAAACAGGAACTTGTGATACAGGAGTACATGACGACTACTGAACATCTTAAAGAGGAAAATGCAAAATTAACAACGGAGGTTAAATCTTTAAAATCAAAACTGAATCCACAAGAACAATTCTCCAAGATTGATTGTGTTGAAGTTCGTGGAACTCCTGTAACACACATGAAAATGTTTTGGATTTAATCATGCCTTTAGGTAATGCGGTGTGCTTCTATGTTACATCTTCCATGATTGATCGTGCGCACAGGTTAAGATCTTCTAATACAATCAATAGGCCACCAGGGATTATAATTAAATTTGTTAGAATATGTGATAAGGACTCTTTTATAAACGCTATTAAAACAAAAAGGGTGTATGGATATATGATCTAAGTAATTAAAAATTATTATTAATTATATTAAATACATAAATAAAAAGTTTACCTCGAGTAGGGTTTAAACCTACCACCTGTACTCTCCTAGAGTACCGCGCTAACCAACTGCGCTATCGAGATTCAAGCCTCAATCAATGTAAACTTTGTCTTTATGTATGTAGAACTGATGTAAATTCTAAATATGAGATTACAATCAAATTACTCATATTAATGGAATGCGAGCCTGCAATATCGCAATGATTTACACATACCAAAGCAACTTGACTAATATTAATTTATTATAAGTTTTGTTATGAACGAATAAGTTCAAAGATATGTGTGAATCCTTGCGATATTGCAGGCTCACATTCCATTAATATGCGTAATTTGATTGTAATATTATATTTAGAATTACATCAGTTCTACATACATAAATACAAAGTTTGCATCAATTGGGCTTGAATCTCGATAGCGCAATTGGTTATCGCGTACTTTAAATACAGCTCGTAGGTTCAAATCCTACTGAGGTAAACTTTTATTTATGTATTTAATAAAATTAATCTAATTTTAATTACATACTTATCTTTGAATTTATTCGTATATATATATATATATATATATATATATATATATATATATAAGTAATTATTACTTTCCAGTCCTTTTAATGAGGTTTTTATAACTATTAAAGTTGAACTGTGGCTGATTTTGAGCAAGTAAACTGTAATCAATTAAACCAAATCAGTTTTAAACTGTAAGCTGGTTTCCGCAAACTGTAAGACATGATTTATTGATTTTGGTTGATTAAGCAATTGAGATTGATCTGATTGATTTGACCGAGCATTATTTGTTTGAGATTGATTGATTAATTAATTAATTGATTTGTTTGTGTGTGAGAGAGCCGAGAGAGAGAGAGAGAGAGAGAGAGAGACGGATAAATGAGAGAGAAAGAGAGAGTGTGCATGATCAAGTTCTATTACAGAAAATGTTCATTAGTCTATAAGTCACTAGATGGCCCTAAAATAAATTTTAACTCAAAGGGGTCAAGATAAGGGACGCAGACCCTAACGCAAGGTCTTATACCTGTCTTACAAGTTAGCATTAGGGCCACCTTATTAGAATACAAATTTTTATGACGGGGGCTAAGGTCTACACCTGTAAGGTTAGGTTAGAACCCACATACAATTGCACCAAGGGGGCCACGATAGGGGCCTAGCACTTGTCTTATAAGGTTAGAGCTTCATATAATTTCCAACCTGAGGGCCGCGACAGAGGCGAAGGCCCGAGAACAAGTTTTGAAGATCTACACTTAATTACAAGTTAGCATTATGGCGCCCTTATTTCAAATTTCCCGCCATAACCAATGTTAGTCCTCCATCGCCTCCAATCAGAGCACAGCGGCTGAGTGGTGAAGCTAAGGATCAATCAGAAGCCAGAGGCGAGTGCACGCACGACCAATCAGTTAAAAATGGGGCGTGGCCTAGTTTTAATCCTCCAATCAGAACACTGCATGTACGCGCAATTTCCTAACCTCCAAGGGTATACAGCCAAAAGGCTCTTAATAACTAAATTAGGGGCCCAATTCCACCCAAGGGTTGAAAATGGTCCCCGAAGAAAGCCGGCCCCACTCTAAAATATACGCCTTTCATGTGGGCGATTACAAAAGTGGAGGGAAGGTGTCCCAAGAGGCGGGCTTGTCGCGTAAAAAAGGGATGGGATGGTGCCGGTGTACTACTTGTATTTATGCATTTTGTGAATAATGTGGAGCGATTAATATCTGTATAACTAAAGAAAACAAATAATTAGCAATAACTCGTGGCACAGCATAGTAGGGCAGGAAATCACGGGCTTCACAATATAGGACAGTATTTAAGAAAAAGTCTGGAATGTATCCACTCAACATTTCCGTATCATACATATACAGTGCCCGTCTAAAATCCCAACATATTATGTGAACCATAAAACTGAAATTAATAAAATTTTGGGAAACCTAATGCACATATTCAACGTTTTGATGGTATTCAGTGGCGTATCGCGCACCTCACACAAGACCCTGAATCAGGCACGAGATTTTCTTTTCTAAAAATGTGTTTTTCGTATTTTTTAGGCCACAAAACGTCGAGAAACGTAAAAAAAGTGTTTGAAATTTAAAACCGACTACATAGCTTTCTCTTTATACGTACGTATGTGAGAAAGCAATTTTATAAACTTACTTTTGTTACGTTTCTAACATACGTCACGGTAACACAGTTAACGGTTACTAAGAGGTGGGTTTATTAAAAATAATTCGCTAATGCTGATAAGCATATATATTTTCCTTTTAAATAAACAAGTTCCTAACTAATAATTATAATAAACACAGCGCCCTTAAAAACAAAACAAAAATGATAGTCATAACCCTGTGAGTGAATAAAAAAAATCAAATACTTAAATTAATCTTGCACTTATCAGAAGAATTCCATGAACGGTTTAAATATCACGCAGATTACTGTAACTGAAACTAATACAAAGCTCGTGGCAAAATTTCATACAAATACAGTTAAGCTTAATTATATTCAACAGCTGTTTCTTATACAAATATTATATATACAGAGCCCATAAAAAATAGATTTTAACAGTTATTGTATACAAAAAATACAAAAGTTAAGTTAAGTTAAGTTAAACAAGAAGCGGCCGATTGTGGAGTGTGAGATTCGCCAAAGTGTAAATAAAGGATCTTTCACATTTTATTGTAAGCAATCCTTAAATGTCTTGAATGTACTAGAAATGAAAAAAGTGTATCGGTACTTCACTCCAGTTAATTTTTCTTAAATCATTTGTAAATATAAATGAAAATTATAAACTCGTAAATAAAACATTAAATCTCCAAACAGTGGTTAAATAAATACTTATAAAACCAGGTGGTATTACTTCAATAAATAAATAAATTTTTCCAATCGCAGGCTTGTAATACCCAAACTTGAAGTGAAGAATTTCAATGCAATGAAGCATTGCAATCCATTTAGGGTATATAAAGGATTTCAACTAAAATATCTCTATTGAAGTATTTCAATCAAGTTGTAGTTGTAGTTAACTAAAACACTTCAATCAAAGCATTTCAATTAACATGCACCAAAGTATTCATATTACAATATTTCCATCCGTGTAGCCTAACTAAAATATTTATATCAACACTAAAATAGTCGATAAATCAAAGCAATAATCTAATAATTTTAAATATTTAAAGGTATCACGTAACATCCAAAGCAATAGGAAAAAATTTTCATAAAAATTAATTCGGTTGCCTTCTATCCGATAATAGTACCAACTTAAATGTTGAAGGCAATTTATAATATGAGCACTTGTCTTATAAGGTTAGGGCCCCATATTATTTCCAACCAGGGGGCCGCGACAGAGGCGAAGGCCCGAGAACAAGTTTTGAACATCTACACTTGTCTTACAAGTTAGCATTAGGGCCCACTTCTTTCAAATTTCCCGCCATAACCAATCAGAATGCAGAAACTTAGTCCTCCAATCAGAGCACAGCGGCTGAGTGGTGGAGCTAAGGACCAATCAGAAGCCAGAGAGGAGGGTGCACGCACGACCAATCGGTTAAAAGTGGGGCGTGGTCTAGTTTTAATCTCTACAAGAACACTGCATGTACGCGCAATTGCCTAACCTCCAAGGGGTATACAGCCAAAAAGGCTCTTAATACAACTAAATTAGGGGCTCAACTCAGCCCAAGGGTTGAAAATGGTCCCCTCAGAATATACGCCTTCCATGTGCGTGAGTACAAAAAGTGGAGGGGAAGATGTCCCAGGGGGCGGGGCTTGTCACGTAAAAAAAGGGGAGAGGATGTCGCCGGTGTACTACTTGTATGTATGCATTTTTGTGAATAATGTACAGCGATTAATATCTGTATAACTAGAAAAAATAAATAATTAACAATAACTCGTGACACAGAGTAGTATTGCAGGAAATCACGGGTTTCACAATATATGACAGTATTTAAGAAAAAAATCTGGAATGTCTCCACTCAACATTTCCGTATACATACATATACAGTGCCCGTCTAAAATCCCCTCCCCCCAACCTATTATGTGAACCATAAAACTGAAATTAATAAAATTTTGGGAAACCGAACTAATGCACATATTCAACGTTTTTGATGGTATTCAGTGGCGTAATCATTAAAAATGGCGAACGACGCCACTTTGTAAAATAATTTTAAATGGGATCATTTGGCAAGTTAATACCTCATTTGAAAGCTCGTTTCAAGTCCTTTTGAAGGACATCAACATCATTAAAATATAACTACTGATTCATGAGTGTCAACCCAAAAACGCCGATTAATGTTTTGAGGTTTTGGGTTGAAACTCATAAATGAGTAGTAATATTTTAATGTTGTTGATGTCGCCATATGTGTCTTAGCTAGGTTTCCTGAAATTTTATTAATTTCAGTTTTCTGGTTCACATAATAGGTGGGGGGGGGCTTTAGACGGGCACTGTATACTATGAAAGTACTAACGGATTTATATATGTAATTACATAATAATACTCTACGAACAATGCAAAAATCAAACTGAAACTTTTTGAATTCATGTTTTGCATGTCCCTCAACACAAAAATTACAATAAGCTTCTTAAGGATTCTCACTTTTTTAAGTACTGTCCAATGCCTTATATTTAAAACAAAAAGTCATAATACATTTATAAGTAATTTCCCATGCTTAACGCTTGTACAACTTTTTGAATAAGTACGCGATTTGAAAATTTAATGCATATTAAAATAAAGTTATTAAATTAAAATTTAAAAACAATTTTAACAAAAAAAAAAGTAATTTCCCCGACGGGGGTTAGAACTCTCATTGCTTGCATTACCAATCCGATAATTTGACCGCTAGACCAACAGCTCTACATATTTATGTTTAACGTTTATTGTTAGCGTATTATTAAATTGTTACAGATTTGTAATTTTACTGTTTTATTAATATATATATATATATATATATATATATATATATATATATATATATATATATATATACATATATACATATATACATATATACATATATACATATATACATATATACATATATACATATATACATATATACAATATACATATACATATATACATATATACATATATACATATATACATATATATCTACGTTTTTCACAATTTATATTTCTAGTCGAAAATCTTGGTTAAGTTTTAATTTATATGAAAATATTTTTTTTTTTTAAGACCATTTAATAGATTTTTAGTATCTTCCATACGTGTGAGAAGTTTCAATTTAATAGCTGTATCTAAATGGCTAGTTTACTTGAAAAAATTTGAAAACTGTGTGTAACAGGTACTTCTGGTGGTCCTACGTGTCACAAATATGGATATGGATATGGATCTACGATTAGGCCATAATAGCCACATGCTAAATTTCATCACTATAGCTCAAACGGTCTGACCGCTATAGTGTTTACATACAGACACACACAGACGGCATGCCAATAATGGCCAACATTTATTCAGAGACCCTCAAAACGTAAAGTTCCGTCAAAATCTCGAGGTCGAAATTTTTCATGCTAGCGATACCTTCCCTTTACTACACTTTGTATAGTATACGGGAATTCAAAACGTGAAGATTCGTCAAAATCGCGAGGGTGAATTTTTTCATGATCGCAATGCCTTCCCTTTACTATACGGCAATGTAAAAAAGTATAACTTTGTAATAAAAAAACGTGCTGAATTTCTACAACCAAAAATGATGTCACCAACAAACTGAAACAATGCAGTTTAATGTAAAAATAACCTACAAATAGACTGAGCTGGTGTGCGAGTGGTAGCATGATTTGCTTAGCATTAGCGATGCAATGGGCTCGAGTCTCATTACCTTCTACCTTGGATAAGGTTTCTTCGCGGGTTTTGCAAGATCCTTGCGATACACGCACATTATGTGAGGCTATTTAACCGGATAGTAACTCTCCATCAGAGCCCTAACTCCGTTCGTTCCGATCCTATCCTGCCCGCACCTGTACTTACTTCCACCATGCACACATACTTAATGTATGTATATATGTTGGGAATCCATTACTGTTGCTGAAGAACTTGGAAAGCTGAAGCAACTCGCCCTCTCCATTGGGTAGGGAGTGGATCACGTTGAATTTTCCTTTTTCTAAAAACGATATGCGCAAGATTGAAGTCATGTAACACCTTTTAAACTATAAAATATCTGTAGATATTTTTTCTCTTGTATTTAACAGTAAAACTGTTTAAGTCTGAATCTACGTATTAAACTTGTATATAACAACAAAAATGTTTCTAGAGCGTAGATTTACATAATTTCACAAATTTTTTCCTGTTTCGGTGTTATGTGATCATATCATAGAACTCTTTTTATTAAAGGTAATGTTACAACAAAGGATTCTGTAACTCCGTAAATTGTAACTTATGGTGCGCTGTAGCTGGCAGCAACGACTGCAGACGCTGGTGTAGAACTTTAATTATTTAAGTAATCTTATTATTAGTAAATTTTTACAATGCTATCTACTAACGAAATCCAAAATTAAATTTTATGTCCCTAAGTAGAACAAAAATACGTGTTCGGATCTTATGGACATTCGTAGATTTGCCACTCCTGCCTCATGATGCTAATATATTATTTTCGCGGATGTGCATTAAACATTAACTTTTAATGACAGTGAATTAACAGTCACTAAAGTGTCTAATCTACTGATCATGCAATAAAGCTTAATTTTATAGCTACGACTCTGAATAAACAAGCTTAATAAAATCGTTCATTGTACCATGTTTTTTAGAAAAACAAAATAGTTTAATATATTTAAAACTTAAACGATCAATGAAAAAATCATATATTTAATACGTCGAAAAGCACATTTATACCTTGACAAGCTGAAAGCTTCGACTTCAAATTATACGCCGCGTCATTAAATACTACTCTTTATTGCTTTATTCAATACATCGATATTTAGCTTTTTCAATTGTATTCGTGTGTTGTATACGGGATTCAAAAAAATGTTATACATGTTAGGAATTTTTTACTTTAATGAATTGCAAACTTTTTTGTTACGAGATGCGAAACTATCTAAAAGTATTTGTTCATCAATAGCATTAAAAAATACCATTAGTTTGTTTTTAAAGCGCTAATTAGATTTTCGCTCCCTAGGTAAATCATGAAATATTTTGTCAACTATACTCTGTTCCACCTTATGTTGCATGAGGGCAGGCCATGATATTTTTTTTCTGTAGTGTTATAATGAATTAATCATAATTTGTTAAGAAAATGCCAACCGTGCTATAAGCACGTTAAAAATAGCTATGAATCGGGACGGGTTTCAAAATTCGGTGATTAGACAGCTGATTTCTGCGCTGTCCAAACTACTTGGAAATTGTGTGGTGGTTATGGACAACGCACCGTATCATTCGATGCAGTTATTCAAGCCACCCTCATTTTCTAGTAAGAAGGGTCAACTGCAGGAGTGCAAAAAGGCAACTGTGGAACAAAATTCAACCTTTTAGGCCCACAGGAAAAAATATGATAATAATTTGATTAATGAAGTGTTACGATTACCTCGTTAACATTGTCGATATAACCCTATTGAGATGGCATGGGTTTTGTAAAATTATAACAATAAGCATATAAGTTCTGAACCTCCATCGATACATAGGGTTCATAAATTATGGCTTTAGGCTTTATCCAAATGTTCTCCAACAATGTGGCAAAAATGTTTTCGCATACGGAAAAGATTATTTCAAATGTAAACTTTCACCATTATTACACGTTTATTTCCACATTTATTTTTTTCAGTTTTCGATAACACTTATAGTTATCTTCATCAGTAGTAATACTATCTTTCAAAATTGTTAAAGACGTTGAAACAATTTTGTGAAATTTGAAAGATTTAAAACCTGGCTTTATAAACATATAAAGCCAGCCATGGAACACAATTTTAGCAAAGAATAACTGCCTTGAAGATGGTCGAAGGCTAACAGTGAAAAACGTCATGCCCAAAGAACAACTTTAACAAAATTTAATCAAGTTACGATGTAAGTGTAAAGTTGTGAAAAACTTTAGTTTGAAATTGATAAAAGCGATCACAAATGGAAACTTGACATCGGTTAAAATAATCCAGTCAAATCTAACAAAGAAATAGCTTTATCAATAAATGCAAGTGTTATTTAATAATGAAAAACACAATGTAGCACGTTTTATATAATTTTTAATTTCAACTACTTATGTTAAATTATACTCGTAGTTAACATATAATTGGTAAAGCATTTATTTCAAGGTCTAGGTAAAATACCAAAATCTAAAATTAAGATGTACCATTATGCTTTTTTTTAATTATAAAATGCCAAAACTTATTTAAACGGAGATTTTCTTCTTGTCTACTGAAATTATTAGGATGTTTGTGTATCTCAATAGCTTCACGTTGTAAACGGACATAATAATAAGTTTGTCTTGACAATATTTCCATATTACCAAATTGAATGTAATGATTTAAATTATTTAAGGCATGGTCAGCTACCCTAGATTTCTCTGATTGACCTAATTTACAAAATCTCATATTTTCGTTACGTTTTGTACCAAATCTACGTTTTGTGGTTCCAATGTATACTTTTTCACAAGATCAAGATAACTTTTACACACTCTGAAAGGTGACGATGGGTTTGAAACATCTTTAGGTGACCCTAAATGTTCTTTAATTTTTGTTGTAGGCTTAAAAATAGTCCTAATGCCTTGATTAATTAGAATTTTTTCAATTCTATCTGTAACATTAGTTATAAGCAAAGCAGTACCAACATTTAGAAGGTTTCTGTGATTGTGTCCAGCAGGTTCAATAACATTATTAATATTAGTAATTGAATATCCTTTAGCTTGTAAGGATTTTGTTAAATATTTGTATTCATCTTCCAAAAATTCAGGATCACAAATTCGTTTTGCTCGATCCACTAAAGGTTTAATTACACCTATTTTTAGACGTGGATGGTAGTTTGATCATTTATGAAGGTATCTAACCAGGGTGTGTCAGCTTTCTGTAAACCTCAAAAAATGGTGAATTATTAGTTGTAGATATTAATATGTCAAGAAATTGTAAACTTCTTTTTCCATGGTAAACTGGTTGCTAGGATGTATACTATTTATAAAAATTAAAAATTCATGTAGTGCTCTTAGTTCCATTATAGCTATTTTTTACGTGGAAAAATTTTAAACCTTAGGGTTACAAAATGCACCTAAAGAGCCTTTACTTTGGTATGGATATGTAAATAACACATATGTTGTTTGGAGATATGGAAAAGAAAGATTACATGAATTTTAATTTTTATGAATGGTATATATCCTAGCATGGAAAAAGGAACTAATGGAAGTTTTTCCATTTCTTGACATATTAATGTCTAAAACTAATAATTCACTGATAGATACCTTCATAAATTATTAAACCACTATCTACATTAAAAAATTTGTGCATTAGAACTGCTTTTAGACTTACAAGAAACATTAAAGAATATTTAAGGTCACCTAAAGACGTTTCAAACCCATTATCATATTTCCGAGTGTAGAAGTTATTTTGTTCATGAGGAAAAGTATACATCGGAACCATAAAACGTAGCTTCGATACAAGACTGAAAGAACACATATGATTTTGTAAATTAGGTCAACCAGAAAAATCTGCGGTAGCTGACCATTCCTTAAATAATTTAAATCATGACATTTCATTTGATAATATGGAAATATTGTCAAGACAAACTCATTATTATGTTCATTTACAACGTGAAGCTATACAGACATCCTAATAATTCCAATAGAGAACTAGATTTTGGCATCTTATAATTAAAAAATGACATAATGGTACGTCTTAATTTTAAATTTACCTTTTGGTATGTCTAGGTTTTTTTGCTGTTTTTTCCTAGACCTTGAAGTAAATGTTTTACCAATTATTTGTTAAATTACCACTGGACTACAATTTAAAATAAGTAGTTAAAATTAAAATTAAAACGAAAAGTTATATAAAACGTACTACATTGTGTTTTTCATTGTTAAGTAACACTTGCATTTATTGACAAAGCTATTTCTTGTTAGATTTAACTGGATTATTTTAACTGATGTTAAGCTTATATTTGTAAATGATTTTATCAATTTAAAAGTAAAGACTTTCACAACTTTATATTTACGTTATAAATTGATTAAATTTGTAGTTTGGGTATGACATTTTTTATTGTTAGCCTTGACCGTTAGAGAGCGTTCTGATTTGTCACCTTCATGATCTAGTTACTCTTTACTAAAATACACCAAAACACCCAAAAAAGAAGTATTTTAACACTTTAACAAAACATCCTTATTTCGTGTTGACAGTGAATGATTGTCAATGCTATAGCTAGACACCATTTATATGCGTTAAAATTACAAAAGTGTCATTTTCTTAAGTAATAACACAATATTGAACACCACTTCTAACGTGAATAATACTTTTTCACCTTCGTAATTTTTCACCGAACAAAAGATCGGTGTATGAATTCGTTAAATCTGTGTGTGTGTGTGCGTACGTGCGTGTGTGCGTGTGTGCGTGTGTGCGTGTGTGCGTGTGTGCGTGTGTGCGTGTGTGCGTGTGTGCGTGTGTGCGTGTGTGTGTGCGTGTGTGCGTGTGTGCGTGTGTGTGTGTGCGTGTGTGCGTGTGTGCGTGTGTGCGTGTGTGCGTGGTGTGCGTGCGTGCGTGTGTGTGCGTGTGCGGTGTGCGTGTGCGTGTGCTGACGCGTGTGCGTGTGCTGCGGTGTGCGTTGTGTGCGTGTGCGCGTGTGCTGCAGTGTGACGCGTGTTGCGTGTGCGTGGTGTGCGTGTGCGTGTGCGCTGTGGCGTGTTTGCGTGTGCGTGTGTGCGTGTGTGCACGTGTGTATGTGCGCGTGTGTGCGTGTATGTGTGTGTGCGTGTGTACGTGTGTGCGTGTGTGCGCGTGTGCTCATGTGGGCGTGTGTGCGTGTGTGTCCGTGTGCGTGTGCGTGTGCGTGTGCGTGCGTGTGCGTGTGCGTGTGCGTGTGCGTGTGCGTGTGCGTGTGCGTGTGTAGCTTTTTTATGTTAAGCAATATTGAAAATCGGGGGTCTAGATATAAAAATTATTTATATAGATATGATATGTAATATTCGGATCACCGAAGTTAGCATCGTCGGGGACGGTCAGTACTTGAATGGGTGATTGCTTGGGAACACCGCTTGCCATTTTCTTTTTTTATGTTTTTATAATGTACTTTTTGACCCTAAACAAGAGTATTAAATATATTTGGCAATGCTATTTTCTTCGGTTTGGGCATACTTGAAGAGCATTCTCAACTTGTTTTTAATAGAAAAGTACTGGTTTTTTTAATAAAAAATTACATATTTGTTCACTTCATATGTACTTTGTTATTATTAATAAGATTTGAGTAAATACACGAAAACACCCTTACGGAAATTGTAATAGCGTCAAAAGAAACATAGCCTAAAAACCATCTTAAAGCAGAATAGCTTAAACAGAAACAGATTTTAAGCACAATGTACTGTAAAGTACCTACTTTGTTTGTAAAAATTAATTTCGGAATTGCTTGCTACTAAATGTAAAATTACCAATTAACAATGTGATTGCCGTAACATTGTCATTCGTTTATATTTTGTTAATAGAAAATTAAAAAAAAATTATACATTTTTGTTATTGAAGGGTAGTAAAGAGAAATGGCCACAGATATACTTGTGCACAGGCAGACTTTCTCACATGAGTTCAATACACGGCTTCTAATTATACATTATTTTTATTTTTATTAGTATTTAATACTGAGTTTTGATTTTAAATACATGTTATTATACATCCGTTGGTCACTAGCAACTAAATTCTGTTCTTTATTCTATGAAGGAGATTTAAGATTTTATTAATTATGGGTTGTTAACACTTGAATTCATATTTAACATGCAGCTTTGATGTTTTATTAACTATGCAAAAGGGGGTTTTATTAATCGTATTAGGAAGTTTAAGAAAAAATTACTTGAAGTGTATAGTTCAATAAACAATTACAAGATTCAGGCAATAATTAAAAATTAAGCAGTTGTGTAGGAAACTTTATACGAAGGTAACATTCTTGAAGTTGAGTAGTTGAACGTAAACAATACCCAAACTTGTGTGTTGTAAACTATAGAATGTAATCATTTAAGTTAATCATACTGTATAATGTTTGATCAACTTCAGTACCTTTCATAAATAAAAATGGTTTCACCCTAGTCGACCCTTCCAATGGGGCCAAGTTAGAAACTACATCGTAATTATTAAAGCTCCCATCCTAAATGTTGAGAATATTGAGATGGCCACAAGCAATAATTAACATAAGATCTAAATTCCTGAACGATATCGAACTTCTGTACAATCTCTAACTAATAACATACTTTAGTTATTGATTAAGGTAGAGAAGTGCATGCTTAGACAACGGTCAAAGTTGTGGTTATACTTGGAAAATTTGTGGCTCAATTTCGACAATACGACTATTTGAATTATTATCTCCTAAAGGCGGTTGCAAAACTTTTGCGCAAATTTTGCGAATTACGAAAAAGTATTAAGTTTGGATCAACAATGTAATCCTTGAATAACACAAACAATTTATACTTTAAAAATTTGAAAGCAGAAAATCAAAGAATGATTCTACATCAAACACAATTTTCATTTCCATAATTTATTAAGATTAACATTTCCCTATCGCAAGTACAACTAATAATAACATGAGGGTTGTTAGGGACCGCAACCCCTACACGAAATTCTGCTCCTCCCAAGCATCCTTTCAACCCTCAGACTGTAGCCAAGAAAGAGGGTTTATGTATTGGAAATATTACCCTCGATAAAGAATATTCACAACAGAAATAAAATGTTTTCTCTACGCACTGTATCCTTAAGGGTGAGTTACGATTTTTTTGTAAAGAAATTTTCAAGTAGGGCGGCCATATTTCACATTTAGTGAAGACTTTTACGATTGTCGCTTCATTTTTTATTGTGGTTAAGTTACTATTTAGTTTGCATTTATAGATGATTTTTTGTTTGATTGCCGGTACAGAATATTGATTTTATTGCTTTTTTAGTATGGCTTGTTATTACGTTTTTCATAAGTAAATTGGCCGTTACGTTATTTAGAAGAATTTCAAATATTTTGTTGCCCATGCAATTTAAAATGGTTGGAATGTAATAATCATATCTTGCCATGCATCTAAACAACCCAATCAAAGGTAAACTAGGTGAATGCTAGTGCATTACAGGACTTTCTTGTAAAATACTAAAAAATATGTGGGATATTTTTATATCTTTGAAATATTCAGCTGTTTTAGAAATATTTAATAAAAACCAAAGACTGGCCTTAATAAACACCCCTCTCCCCCCCTCTCCGAGACATCCAGACATCATGGCCGATCTTGACGAAACTTGGCCAAAAGTTGTAAAATGAGCTAATAAGTCGATTTAGCGATAGTGAAAAACAAGTCGATTGCATAACCTTCTATTCCTGCATATGTATATGTAGGTCGAAAATTAAAAATAGATTATCTCCCTTACCTTTCAAGATAACTATGGACTGTTTCATATCATTTTAAAGCAAATTTCGCACCCTCTCAAATAAGAAAGAATAAGTAAGAATATGTGTGTTATACCAGGAATATGAGGAATGCTTTCAATTTCCTGAAAAACCGGAAGTAGTGTTTTCATCAGGATAATACCATTTCATTAGGGCAAACAGAGCTGGGAAAGATACTTTTGAAAAGTATTTAAATACTAAATACTTCTTTACTTAAAAATTGGCAAATACTAAATACAAAAAGTATTTAAATACTTTTTCAGGTTAAATACTTTAAATACTTAAAAAGTATTTAAATACTCAAAAATTATTTAAATACATTCCAAAATATTTAAATATTTAAGAAAGTCTTTGAATACTTCTAATAACTTAACTTTTACTTACTCAACGAAGTATGTTGTAGGTACTAATAGTTGGTAAGAAAATTTTCAGCTATGTTAACTCGTTTATTAATCTGTCTAAATACGACCAAGCACGTACAAATATAAAGAAACAATATACTATCAACTATATTACTATATAGTTTATATTCATATGATAAACAGTTTTCTTTTACATACAAAGGAACAAAAAGTTGTTAATAAATAATAATAAACATTTAAATTTTTAAATAAATATTATTATTAGCCTGTTGACGCTAAAGAGGGACTGGGCTCAGTTCTTCGGTGTAAGGCAAAATAATCAGGTTTTTTTTCCTCTTTATATTTTGTCTCCCATAGTCAGGATCTCTTACGCTATCGTCGCTATTAAAATCATCTTCAAAATCTTTTGCATTAATTTCAAGAATCTCCATATCGTCTTAAAATCTGAAAACAAAATCTTTTTACAAAATACTTAATTACATATTAGAACTTTTAATTTCTGATCGAGTAAAAAGAATATAGTACCTGGTGGGTCAGATTGCTATGCTCGATTGAAATCTCGCATACAGTGTCCGCAATAAAGTCCGTTTCAAACGAGAACATTTTTTTGTAATTTTTGGTAAAAAATATTTCCGGAATTGGTTTATGCTTGATGCAAGATCACCTGATCCGAAATGATCACGTGATTTTTCCTAGCTGTCAAAAATGACATTTTTTTCTAAAAATGTAGAAAACGGATTTATTTCGTCGAATTTGGGAAAATGTTATAGAAAAAAGTTGTTTCGAAATTTGATTTTTTATTACCACACCAATTTTCAGGAGCCTACTATAATGTTGAATTTTTATAATTTTTTTCAATTTTGCGTTTATATAATCGGCGGAAGTTTTATGTAATCTACGTTAGCGGAATAAATTGATGGTATTTCATTGTGTCGTGCAAACTTTTTAGGTAAAAGTATTTTTTTCATGTAATTTTGCAACAAAAATTAATTTTGCATGTTTAAATGTGTGCATTTCTGATGCAAAGTTTCGATAATTTTCGCCAGTTAAACTATTAAGTCACTTTTTTACATACTGTTAGCGTAAATTATTTCCAAAATCTTTACCAAAACATTTTTATTATTTTTTGTTTTGGAATAAAATTTTCATGACCTACTTTCCAATAGTACGTATGGTAATATAGCAGCTTGTTTAAAAACCATTAATGTCTTTGGCAGAAAAAGTAACACTAAATGAAATATAAAAAAACTCCTGAAATAACTTTAGAAAAAATCAAAACAATTTTGCACGGTTATCTGCGGATAACGTCCAAAGTGATTGGAATATTCTTACTTTCGTTACCAAAATAATGATCGTCTTTAATTTGCCCAATTTTTTTTAATTTAATTGTTTTCGAGTACCTTATGGTTTTTCAAACCCATTTTGGACGCCCCGTATATTTGACTTGATTTTTATTTATAATGTTCTTATTTAATAAATGCTTTAAAACAACCGGTTTAAAAATGTGTTTTTACTCCTGATACATACCGAGTGTTGCATCGGCAGACTGTACATAGGAAATTCAATGTAAATTTCAATACCACCTAATATTACCTCCTCTATTCATTTTATGGCAAAATTGTATTTTTTTGAAGATGCTTGCATGGTAGACTTAAATACAAAATATGAATATTTTTCATTCAGTAAATTAAGATATACAAGGTCCGCCAATAGTGCGTGGACGAAGCTTTATGAGTTTATACAATATCGTTTTCAAAATTATTTATTGCAGGATGGTGTGGGATCTTTCGGGTTACAATTAGAAAATATTTTCGCAAAAATTACTACTCGTATGCAGGGTATTACAACACAAAGTTATATTTTTTTAAATGGAACATACCGTATATTATTACAAATTTGGATTCCCTGGTTAATTTTAAGGGCACTTTATTCACTATATGAGGTATCTTAAACGCGAAATTTAGGCGCTGCATTCAATTTTTTGAAAATTTAGAGGTTGAAAAGAAAAATTGTAACAACCGTATTGAGAAATGTGTAACACTAAAATTTTAATGGTTGATTAGTCATAGACTGTGCTACATAAAATCGTAAAAATAGTAATATTATCTTTTTTAATTTTCGAGATATCGTAATGCAAAATTTAAGATTTTCAATAATAGATAAATTGATTTTTTTAAATGGAAAGGTATACATTGTTTTACATTGTTAGATAGGAAATTTAATTACATTTTTTTTTGATATAACATTGTTGGTATTTATGTTTTGCCGTTTTTTAATAATCCAGCTTTTTTTACTGAATTTGCAAAGTTTAAGAGTTTTAATCATAGATAACTTGATTTATTTAAATGGAAAGGTATACATTGTGTTACATTGATAGATAGGAAATTTAATTACAATTTTTTTGATATAACATTGTTGGTATTTATTTTTTGCCGTTTTTTGATAATCCAGCTTTTTTTACTGAATTTGCAAAGTTTAAGAGTTTTAATCATAGATAACTTGATTTATTTAAATGGAAAGGTATACATTGTGTTACATTGATAGATAGGAAATTTAATTACAATTTTTTGATATAACATTGTTGGTATTTATTTTTGCCGTTTTTGATAATCCAGCTTTTTACTGGATTTGCAAAGTTTAAGAGTTTTAATCATAGATAACTTGATTTATTTAAATGGAAAGGTATACATTGTGTTACATTGATAGATAGGAAATTTAATTACAATTTTTTGATATAACATTGTTGGTATTTATTTTTGCCGTTTTTGATAATCCAGCTTTTTACTGAATTTGTCGATTTTCGTAGGTTTACATATGAATGTATAATTGTTTAAATCATCAAGCTATGAAAACAAAGAATATTAGAAACAAAATTCAGCAATAGTATCTGTTTTGTCATTTCGCGTGTATGTTCAAACGTAACTGAGTTAATTACTTTATTCCAGTGTGAATGTTTGACGCTTAACTTTACGAACATCATATACGTAATACGTTTATTTAAGAATTATAATGAGTAATTTTTGCAAAATGAATTAGTTGACATGATATTTGTGCTTGGAGAATCAAACAAAAATTGTTTATTGGCCCGTCGAATCTACGGGCAGCGTTATCCTGATCGAAGACAACCAAGAGAAGAATCGTTTCGCAATCTTTTAGAAAGATTTGAAAGTACTGGAAGTGTTGGATATCCTAAAACGAAAGAGCTAAAGTTGTTACAAATGAAGAAATGAATTTCGTGTACTTGTAGCTACAGTTGAAAACCCCACGTTAGTATTCCAAAATTAAGTGACAATTTAGAAATCAGTCAAACTTCCGTGAGACGAATGTTAAAGAAAAATAAATTTCACTATCATGTACAATTACATCAAGAGCTGAAAGGACAAGATTTTCAAAATCGAATTAATTTTTGCCAGTGGGTTCAACAACAGTTAAATGCGAACGAAAATTTTATATCGGGGATATTATTTACCGACGAATGTACATTTCATCGAAATGGATTTGTGAACAGACATAATTTTCATTTTATTCAAATGAAAATCCCCACCAATTTCAGTTAGTCTCTCAAAATAAATGGTCAGTGAATGTTTGGGCAGGTATATTCGGCGGAACTACTGTTGGTCCTTTTTTTTTCAATGGCACACTCACTGGGGTAGAATATCATAATTTTCTAGAAAACGAATTATATCATTTATTGGAGAATGTACCTTTGGCTCAAAGAAGAGGTATGTATTTCCAACAAGACGGGCACCTCCTCATCATGCCAGAATTGTAACCCAGTGGTTAAATTCGACGTTTCACGAAAATTGATAGAAAGACAAGGACCGATACCTTGGCCAGCTAGATCTCGATATAACTCCATTGGATTTTTTCTTTGGGGCTTTGTGAAGAATAAAGTATATGAGGAAGAACCAACAACTGCTGAGAATATGAAATTGCGAATTAGAAATGTTTTTGCTACAATTACTCCTAATATGTTAGATCGGGTTGAAGCTTCTTTTATTAAAAGAATTCAGTATTGTCTAAATCAGCGTGGTCGACAATTTGAACATTTAATTTAATATTATTTTCTTCCAAAATCGATACATTCAGTAAAAAAGCTGGATTATCAAAAAACGGCAAAAAATAAATACCAACAATGTTATATCAAAAAAATTGTAATTAAATTTCCTATCTATCAATGTAACACAATGTATACCTTTCCATTTAAATAAATCAAGTTATCTATGATTAAAAATCTTAAACTTTGCAAATTCAGTAAAAAAGCTGGATTATCAAAAAACGGCAAAACATAAATATCAACAATGTTATATCATAAAAAAATGTAATTAAATGTCCTATCTAACAATGTAAAACAAGTATACCTTTCCATTTAAAAAAATCAAGCTATCTATGATTAAAAATCTTATACTTTGCATTACGATATCTCGAAAATTAAATAAGATAACAGTACTATTTTTACGATTTTATGTAGCACAGTCTATGACTAATCAACCATTAAAATTTTAGTGTTACACATTTCTCAATACGGTTGTTACAATTTTTCTTTTCAACCTCTAAATTTTCAAAAAATTGAATGCAGCGCCTAAATTTCGCGTTTAAGATACCTCATATAGTGAATAAAGTGCCCTTAAAATTAACCAGGGAATCCAAATTTATAATAATATGCGGTATGTTCCAATTAAAAAAATATAACTTTGTGTTGTAATACCCTGTATACGAGTAGTAATTTTTGCGAAAATATTTTCTAATTGTAACCCGAAAGATCCCACACAATCCTGCAATAAATAATTTTAAAAACGATATTGTATACACTCATAAAGCTTCGTCCACGCACTATTGGCGGACCCTGTATATCAAATTCAATAAATTTCTACCTTTTCTCAAAGCCGGTGTCGAATTTAGCAATTTTATCTTTAACAATAAGTAATAAAATGACTTACCTTTTTTAAAAACATTAATCGTTCACTTTTTGTATTATCTTTCCACTCGATATCTAAAATCTAAATGGGCCGATTAATTAAATTAGATGTGTGGAAATCGACAGAATGCGATCCACACGCACGCGCCATGTGCTGAAACACGTATCTAAATGCGATGTGACAACGTAATAAAACGTAACGGCCTGCGGCGAGCGATCCGAACGAACACGAGCAGTGCCAGCGAGTCCGAGTCGGATTCGAGGGCGGCTGCAAAATCAAGAACGAACTGAATCTTAATAAAAATATTTGTGAGACAAAAAGTATTTGAATACTTGTTGTTGTTGTTAAATACTCCAAAAGTATTCAAATACGTCAAAAGTATTTAAATACTTTGAAAGTATTTAAATACTCCAAAAGTATTTAAATACTTTGAAAGTATTTAAATACTCTGAAAAGTAGTTAAACACTTTTGAAGAGCAGTTAAATACTAAATACTTCTGAAAGTATTTGAGTCATGAATACAAATGCCAGTTTCGAAAAAGTATTTAAATACAAAGTATTTAAATACTTAAAAGTATTTAAATACTTAAAAGTATTTAAATACTTAAAAGTATTTAAATACTTAATAGTATTTAAATACAAAAAAGTATTTAAAAATTCAAATACTGCCCAGGGCAAATGAACAAAGTTCATTTCCAAAATCCCAAGTTTGTAACCAAAATAGTTCGAAAGTTATAACAATATGAAATTTGAAAATTCGTATCTCCTATACTAGTAGCTTTAGAAGAAGAAAGTTAGTTGCGTTCATAAGAGTGGCTGGTTGCCTAGAAAATATAAAAAACAAAAAAAAAATGGTTGGAGAGAATTTCGAATAATTGCTTAAGTTTGGCCCCTTAAATGTATGCAAATTTATACCATAATTTATTACGTAAAAGAAATCTCTTTAAAGAACCTTTATTTAACTACGCATATCCATTCCAGTTCTTTTATATCTTGAACGGTATCGGAAATATATATTTCTACAAAAAAATGTATATGTGACTATAACTGCGGCCATATTCAATTTTAAAAGTTTTAAAAAGTTGCAAAAAATTGCATTTCATGCGAGTTATTGATGACCTGAATTTCAATCTTTTATGTTAAAATTTGAAAATTTGCCCCCACAATAACACATTTATTTTCACCCCCAGTATACCTATTGCGTTTAAAAGCTTGTTTTGCCGACATAATTGTCTGATAAGCCGTCATTCCAAATTTCATCAAAATGGTCCGTATAGTTTTGGCTGGCGAGTGACCACAGACACACAGACATTTTGAAAAATTTTCAAAAATTATATATATATATATATATATATATATATATATATATTAATTTTCAGGTTTCCGCGAGTGCTGCATATAAAGTTGATGTTCTTCCGGGCTTGGTCTCGCGTAGATTCTCCTCCATGGTTCTTAAAAGAACCGATGTTGAAATGACGACGTTTCGGCATAATCTCATCTGCCATTTTCAAGTCTGCGTGTTCTGCTCCTGATAACTCGAACTGAACTGAGGCCCTCGCTGATGGTCGGCGGTATTTGTATGCTGACTTTCTTGGTCGATGCCCTGGTTATTGGTCGTTGTGATGATACTTTCACTTTTACTTTCTCCTCCTTTCTCTAACCGATTTCTCCTTTTCCTTTCGTTCGTGACTGGGTGTTTCCTGAGAATAGGCTTCCAGGTCGATGGTAATCTCTGAGTGTCGTCTCGTGAATTCAAATTATGTGGTCGTTTTTCGATTTCGATAGCTTCTCTGATAATCCGGTGTGATATATACTGTATGTTTTCTATTATCCTTGTGTTGTCAAAATCTATCGCGTGTGAGGTCTCCTTTACATGTTGGGCCAGTGAAGACGTTTTCTGGTCTTTTTGTACTGCGTTACGATGTTCCTCACTTCTTACATTAATGCGTCTGTTTGTTTGGCCTATGTATGTTCGTGAACAATCCTGGCATGGAATCTCGCACACTCCTTGATCTTCGAGTGCTATTTTAGTTTTCGGGGTTTGCAGCATGTTCGATAACTTTTTGTTGGTCGTGAAGTTGGTTTCGATGTTATGTCTTCGAAGGATTTTTCCGATTCTGTCTGCCGTGCCTTGTACATATGGTAGACAGGATTTGCCTACTGGTATGTTGTGTCGCTATCTTTCCGTTGTGTTGGTTTTTCTGCTGTATTTATGTTTGTTTACAGGAGAGTTTTTCGGGTAAACAAACATGAATTTCTGGTTTCCGCTGTATTTTTGTTGTGGATAAGGATTTTGAAAGACTTAACATTCCGGAAACGTCATTTTATTTTCATACAAGGTGCTCTTATTGTATACCACTAAATGCTACCGCTTTAGAAGAAAACGCACTTAAAGTGAACTCTGCAGAATGTACATATTTCATTTGCATAAAATTTAATGCCAATTTAGTCTAGTAGATATCCGTCACAAAATCGTAATTCTGATTTGACTTCTAATAAAATATCTTTTGTGTGTTTTTTACGTTGTTAGTTGTTTTGAATATTTCATTGTTTAAGTATTAAGTTTCCATTTTAAGAATGTCACGATATAATTTGCTCTCAAATAGTGAAATGAGTGATATGGTGACAATTTACGCTCAACAAAATTTCAATTAACGTGCTGCGGCCAGAAGTTACGGAAATATTTTTTCAAATCGTATACAACCAGACAAAAAATTATTTTCAAGATTGTTTTCAAAATTGCGAGAAACATGTAGCTTTCGTCCTCGCCAGCATTATAGACAACCTATAGTGCGTACCGTCAAACAAGAAGAAGAGGTCCTAGATCTAGTTGAAATTGATTCGGAGAATATCTGCAAATACTGCAACATCTCACCGGGCAATATAAACTATTTTGCAAGAACCGTAACTACACCCGTATCATTACACATCAGTCCAAAATTTAATGCCGGATGATTTTTTGGCAAGAGCGAATTTTTCTAACTAGACTTTAAGCCGTCATCGACGTGATCAATCTTTTATAAGTAATATTTTGTTTACGGATGAGGCAACCTTAACCAGAAGATGGGTATTTAACAGCAGAAATTGCCATATCTGATCTGACGAAAACCCAAACTCTACAAGGGAGCGCCATTTTTCACACGAATTTAAAATTAATTTGGGATAGTGAACGGCTCTTTTGTGGGTCGTTTTGAGCTCTCAGCTAAACTTAATGGCCGCGAGTATCTAAACATCCTTCAGCATAACTTGTTTAACCTGCTGGAGGAAGTTCCTTCAAACGTTCGTCGTGAGATGTGGTTTCCTCGACGCCCCTGCCCATTATCTTCTCGCGGTGCAAAATCCTTTAAATAATGTCTTCCCGCATGGTTGGATTGGAAGAGGAAGTGAACATCGATAGCCTCCATGAAGTCTGATTTAAATCCAATGGACTTTTTCTTCTGGGAGTACATAAAAACTTTAGTATATTCTGCTGCTGTGATTAATACAAGAACTATATCACTTTAAGTTCACTTTAAGTGCAATTTCCTCTAAAGCGGAACCATTTAGCAATATACAATAAGAGTACCTTTTTTAAAGAATATAAAACAGCCTCCCAAAAATGTTATCTTTCAAAATCTCTATCCACAAAAAAAATACAGCGGAAACGAGGAAAATGAGGCGCCCTCTACCTTTACGTTGAAAGTAAATAGATATTCATGTTTAGACAAGACTGGACAAATGAGACAGCTATCGACAAGTAAGGAAAAGTAAAATTATACAGGAAATACAGTGAAATATTGCTACAGATAAGTCCCACGACCTGTATAATTCAAAGTATTGTTAAATTATGTTTCTAGGGGTTTTATATCTCGCTGTATTTTCAGTTTGATTCTGTTTTACGAGGGTCACTGCTAAAATTCGTAGAAAATGTAAAAAAAATTCACACATTATGTTACGTAAATAATTTTTTGTACTCATAGCTTTAAAATAGGTATTTCCCCCTTACTCACGATCCACCGAAAACTTTTTTTCCCGCACTGCGGTGTTTTTTACTTTCCAACAGAAACTAGGGTAATTACGTTGCATAGTTGGTAGCAGAATTGAGATGCTGCTGATATAACGGACGCGATAAGGCAATATTTTGATACAACTTCTTCGGAATCACTCATTTTTTACAAATTTAACAAAAATAATTTTAAAGAAAATGGCGACTCAATATGTAACCATAACAACAATGCAACATTATAAGGCCGGCTATGATACCAATCCATTTAGAATAAAAAACCAAACAATGATAAATTATTTGCTTTAATTTTATTAATTTATTCGTTACAAAAAAACTTTGTACCTAACTTGTTCGGAATGTATTTGCACCAATTCGCACTAAACAAAGTGCTCGTGCGGGAAAATTAACTTTCCGAACTAGTTAGGTAAATAACTATTATTGTTTTTCAAAATATTTTCCCTTAAGATCTATACACTTTTGCATTCGGTAAAACCAATCTTCAAAACATTTTTGCCTCTCTGAGCGAGGTACCTCCAAAACAAGTACTTTAAAAGCTTCAACGGCCTCCTGAGGCGATGAAAAACGCTTACCACGTATTTTACTTTTGATGTTTTTGAACAAAAAAAATCATTGGGAAACAGATCAGACGAATATGGGCAATGGCTTATTAATTTGGTATTTTGACTAATAAAAAATTCTGTAGTTTGTGGTTGTTTGTACAATTGCATTGTCATAATGCAGAATGATTCGCTTATTTATATTTCACCGATGACCTGGGAGAGACAAATTGAAGTATAACTGTTATTCTATCCTCCAATGCAACAGTTGCAACATGATAGGTTTTTTCGAAAAAACAAGCAATCATTTTCTTTGACATGCTTCGCGAGAGCCCCACTTTTGTTGGTTTAGGTTCATTTTGGAACACCCATACAGATGACTGCTGTGTAGTTTCACGCTCATATGAATATACTCAGATTTCGTCACTTGTTACAATGTAATATACAGAATTTGAACGACCATGGCCAAATTTTTTAAGCATTTCCTTGCACCACTAGACACGTGCTTTTTTTGAGTTTCTTTCAGATTGCAGGGAATCCAACGACTACAAAGCTTCCTGGCATTTAAATGGTGTTGCAAAATAGTATGTATTTGTTTCGTCGCAATGTCTAAGGATGCCTGTATCTCACTGATTTGTTTGAATTCTGCAAACCATTTGTAGATCATGCTTTTGGATGGCGTATCGAAAGTCATAAAAAATCATCACTAGAAAATCACGATTCGAAATATCCATCTTTTCACAAACTTAATACTTACCTTTAAAATTCTGCTGAAATGAAACTGCACTGTTTACAGTCAAACTGTCAGTTGTACTAATGGTATAAAATGTCAAATTTTACGATTATGACAATCGCAGAACCTTAGAATTGCAAGGAGTACTTGATTCCGCGAATATGAACAGTGATCCTCGTATAAAATAAAGCTATACTCGTACTAGAGTGTAATATTGAACATCCCTGTATATACGTTACGGCTTTTATTTCCTTTAAAATACACACCATATTCAATTTATTATTTACAAGTTAAGCTAAACCAAATTACTGTAAAAATAAAATTTAAGAGTTTTGGTTAATGCACTTTAATGCGATTTAATTGGAAAACGTTAAATTTAGTTTAATAAATGCTTAATCTGTACAAATTATGATCTTTAATATCTTTGGATGACACGCTTAACTCTCTACTTGCTTGATTCGTTTATCTAAATTAAAATTTTTGGAACTATACTGTCGCTACCGGATACATGTATATCCTTAATAGCAATTTTAAACGAATTTATGCATTTATTTAGACTTAAAGATGAATGGTTTGTTTGTAATATCTCATAATCATCTCGATGAATGTACGAAGTAATGTTAAAAGGGAAGCAGATGCGTGCATAATCCGGTTTTCTTTATAAGGGCGAATCTGGTCCATGTTCAAAGGATATTAACAAACATCTTATTAATAAATTTTATACCAGAAACGTGTATTAAATGATAACTTAAAACTTTTTGTTAATTATACAATTATACCAGTATCTTAAAGTCTCATTTTCTGACATAAACTCCTTAGAGTTTGAATTGCGGCTGTTCTTATCAGGTTTACGAGAATAGGATCTAACCAACCGCAAAATGGGTAATAATAATGACAACTATAATGATATGAGATAACATCGCGGCATCTTTGTCCTTTCAAGTTCACAAAGCTTGGCAAACAGTTAGTTTTATGTATATTTTAAGTGCCTAGCAGGCAATTAAGGGTAGATAGCGTGCGGGTTGTAAGACGCGTCCGGGAAGTGTTCCCCAAGGATGAGGAAGGGGCCACTAATCTACAAGACTCTACGTTCGACCCCGCCATGTTATAGCCCGTAATTTATTCATGGCAGTTCTCGACATAACTGTTTGAATCGGTCTGCAAGAGATTTCAACTTGGATTAATCCGAGTCATAATCACATGGTCGTGTCTCTTACCCGACTTCATTGCTATGTTCATCTACTTCAACGAGACTAAGTTTTATTAGTCGATTTGTTCAATCAGAAACTCACAAATTGTTCTACAACCTAATCTTAATGGCCTAAGTTTCAATTTAATTACATTGCTAATTGCTATAATTTAATACACTTCTAAAGTTTTCAATGATCATTTTAGAGCTGTGCTTTCATTTATTCAGTTTTTAATAATATAAATAGTTATAATAAACAAGCGCAATAACGTTTAAATTGATTACTTACTCTAAAAAATCATTATTAGAGTTCTCAGCTCCGTCCTTATTTATTAAACAAAGATTTGATTGAAAAAATGCTTAACAATAAATTTGCTTTGCCATAACTCTTCTGCAAATATCCTCCATTTTGATAACATATGTGTGCGACATACAGAATCTAGCAATGCTTAATCACAGATCTTGTCAAATAATGAGAATCGGTCGAACAATAGTTACGTAAAAAGCTTTGAGTTTTTATAGTAAGTGGCCAAACTGCGTCGTTTGTTAAATTTTCGTAATAGTGCCATAATGACTTAACCAACCTTGATAAAATTCATTTGCTCTGTTAAGGTATATATAGTGTGAACCAAGTTTGGTTTCCATGTACTGCTATCTCAGAGACCGTTTTAGCTACAGGGTTGGTTTTAGAAAACTTTATTACAAATGCATTTTTAACTTTTGCCGGTAAATTAGTGATATTAATTTGATTAATACATTATTAGGGCACTTCTATAAGAGCAATTTAATAAAGACAAAAATAATTTTTTAGCTTTATTTGTTTTTGAGATATTTAGATGAACTTTTTAGTTTCTTACCGTTTTTGAAGAAAGCTCTCCTAGAGCTTTTCAATGATACTTTGCAAGTCTAGGTTAATAGTTTCCTCTAGCTTTAAAATTCGAAATTATTGTTTTTCCTTGTAGGCTTTGATTACACGTGACCGTCAGCATGAAAGAAAAGAATGCCTCGTATCATGATTCCATTTTCTTGAGTTTACATAGGCTTATTTATTTAAAAATTAAAATCAAGGCAGCACATTTTAGATTTCTGGTCAAGAACTTCCTATTTATTTTTGTGCTAATTTTGGAACGAAAATCTAATAAACAAATTTACAACACATCCGTTTCTCCATTTTCAACACCTTTTTAACACTTCTGTAACATCTTCCAATTCCTGACGATTTGCAGGTGAAGGATATTCATACACCTCATTATTGGCGTATCCCCGTAAATAAAAATTGTGAAGTGTAACATCTGATGACCTGGGCGGACAACCAATGGGTCTTTATTGGAGATAATGTTTTCACCAAAAGTGTTTGTGAGAAGTTCCGTGACCCCTCTGGTATTGTAGGTCACACTGTCATCTTGTTGGAACCAAATGATGAGCCATTCCTTTGAAGGATTAAGGATTAACATAGCAGAAATAATTTGTTCCTGCAATAGACGCTAATATTTATTTACCGATAATTTTTATCGAAAATACACGACCCAATCAATTTGTCGTCTAAAATACAAGTATAGGTTTTATTTTATTTGTCAGACGTAATAATGATTATTTTCATACCTACCCATAACGATATACCACACATTAAACCCAAATCTTGTTTGTAGACGCCTTTCGTTTAAATAATTTACAAAAAACTTTGGTTTGTCAGTTCGGTATTTCTTAGCATTTCCTTATACACCATTCACTAAACCTAATTCTTCTATTAAAATCATCTCCGTGAAGACCCTGTACAATACGAGGTTTGTAAGGATAAAAACGGTGTTTTAGAACTGGATGCACAGTTGGTTTGGGAATTTCACTACTTTCTTCAATGTTTCTTACCGAAGTACCCACGTACATGGGTCGCCACTGAGATATTTCAGTATGGTCGCATTTATTGCTTCATTATTGTTGGTATAAGTTTTGATTTAAAAAAAGATCCATAAGCTGGAAAGTTCGTAACTAGAAAAGTCTCTGGCTAGGGTGGTGTCGCTCCGAAAATTCTTCTTTGTATGCTGCGGCTCCTGTATTCATGTTAACTTTATATATATATATATATATATATATATATATATATATATATATATATATATATATATATCTTTTTCACTAGAACAATTAAAAGCAAAACTAAATACTTAGAAAATCTTTTAGACTTTGTGAAAACAAATAAAGTACGAAATTCAATGACAACTCAGCATAGTCAAAGCCCACTATGAAAAAAACAATAATTTCGAACTTTGAAGCTTAAAGAAACTATTAACCTAAACGCGTGATACATCATTGAAAAATTCTTGAAGAGCATTTCCCAAAAATACAAGAATCCAATATGGTGCCGGAAAGAAAATAAATAGTTCATGTAAATATCTCGAAAACAAACAAAGCTAGAAATTTATATTTATCTTTGTTAAGTTCTTCATAAAAAACCATATGACACATTTACGGGTTTCTGGCAAAAGTTAAAAATGAACAGTTTTGATTTTTTCCCATTATTTCATCAAATTTTCAGGCAGATTTAAATTAGTAATAAAGTTCTCTAAATCTTTCCTAATCTAACCAACCCTGCACAATCCATAGTGATAATAGGTAGGATATGCCTCTGGTTTGTTGCAACACATCAATATCTGAAAGAGGCGTGTGAAGATAACCGAGTCATTTTTTGTGATTTAAACCTGTATACAGTCAGGCGCTAATTATGCGTTATTTTGAGTCATTGAAATTAAATTTTACGCCCTAATAGGAATAAGTTATAGCAAAAATTCTGTAAACATGGCTAACTTAACGGAATAGCCCCACCAATTATGCGCCGTCTTGTGCCGCTAAAATTAAATCTTTCGACCCCATGGAAAACAAGATTGCCAAAATTACATCGACAAGGCTACCTTCATAGCCTTATGAATAAATCAATCTTTTCTAGCGCGATAGTTAGGCACCCATTACGCACCGTTTTACGCCGTTAAAGTCACAATCTGCTTCTCTATAATATTCAAGTTATTATGAAAATTACACCGACACGGCTAACCTCACAGCCGTTAATTTCTGCATATGTCAATTCAGTAATTAGGTGCCAATCATGCCCCGTTTTGAACGGTTAAAATAAAATTTTGATTCTTATGTAAGACTCAAATTAGTGCAAAAACCACATCGAAAGGGCAAACTTCATAGTCGTAAACTCATGTTGAAAATTAGTCTCTTCTTGCAGCTTAATTAGGTGCTAATTATCGTTTCGCATAAAACAGTATAATTGGTCCCTAATTATTGCATGGTAACGCATAGCATCTTTGTAAATTTAGAACGTATGTAGATAGTCAATATGAATAATAGGTAAGTAATTTATAACTGTAATCAAAATTTAAAGGAAGACACTCGTGTTGGAGTTCACTTAGAGTTAAAATCAGTAGGAGTAATGTAAAATTCAATTAGCCTTGTCGTAATTTTTGCCACAACTTATTTCCTATCGGGGCGCAAAATTTTATTTTACCGGCGCAAAACGTTTCATAATTGGCGGCTGTGAAGTTAGCCATGCCAACGTAATTTTATGAGCACAACACACTCTTTCCTATAAAGTTAGTGCATAAGAAAAAATGATTCATCCATGAAGCTGTCCGTATTTATAAAATTCTCGCTGCAACTTAATTTGTATTAGAACACAAAAGTTAATTCAACGGCACAAAGTGGCGCAAAACTAGCGCCTAATAATACATATGTTTAAATCACACTATTCAAAAATGATGCGAAAAAGTTTGCACTTTTAGGGATGTGTGTGTGTGTGTGTGTGTGCGCGCGCGCGTGTGTGTGTATGGGTGCGTAGGTACGTGGGTGCGTGCGTGCGTGCGTGCGTGCGTGTGTGCGTGTGTGTGTGTATGTGTGTATGTGGGTGCATGGGGCGCGTGCGCGCGTGCGTGCGTGTGTGTGTGCGCGTGGCCGCGTGCGTGCGTGCGTCCGTGCGTGCTTGTGTGTGTGTGCGTGTGCGTGAGTGCGTGCGTGTGGTGTGTGCTGTGTGGGGTGGGTGCGTGCGTGCTGCGTGCGTGCTGCTGTGGGGCGTTGTCGTGGTGTGCGTGTGTGTAGTGTGGGTGCGAGCTTGCGTGCGTGGTGCTGCGTAGTGTGTGGGTGCGTAGCGTGCGTGCGTGCGAGCGATGCGTAGTGCGCGCGTGTGTGTGCTTGCGAGCGTGCGTGCGTTCGTGCGTGCGTGGGTGGGCGGGTGCGTGCGTGCGTGTGTGTGTGTCTGTATGATCGTGCATGTTAGCGTGCGCGTGTGCGTATGCGTCTGCGTGTGCGTCTGCGCGTGTGCGTATGCGTATGCGTGTGCTGTCTGCCTATGTACTGCGTGTTAGCAATTTGCTTCTTTTTGGTTAGATTAGTAACTGAGTAACCATACTAGCCAAATTTTATTAATGGGGCCCTATAATAAATAAACAGAATTAATGTAATAACAACAATAATAAGCTATGTGAGATGGACGCTTAAAAATTCATGTCAGACAGAGGTAAAGGCTAACATAAAAAGATTCCCAAGCTGTCCCCTCCTATAAAAATATTGATACAATACTGTGTAGGCATTTTTAATTTATTTGCATTAATTTTTAAGACTTATTTGTCTGTTTATTAATAAACTTTATAAAGAATAGTTTATAGAATTAATTTGTCTTTAAAAAAGATGTTTACACAATTTCCTATAAAGTTGACTGTTACTCAAACTTTTTTTGTTGCCAATTTATC
Organism: Vesta saturnalis; assembly: GCA_036346205.1. Lineage (NCBI taxonomy): Eukaryota > Metazoa > Arthropoda > Insecta > Coleoptera > Lampyridae > Vesta > Vesta saturnalis. The sequence continues at coordinate 1,187,426 of JARFJB010000229.1, read as the reverse complement.
TACTTATCAAAAAATTGTATGGAACTTAATTAATTTATAACTTTGATAGCTATCCGTCCATATTTTTATATATTTCGAATATGCAGCTGTTTCAGAATTATTTGGATGTAATAATCAAAACTGCCTAATAAATCTTCTTGGGTTGAATCCCAATTGTACTCAAAAATAAATAAGTTAAATACAAATGTAGAACCTTTTATCATTTGGAGTTACCGTATACTCATGCAACGTCAAAATAATATTTTGTACAATTCGATAGTAATTACATTATTACAAAAATTGTATCATACTAATTAAATTCTAGTTAAATCCGAATGATCTTTCCGTTAATATTTAAAGACTATTCATTTACAATAAACTAACTGTATTTTTACTATCTTAATTTTAATATTAGAATATGTTAAATTAATGCAATACTGCAATAACTGAACATACTTAATTGGTAAAGCATTAAAATTAGGATAAAATTATACATATAATTCATTGTATAATAAGATAAATTACAGTCTTAAATTACAGAAAATTATTTCATTTTTGGGTTATGTAATACTAATTTGAATCTACAATTTTGATTAAATATTGTTATTCATTGTGATATATTTCATTGTTGGCCTTATTCGTTAGAAAATGTTCTGATTAATTCATGTTAAGGTCAGCTAATATTTCTTAAGTATTTAAAGATCTGCTAATCGTTTACTAAATGAAAATTATATCGTAGTTGTTTTATATACGTTTCCTAATCTATTATAGTAGGTATTAGTATTTATGTTTTAAATTTTATGTATATTATTCGCTCATAACTGTAACATATTTGAAATTTATTATCATTTTATGAGAAAGATAACTATAATTATTATCCAAACGTTTAAATTTGTAAAAAAAAATATAAAATTATACGATTTAATCCATAAATAATATCTCAACTCAAGGAAAATATCGTTTTTCAAGTTAAAAATATATTTTTAAGTTTTCGTGTTAAATTATTCCTCCATTTAATTATGCATATTTTATCATATGTTGAGCCTCAAATCGTTGAAGAATGTCTCTTGGTTGGTCACTTTGGCTGCTAGAGCCAACCGCAATTTGACAAAAATGTTACATTAAAATACGAACTATTTCCCCAGTATAAGTTTTTCGATGCGAATATTTTTCGTTGAGTGTACTAGCTCTATTCGATACTTATTTAACTTTATTTAGGTATAAACATGTTTTAATTACTTAAGTCTGACCACTTTAAATGTATTCATGTGGGCAATTTTTAGTCATTATATGATATGACGCGTTTCTAATCGTAGGTAACCTATAACTTGAGAAAAATTCCATTTACAAATTGTCTCACGAGGAACCAATTCGTTGGCTTATGGATTGTAGTCACATGTATTTTCTTGTAGTATCTGTTTAACATTTTTAATACATACTGGCCATTCGCGATAAATAGAATCTTTTGACACATAGTTCGTTTTCAATTAATCTCAAAAAGCATATATTTTTAATTTAGTAATAAATTATAACCTTCATACTTAGATTTGCATATACACATTTCCACAAGTTTGAACCCTAAGGGAGCAAGAAATGTAAGAGGCTTGCTTCTAAGATGAGAAGCAACCGTTCATAACATGATTACTGTATCTGTGTAGGGCGTAATTAAATTCAATTCCCCTCGCGACGTTATGCTGAGACGGACGTCTTCCCTTTATTGCACACGTCAGCAGCAAGACTACTCATTCGAAAATAAGTTTTTTCAAAATTTACATTAATTAGCGAAAGCTATTTTTTTTACTTACAAATCGCAATAAAATTAAAAGTAGCTTATCGTACATTTTACACCGGATTAAATTTTTCTGGTTTTAGCTTGCGGATATCACAGTTAGATTTGTAAGCAAATCTATTTACTTATTTTATATAATATGGGTTATACAGAGTGTTCACTTATTAAGTATTTATTATTCGTAAATTACGCAATAAACAGAACTCAATGTTAATTACTTACTATGTAAAATCAATTGTTAATTTTCCCACCTAAAGGGATACCTATTTATTGGAATCGGTTAAAAATTTTGAATTTAACTGAGATTGCAAATATCCGTTTTATGGTTCCCTGAGCGCAAGAAAGAATCCTTTTTGGAAAATGTCAAAAATTTCCCACCTAAAGAGATTGGTATCGGTTAAAAATTTGAAATTTAACTAGGACCAGAAATATTCATTACTCTGAAAATGTATATGTGTGCGTGCATGTATGTGTGCGTGCATCAAGAGACATTTGTATTTAGGAAAACTACAAATGTAAAAGTTATAATGTAAGACTCGTAAATCTAGAAAATATGTTTACTTTCATTGACTCAATTTCTATTGAAACGATTTAAATCAGAAAAGGGTGAGAAATGTCTTTTGAGTGGACTGACTCAAATTTTTTTTTCTACTGTTTAAATAAACTGAAAAAATAATTATGTAAAATACAATTTGAGGTTATACATCAACCTTCCAGCATAATTACAAATCCCTTTGTTATAAGTTCAAAGGTAAATATGTAATTAAAAATTATTATTAATTTTATTAAATACATAAATAAAAAGTTTACCTCGAGTAGGATTTGAACCTACGACCTGTACTTTGCAAGATAACCGCGCTAACCAACTTTTTATTTATGTATTTAATAAAATTAATAATAATTTTTAATTACAAATCCTTTTACTTTGCGATCGGGTTTATTACTGTTCGTAGGGTTGCTAAATGCGTTGCAATAGTTTTGAAAAATGAAATTCACTAGCCACTTAATTAATTAATACTCATTACATTGTGATGAATACTTATAGTTAAAGTTGTGTACGCCATGCGTAAGATACGTTGTAATCGCACTCATGAAGGTAGAAGTCTGGCACTGCTTGACCGACCACTTGAGGGTGTGAATCGGCTGTAAAATACCTGACCGGTCCACTTTACTCATTCCCTTCTTTTTACACCAAATTTTCAGCGCTCACCCTTCCACATTTCCCTTGTGGGTTTATGTGTTTTGCGTGTTTAATCGTTAATTGTTTAGTTACTAGTTTTTCTCCGTTTCTTGTGTCTACCATTTTTACCATTTTATAGATTTGTTGCGATACTTCGGGATGAATCCCTTTATACCTTGATCTTGTTTTTTCCGTTTAATGTGGTTGTTGAGGATGGGCCTTTAACGGCCTGTGGTTGTTTCGTTGGTATTTAGATTTGATTTTCTTGTCTGAGGGCTTTTACTATTTTCATTACTAGTGCGAAATCCTCGTCTTCAATTCTATTTGTTTGTTTTGTCGGATTTGCGGCAATTTGCGCGTAAGTGGTAGCCTTGTCTGTTGTTCTTATTGGTGGTCTTAAGTGTTGTTTTCATGTTCAGGTTTTACCAAGCACTCGCGGTAGTTAGCCGTGAGTGGACCGGAGCAGTTACAGCATTTCGTCGGTTCTCCGGTTTCCCTCGTTATCGTGCATTGTCGTGTATGATGTGGCCCCGCGCACTTTACACACCTCGCTGCTGCGTGGCATCCACTCGTGCTGTGACCGTAGCGCTGGCAATTAAGGCATTGCCCTATGCCAGTGCGTCGATGTGGGGTTTCAACTCGGTTTCGTAGGTACCCGATCGATTTGAGTCCAAATATGTCTTTTGCTGTGTCGGACCTGCGCAGGCTGATAAGCACCATGCTGGTCTTCCTGCGGTCTGACCCGGCATACATCCGACTAATTTTTTCTACTTCGAATCCCATTTGTGAGAGATCTGATTCTAACGTCGTAATTATATTGTTGTCATGTGGGACGCCCTTGATTACTGCTCTCAGTGGTTTCTCTTATTGCAGTAGATATGTATTGAATTGGAATTTTTCGTTGTCGAGAAGTTTTGTTGCTTTTCTGTATTCGTCTTCGTTGTTTAGCATTATTTTGATGCCAGTCTTTAGTGTGTTTGTTGATTTTGGGGTGATGTTTACTTCTAGTAATTTATCGAGGACTTTTGTGTAGTCCTTTTGATTATGTAGTATAATCGGAGGTATTTTTTCTATCGAGGTCGGAGCGGGAGGTATTTGCGTTTCCGCTTCAGTTCGCTGGCGTTTAACGCCGCCTTTCCTAGTAACGGGTGTAAATCCGTCATCTTCAGGGGCGTCTGAACCGCTGTTTGCTTCCTGAAGTTTCGAGTCGAATTCGATGTTGTTTACTTCCATTTCGTTTCGGGCTGTTGGTTCAGTCGAAGTCGAAGGTTCTTCTGTTTTCAGTCCGTGCCCTTTTTTCTTCTTTTTGCGACGCGGAGGATTTTCTTCGTTTGGTGTTACGATGGGTATCGCCGCAGGGGTCTTCGTAGCGATCATCTCCTGCCTCATTTCTTCTATAATTCTTTCCAGGGATACGATCTTGTCCTGCAGGGTCCTTGTTCTCCCTTCTAAGTACTGATTCTGTTACTTCAGCGTGTCGATTTGTGTCTTCGCTGTTTCGAGGAGTACGTTTCTCACGGACTCCCGGAGGTCGTAGTCACTCGAGTCGTCATCGCCCATTTTATAGCCGGATTTGCGTGGTAAAAACTACACAAACCCGGTACGTAGAAATTCTCAAACGGATTGCTCCGAGGAGCGCGCGCGCGAATATTCTTATGGAACTATCTCTCTCAGCAGAAGTGCTTCGATCAAACGCTAGCATAAGAATCCACCTTATAATATGTGGTAATGGTGCCAGGTATAAAAAGATAATAATCTAATAAAGAAATACAGAAATAAGTGTAAAAATGTTCTCCAAAAGAAATCGTTAAACTAACTCGAGATACAACCCGTTCACCACAAATAATGCCTTTGATTCAGTCGGTAGATTAAAGTAGGGTGGTTCAATCTTTTGATTTGCTTAATTACCAATTTATGCTGTGTTAGTTTCGCTTAACATAAATAATAAAAATGCAATGTAACATATAAAAATGATCTCGGACGCCAAGTTATTTTTTAATAATGCTCGGAATAACTAAACCGAGATTTACAATAAAAATGTTATCAAAATGTAAAAAATAAAAATATATACAGACTATGTTTATTAACAGATAAAATGATAGGGTTAAATAAAATATATCTTAAAACTAGTCATAACCTTAAATTACTAAAAAATGGTTATAAATACCTTTTCGAAACTTTATGTACACAAACTTTTTAATAACCTCTGGTATCTAAACGATTACGGAAATGTCAACCAAGGTGATGTCATCTTTGCACCAATATTGCGCAATATCTTGAAATAATGCTTTACGTTGTAAACCACACCCGAACTGGAATTTTATTTCTTATAAATTTGTCTTCTTGAAATTGATTGCATTTCTTGAAATTTCCAATAAAAAATTGCAATCATTAAATGAAAGCGTACGTAACAGTAGAATCAATTGTGCAATCAAAAGCGGTAAAATTAAAAGTGTAAAAGTAATAAAAGAAAGTGCCTGAAAAGAGCAAACGTTTTAATTTCTAGTATTACAAGTTAAATTATCTTACCATCAAATCAATGGCATTTTCACAAAATTTAGGGGGAAACTTAAAAAATGCCTCCTAATCAACACAACCTTCATCAGGAAGTGAAAAAATGGACGCTTTGGAAGTTGGATGGAGCCGTGCGCGAAAAATTTGCGCAAAGAATTAAGTCAACGATGACGCATTGCGCGACCATATTGAGCAGAAAAAGTAATTTAATGTGGGAATATAAACCTTTAAGAAGGTATGCACTTAAGTTGCACCAAAATGCAAATTACGTTGCCTACCTTTTACTTACAAATCATTAATAAATAAAATTTTTCTTATATTTACAACTAAATAAATGAAGAACCTAAATTATGGTATATTTTAATATAACTCAAAATGGGTTGTTACAACCTCTTGTCTCTTGTTTCTTGTTTTGTTTATGAAGTTTTCTGACTAGTGTTTTTGGGTTGGGGGTTGCGTGTTTTGAAGTGCAACGTTTTACTTGGTCACGTTTTTTTTTACTATTTGGCTACAGAATTATTTTATAAAAATATAATATTTCTTAAATTAGTAAACAATATTCATGTATAAACATTTATCTTGAAACAGAAATTTAAATATGTATAATTTAAGATACGCCACTGGTAGGGGTTGAAAATAGGTATTTTGTATAAATATGATGTAAATCGTATAGTCAAGTTCAATATAAAACGCAATTTAACATTTAAAGATATTAAATGGATTTTAAAACGAATTATAAATTAATGTTTTTATTACAATTAGAATCAACATTTAATTGAGAATCATAATAGGTACCTAACGAGCCTTCACTGGTCAACTAATATGTAGAGGCGCCACTTATCCATAAAATTTATTGGAAAATTAACGAAAATTATTAAGTACTGAAGAAAATTAAGCAGTATGCGAAAGATCATGTTTTGGTCAATTACAATTGCATGTTTATTTTGCATATAGCCGTTGCGACGATTTGAATTTAGTAAAAACAACTTGGTGACGTCACCTTTCAAGGTGGAATCTACAAAATTTCATATAAAATCAAGCAAAAATTGATGTTCTAATTGATTTTGATCGGGAAAAAATGTAATTCAGTTGCATTAGGATGTTAAGAAATTATAAGAATGAAATTTCATGTTTGCCCAAACAAATTATTTGAAATTATTTATTCATTTTAGGCAGTAAAATAAGTAAACATAGAGAAGTTTAGTCAAGAGCATCTTAAAAGTGGTTTTACGCATTTTCATTGGTATGCCTCATGCTAAAGGGGTGAAAGGTGAAGAAGTGGATCATGAGACCTTACGCGAGACCGTCGCGTCGGTGTGCATAAAATTAATGTCAACAAGGAATTGTTGATCGTTGAAAGTGAGCGCGACCATTTTAAAAGTTTTCAAATAAAATTTTATAGTGGCTAATAAATTCTAAATTAAAAGTTTTTCGCGTTAATTATTAAAAATAAGGTCACTTTAATCTATTAGTGATTATAGAAAAAAGTTAAAGGACTGTAAGGTCTGATAGAAAAGAAACTGGCGTAAAAGTTATAAATATTGTGCCAACGCAGTCATTTTAAAATGCATAATGTTGAATTAAAAGTTCAATAAATAATGTCTATTGTACATAAGTAAACAAGTATATATTGACAAAGGAGTGTATTCTCACTTTCCTTTCCTTTAAGGAAACTAATAAATAAATAAATTGCTTTATGCTTCTAATATAAAAGTAAATCGAGAGTTTGATCTGGTTCACAATTAGTTGGTTATAATCGAAAAGCCAAAGGATTATTAAACCGTATTTAAACTTGGAATTTAACAAACAAATTGGTGAACGTAAACGTTCTAAATAATTGCAACTTAAATTGGGATGGTATTCCAATTGTGTATAAAGGAAGCAGCTAGTAGTGATTCCAGTAAGAAACCAAGTTAGTAGAGTAGTAGTAACACGATATACGCACACCATGTGCGACTATTTATGCGAATGCTGGGGTAGTATTTTGCCCCTCACAACCCTATCTCCGTTCCTTCCGATCCTATCCTGACACTCATCCTTAATCCCACCATGCATATATACGTAATGTATGTATGCTGGGAATCCATGATTGTGGTGGACGGGGCTTGGGAAGCTCAAGCAGCCCGCCCTCTCCCTTGGAAAGGGCATGAAATACGTGGCCTTTTCTTTTTCCTTCCTTTCAAGTAAGAAGCGTTTGTTCGTCGAAGTTCGGAACGGAAAATAAATTGGTTTGTCAAGAAACCAATTGTAGTTGGAGGTGATCGAACATTGTATACTGCATTTACCTAATGATTTATACTAGTGTTGGAACATATTGTGGACCAAAAAGGAATCGATAGTGGATTCTTACTCCAGTGATACAAAGTATCTTATCTTTTTATATTATATTGAATAACTCAATGGTCGCGTGCTGAAAATATATTTATTTTTTTTACTTTCATTAATTTATTGATAGAGTAACCAGAACTCGACCATCGAATATATATGTTATATGTGCTTAGATTAAATATATCTGAACTTTAGGAATTATAGGATTATATTAAAGAATGAAATGTTTATGTCTATGACGTTACATAATAAAGTTGTTTTACTTAAATTTACTGTTTAACTTAAATTGATATAGTCGGTTTGAACCTTGGAATTCATTGTCCCAATTTAATGTAGATTTAGGAATTTTTAATTGTTACTAAGTAACTTACTTGTTTACTTATGTACTTATCTGTCTCTTTGCGTTCATTGATGATAAAATTTTAATAAAAAGATCCATAATTAAATACGATAGAATGCCTAGACGTACAACATGTATACTTTTAATATTAATTTCTTTTCTTTTTCTTTTTTTAATGTTGGATCTCCTAGCGACTTCACTAAGATATACCTTTTTGTAGCAGAAAAGACAGGAGAATCGATTTTTTTAGTCCAAAATGGCATACAGTGTAGCACAAAAAAGTTGCAAAGATGTTAAGTGGTCGAAATGGTTGCCGCTGGCGCCCTTTAGAAACCACAACTAAATGGACCACAAATTTGAATTTGTCATCCCAAAAAAACCCCGTATACGAAATTTCATGAAACTATTTCGAAACAGTCGAAAGATATTCAAGAAAACGCGATTTTTTTTTTCAACTTTGACACCCTGTATCTCGGAAACGAAGCATTTCCGGACCCATGTACATATGAACTTTTTTGCTTAGAATGATGAGTTCTAGTACTTCTTTAATTTTGGCGGATTAGATAAGATTCGCCCTGTATATACTACCTATATTTCACAACAATAAGAACAAAACATTTAGACATTTCTATTTCTATTTTGACTTTTCGTTTATTTAGTAGAAATTAAATAATTTCAATTGTGGTAAATTTTATACAATCGTGCAAAAAGCAGTATGAGCTTCACGAACATTAAAGGTCGTACCGGTCTCCGGCCAAGCATGGCTGTCGACCGGTAAATGTCCCTTAATGATCTTGATGCTCAATATGCTATTGATAGTTTACAGTATATAGTTAATTTTAAAGTTTTTTTTCAATTTAGAATCCTTCAGAATTAACACAGTTCTGCTCTAGACTGTAAATTATCATTTTTACCTTCCGACCTACATATAATGTTTGAAATGTTTATTTCGAAATATAGTGCATGTTGTTCGGTCCAACCAAGTAACATGTACTTAACGGTTGGTTCCGTGCAGTAACAGTTTTACATTAAATATACAGATATTTGTGAAAAAACAGTTTGTAATATAGTATAGTATTATCTGTCTGACGTTAAACAATTATCAAGAAGTGTAAATAATAAGTATGAGATTACATACAAGTGTAAACAATGATTTGTTCGTATAAAATATATATGTTTTCTTTTTAAATATGTTTGTGTGTGCATGAATGTTGGTTATATATATATATATATATATATATATATATATATATATATATATATATATATATATATATATATATATATACAGTGTCAGTTTAAGATGAAATGCATGGGGATATTGGAAACCGTTAGAGATACGAAGATGGTTAAATGGAGAAAAAGTTGCGTCATTATATGCCCAAGAAGTAACCATGGTTACATGTCAAAAAATCCCTTCCATTTACTAGACACAGGGTGATAACTGAAAATATGCGTTTTCTAAAAATCGCTATAAACCTCGAATAAACCTCCATTCTCTTGCAATAATTGAATAGATGGTTGATTGGCAAAGGCCTAGTTTGATATAAATTTAATTGTGTAATTTGACACTTTCTCATTGGCAGATTATAAACATCTGATATATGGTTGAAAAGCATTTTTTATGAAGAATTCAAAAATGCGAGATGATAAGGAACTCTTGTGATGCAGTGCTAACTCGATGCAGATGGTGTTTGCAGGAGAATGAAGGTTTATTCGAGCATTTGATTAATTAATAGTAAAATTCAGTATAATATTAAATTTTATTTTTTTTTGTTTTTTGTCACTTTTATTATTATGATTAATGTTAATAATCAATAATATTGTTCTCAATAGTTAGTTTAATTTGTAGATTAATTTTCATTTAATTAAAATACATAATATGTCAAGGTTGCTTTGATATAAATTTAATTGTGTAATTTGACACTTTCTCATTGGCAGATTATAAACATATGATATATGGTTGAAAAGCATTTTTATGAAGAATTCAAAATGCAAAAATCCAATATGGCGTCTATAAGAAAATCGAAAGTTGCGTGCATTATCTCAAAATCTAGTAGGCCTAGATTTTTTTCAAAATCATTTTTGAAATCCTCGCTACCTGTTACCCCCATCCTGCAAAAATCGTGGATGTATCTCTTGCAAGAAACAAGATATAGCGATTTTTAGAAAACGCATATTTTCAGTTATCACCCTGTGTCTAGTAAATGGAAGGATTTTTGACATGTAACCATGGTTACTTCTTGGGCATATAATGACGCAACTTTTCTCCATTTAACCATCTTCGTATCTCTAACGGTTTCCAATATCCCCATGCATTTCATCTTAAACTGGACACCCTGTATATATATATATATATATATATATATATATATATATATATATATATATATATATATATATATATATAATAAATTTTTAACAATTATCAGTATTTTCTATTGCCCACTTGCGTAGATTACACTTGAAAACAGGAAAGTGATCTATTGTTAGTATCTCCATTGGTAACAAGTTGTATAATATTGACACTGTGCACTCAAGAGTTCTTTTGCCGTACTTATTAAAGTAAAATGGAACTGCAAATGTAGTACGTCGAGTTTGATAGTTATGATCCAGTGGTACTTTGTAGTTGTCATCCCGATGTGCAATTATAGTTAGGTATTTGTAAAACCCTTTAGGAGTAAGTGTGTTTGTACGTTCCAATAATGTACTTTTTTCTGTGTTCTGGTTTCCTTTAATTAATTTTAGCAACTTGATTTGTAGTGATTCTAATCTGTTGATGTGAATAGCTTCAGCACTGCCCCATACACGAACTGCATACCTAATTATTGATTCTATCAATACTTTGTATACTATTTCCATAGTTTTTCTGTCTGCGTAACGGCTTAATAAATAAAAACATCCTGATATCCGTTTTAATTTTGTGTGTATATTTACCAAATGTTTGTTATACATAAACTTAGAGTCAATTGTAACTCCCAGATAAGTGAATTCGTTTACATTTTGTAGTATACTGGATTTGCAACCACTTGCCTTATTTTCTATTTGACAGCCGTATTCGTGCATAATAATCTTTGCTTTATTTACTCTGATCATATGAGACGTAGAAAAAATCATAATTTTTGTTTTCTCTGAATTTGGGAAAAGATTGTAGCTATGCATCCATTTGCATATGTTGTTCAATTCAGTCTGGATTACTTCTTGACATACTGTAATGTCACGATGAGAGTACATTAATATCCCATCGTCGGCATACATGAAAAGTTTCGCATGTTTCACTTGGTTGAAAATTTCATTTACATAAATTAGAAACAGTATAGGCCCTAGGTTGCTCCCTTGAGGCACTCCATGTGTAATTTGCTTTTCTAGGCTGCTGGCATTGCCCACTCTTACTGTGTACTTCCGATTTTCTGGATGGCTTTGAAACCATGCCAGCTGTTGATGTGTGATTCCTATTTTCTCCAGACTATTAATTAATACTTTGTAGTTTACAGTGTCAAACGCTTTTGTAACATCCATGAAGACAGCAATTGTATAATTATTATGGTCCATTTGTTGATTGATATAGTTTGTGACTGTAACTAAGGCTTGCTCTGTACTCTTACTTTGCTGGAATCCATATTGATTGTCATTGATCAAGCTATTTTCCTTTAGGTAATTGTTTAGATGTTTAACCACGTATATTTCTAAAATTTTTTCAATTACAGGTAAAAGACTGATTGGCCTATAATTGTTGTAGTCTGTAGTATCACCTTTCTTGAAAATTGGTCGAATAATGGATGTTTTCCAAGTGTCAGGAAACGCACCTTGCTTTATCGAGATGTTAATGAGTTTTGAGATTATATATTTGAATGCTTTTACATTGGTTTTAATATCAACTATTCTTATATTATCTATACCAGGCGATTTGTGAGATTTTTGATTTAATATAATTCTTTCTACAATTTGTTCATTTGAAGGCGGAATATAAAAACTGCAATTGGTTGTTTTACATGACTTTGTGGTATCTTTGTGTCCTTGCGTTTCTTCAGTATATTGTCAATTTGCTTATTGAAAGTATCAGCGAATTTTGTAACAATTGCTTATTTACTATGCAATGGTGTCATAGAAGTTAATATCTTCTCGTCCACATTTTTTGATTTTTTCTTATTTATAACAAAATTAATTTCGTCCCACATTGATTTAGCGTCTTGTGATTTCTCAGTAAATCTCCTTTGAAGGTAAAGGTTTTTGGCGTACCTTATCTCGTTATTTAGTTTGTTCCTATACTGCTTGTAACTATTCCAGAGAAACATTTTGTTATGATATGTTTTGCACCTTTTAAACAATTTATCGCGTTGTTTTATTTTGTAGAACAAATAATCAGTTATCCACCCTTTTCCATCGCTTCTTTTCTTTTGATTTACACCAGTACTAATTTTATTTTCATTGTAAATCGCGTTAAATGTCTGTATAATATTGTTTGTAAATTTGTTTACATTTTGATCCTCAAGTTTATCCCATTGTGTGTGAATAATTTTACTTCTAAAGTTCTTTTCATTATATTTCTTTTTCGTAATGTTTGTTGTACAGCTAGCCATTTTAATCGCATCTCCAGCAATATTCATACATAATGGGTAGTGGTCTGAAATTTTTTTATGTATTACTGAAGATTTAATAAGTTTTAGGTTAGTGCGAATAAATATATGATCTATTAATGATTTTGTCATTTCATAGCCTCTAATTTCCTCGCGAGTAATATCCGTGATTGCGCTAGTGAAGCCTTTGCCGTATAGTAAATTTTCGTATTCGGAAACAATTGCACTTTTGTTGTCAAAAAGGTTAATATTGGTATCTCCTACTATTATAATATTACTTTTCATACTTCGGTCCATGAGTACTTTGTCTAGTTCGCTAATGAAATGTTTAACACTTTTATCAGGTGGCCTGTACAGATGAATGATTTCAAAATGAGTGTTTCCGGTGTAAATTCTGAAATTGATCGTTTCGAATTCTTTTGTGTGTAAGTCTAAAATTTCGTAAGTGATCGTGCTTTTAACGTATATTGCTAAGCCTCCTCCAGATTTATTCACGCGGTGTTTCATATTGCAATCATAGTTATCGATATGATATAGTACTTCTTCATATTCAAAAATGTTTAGTTCTGATAGCAAAATAACGTCAAAGTCACTATTTTTTTTATTATTCAAAGTTCATTAAAATGTTTTTTCAATGACCTGACGTTTAAATGAAATATATTTAATAAGTGCTCATTTAAAGGATTACCGTATGAAAAATTATTCCATTCCGATATATTCATAAAATTTTTAAATTGTATAATGTCATGTTGATTATCTATGGTTTGTTTAGTAGCCATTTTTAATAATCATAATTGAAAATAAATGAGAATTCCAAGTAGATAATTAAATTTTTAGAATTTAATAAAGTATAAATGTGAAGTAAAAGTCTATGAACATAATAACGTTCGCAGAAAATAAAATTTATCTTATCCTATTACACATAAATGTTTACATTTGAAAACAAAAGCAGAATTCTTTTTATAACAAATTAAACGTAATTTTTAATTAAAAGTTTATTAAATAATGAACTTGTCTATGTCATTTATTGTATTTATGCTTAGTGGCTTTGCACTGTCGTCTTTTTTCACCAAAATGCGGCCATTTTTAACCCAAGAAAATTTATATTTTAGCGCAAACGCCTTTTTTCTCTCTTCTCGAAACAGATGCCTTTGATCAGGGGATAAATGTTCATTAAAAAACATGCGGGAGCTTATCATTTTAACATCTTCTGATAATCCCCTCCACCATAAACGTCCAGATTTTAGTACCTCAGTTTTTAACTTTATCAAAAGAATGTTACCAGTTTTTATACTTAGTTGATGAACATATTTATATTCAACGTTTGAACATTGTATTGTACTCATTATTTTAGAAAATTTTTCTTTTGGCGAAATCTTGTCATCTTTGTCTATCCCGTGAATTTCAATATATTTGCGTCGTTTATATTGTTCAAGTTTTCCTACACGTAAGGATAACATTTCTATTTCTTTATCTTTGCACTGCACAACTTGTTTTAGAGATAGTACTTCTGCTTTTAGATCCCGGTTTTCTTTAGAAATCTGTTTCATCCTCCAGCTGTTGTAATTGTTCTAATTCTTTATCAATGGCACCTTCAGTAGCAAGGGATGTGAATCCATCGGAAGTAGATACTTTAGGTTTACGACAATTTAAGCACCTCCATGCAAATTTTACTTCCTTTGATTTACCACGTAGCGTTCGTTCTGATATTGAGCAGGCATAATGGTAATCACAATTACACCCGTGGCATTTTACCTCCTCGTACTGCATGTTCTCATCACAATAATTACACTTCATTTTAACCGTTAAAGATTATTGCTATATAACACACATTAATTGCTTAACCACCTCAGTATTTTTAATACTTCATTGTTATTTAAACAACGAAAAATAGCACTATACGAGAGCGCACGTGAAATATGACTTGCCCGAACGAAAGTCAGACAAATAATAATAATAATAATAATAATAATAATAATAATAATAATAATAATAATAATAATCGTAATAATAATAATAATACGTATTTATTGCCCAACGGATAAAGAAATCCAATTACAGGACAATACACACAAAGTTCATATGTGTTCCAAGTGCTATCATAGTACAACTAAAAACATACAATTATGTTTACTAAACTAAAATTAAAATTTTGTAAGTAAGAACTATTTTATAAAAAAAAATTAAAATTGGGGAAAAAAGACAAATGATCCTTATTTGAATACTCTGATACATTGAAAATGTCGTAATGTATACCAACGTTATTGGAAATGATATTAAAGGTGCTGCTAATAATTTGCATAGGTGATCTAAATAATATATTTGTGCGTGTGACAGGATTATAAAATGTAAAAAAATACGTGAAACATATTGAAATATATGAAAATATAATTGGGATAGCAGAAAAGGACAAGCTTGAAAGCTAAAAAATTTTTAAATTTTCTTTGGACATCTTCTAACTGTCTCTCCTGATAAACGTAATGAGGATACTAAATTAATGAACAATATTCGAGTTTGGTTCTAACTAAGGAGTAAAATAAAGTCTTCATAGCAGTTATATTTTGGAATTATTTGCAATTACATATGATTAGACCAAGCATAGACACTAAAGAACGCGGAATGTTTGTGATGTGTTGAGAAAAAATCAGGTTATGGTCAAAACACACTCCTAAATCCTTTATTTCGGTACATCTGGTTAGAGGAGTAAAATTGATAGCGTAGTTAAACATTATTGGTTGACGTTTATTCGTGTGTGACAATATTTTACATTTAAATATGTTTAAAGGTAAAATATATCGGGTGTATGGTTGAGCCCGTTGATCGGATTTATCCCGGGCACCATCAGTGTTCTAGCTCTAAATTTTTTGTTTCAGGAATAGTAAAGTTTATTGAAAACGTTTTCATGCGTCTAAAATATCCGCAAGATGGCGGAATGAGGTAACCAATTAGCAAAAAGGGATTTTCAATTGAAATGGTCACAACGATATAGGTTTAAAATACCGCGCATAAATTCGAAATACTTTTGTTCGAACAATTCTTTCTTCTGGTTACCATAACAATAGAGTAGGACAACATTGTAAAATGCCAGAGAAAACTGCAAATACCTTTGGCTGAACAGATTTCCGTGAATTTGATCTGGATCTAAAGTGTTTCTATGCTTCTATAAAGTAACAGCTACAAATTTTATTTTAGTTTCATTCCTTTGAAGGCAAGTGGCGTTTTATTGTGACCACATAAACTTTTCGATTTTTCTCCAATATTTTAAATTGAAGCATAATACCTTAGTGAGCCACTTTGGAAGTGTATTCAATAAGGAAGGTAACATTGAAATCTAGAGGTTTCTATGTTTTTACCTTCCAACCTACATATACATATGTAGGTATAGAAGGTTATGCAATCGACTTTTTTTTTCTATCACTAAATCGATGTATTAGCTCATTTACAACTTTTTGGCCAAGTTTCGCCAAAATCGGTCATCATGTCTGGATGTCTGTGTGCGTGTATGTCTGTCTGTGTGAGTGTGTGTGTGTGTGTGTGTGTGTGTGTGTGTGTGTGTGTGTGTGTGTGTGTGTGTGTGTGTGTGTGTGTGTGTGTGT
The DNA here is from genome assembly GCA_036346205.1 of Vesta saturnalis. Classification (NCBI taxonomy): domain Eukaryota; kingdom Metazoa; phylum Arthropoda; class Insecta; order Coleoptera; family Lampyridae; genus Vesta; species Vesta saturnalis. The sequence continues at coordinate 1,171,123 of JARFJB010000229.1, read as the reverse complement.
GTGTGTGTGTGTGTGTGTGTGTGTGTGTGTGTGTGTGTGTGTGTGTGTGTGTGTGTGTGTGTGTGTGTGTGTGTGTGTGTGTGTGTGTGTGTGTGTGTGTGTGTGTGTGTGTTTCCGTGTATGTGTGTGTGTATGTGTATATGTGTGTATGTGTATATATGTGTGTATATATATATTATATATATATATATATATATATATATATATATATATATATATATATATATATATATATATATATATATATATATATATATATATATATATATATATATATATATATATATATATATATATATATATATATATATATATATATATATATATATATATATATATATATATATATATATATATATATATATATATATATATATATATATATATATATATATATATATATATATATATATATATATATATATATATATATATATATATATATATATATATATATATATATATATATATATATATATATATATATATATATATATATATATATATATATATATATATATATATATATATATATATATATATATATATATATATATATATATATATATATATATATATATATATATATATATATATATATATATATATATATATATATATATATATATATATATATATATATATATATATATATATATATATATATATATATATATATATATATATATATATATATATATATATATATATATATATATATATATATATATATATATATATATATATATATATATATATATATATATATATATATATATATATATATATATATATATATATATATATATATATATATATATATATATATATATATATATATATATATATATATATATATATATATATATATATATATATATATATATATATATATATATATATATATATATATATATATATATATATATTATATATATATATATATATATATATATATATATATATATATATATATATATATATATATATATATATATATATATATATATATATATATATATATATATATATATATATATATATATATATATATATATATATATATATATATATATATATATATATATATATATATATATATATATATATATATATATATATATATATATATATATATATATATATATATATATATATATATATATATATATATATATATATATATATATATATATATATATATATATATATATATATATATATATATATATATATATATATATATATATATATATATATATATATATATATATATATATATATATATATATATATATATATATATATATATATATATATATATATATATATATATATATATATATATATATATATATATATATATATATATATATATATATATATATATATATATATATATATATATATATATATATATATATATATATATATATATATATATATATATATATATATATATATATATATATATATATATATATATATATATATATATATATATATATATATATATATATATATATATATATATATATATATATATATATATATATATATATATATATATATATTATATATATATATTATTATATATTATTATTATTTTATAAATAAGGTTATGTATATATAATATATGTTATTAATTTTTATTTTTGTTGTTTTTTTGTGATGTGTTTATATAATAGAAATATATAATTAAAATTTTGTATTTTATTGTTTTCATTTGCTTAGAGCTATTAGATTTTGGAGAAATCCAGCGGCGGAAATTATTAAATTTTTGGTTTTATCAAATATTTCTGAAATAGCTGCATATATCAAAGATATAGACCTTAAACATATCGATTAATTATGTTCAATGATATGACGCGTGATTTAGCGGCAAAAAAAAAAGTTAGTTCAAATGTTTTCAATATGCGAATAACGATTAATTTTATAAGAAAAAGTATAGACGTATTTTTAAAAAAAAATTCAATTTTATATAAATTTTCTTCATAAAGTTTTTTAATATAGAGCGAAATAAATGTAAAAATTAAAATAAATATGATTGAAAATGCTGAAACTGTTGCCTATTTTCGTTATGACCGTATAAAAAAGAGGTTGCATAGTTATCATAAAAAAATTTAAATTAAAATTATTTAATTTTTTTAAATTTAAGTTAGCATCTATAATAGATGACTATTAACCTCTGTCTGTCATGAAGTTTTAATCGTCTGTTTGACATAGATTAGTATTTTTGCGGTTACAGTGTTGCCTATTTTCGTAATGAACTTCTTATAAAAGAGGTTACGTAATTATCATAAAAGAAATGTTATTAAAATTATTTAATTTCTTTTGATTTTCATTTTGTAGGTTGGAAGGTCGTGTGGTGTTTTTATTCTAAAGTTAGAGCAATAAACTCGAAAAAAAAGTCAGACATTCCGAATACCTCATACAATGAGGAATTATATCCTCCCGGATAGTCGGCTGCGTCTGAATTATGTCATCTCGCTGTCGCTCTTTTAATCTTGAGCTTTAATTATTTAAAAATGTCATACTCAAAATCAGAATCATTCGATGTGTTGCGTGTGTTTTTCAATGCCTTGAAAATAATGTTCTTAAGTCCAGGGAATATGCTCTTCAGTATCCTGAAAGACATCATCATTCTAGAAATATTGTCATCTGGCAAACCGCCTGTACGCCTTCACAGTGCACGGGATAAAGCAAATGTTTTGGCTGCTATTGAAGTTGACCATCATGTTAGTATACGAGAGCTGTTCACAAACATGAATATAGGTATTTGGAGTATCCAGAAGACATTGAAAGAGGATACGTTTATCCCGTATCGCCTATCGCGTCATCAATCTTTGAGAAAATCTGATTATGATCGGACATTGAACCACTGCATGACTGGGGAGTGAGTAATCCGCACTGGATAAGAGAAGTCCAAAACCAAGGTTGATGGAGTATTCATGTTTGGTGCGGTATTTTTGATGGAAATATTTTGGGACAGCAGATTTTTGAGGGAAATCTCACAGGTGAAAGGTACTTACACTTTATGCAGTACGATTTACCGCCATTATGGGATAATGTTTCCCTTGAAACAAGGACCAGAATGTAATTTCAGTACGGTGGTAATCCGGCTCATTTCACTATTGTAACGTTTTGGGATGCAGCTTATAGGGAGAAATGGATTGGGAGAGAACCACTCACAGGACTTAACCGTCCTCGACTTTTACTTCTGGGGTAGGAGATATGATAAACAAATTTGCGAATGCTATAGATAGCATTTCCGTTACAGAAATTGAGGCTGCAATAATATCTACTAGGCAGAGATTGATTCCGTGCATTAATGAAGATGGCAAACTTTTTGAACATTTAAAGTAAAGCTTATGACGAATGACTTCTGTTAAGACACTTATTGTTTAGTGCCTAGTTTCCTGAAAATTTTGATGTATTCTTTCATCGGTTACCGTTGAATACATTTATTCGTTCATTCATTTAGTCTTTTTAACATATTGTGTTAAAATTTAAAAAAATCCTGATTTGCTTGCGTTTTTTTCGTAGTAAAAAGTCCAGTTTCTTACAGCGCTGGTATTATTCTCAATTTCTGTCTGATTTGTTTGCGTTTATTGCTATAATTTCATAACAAAGGAGCTAGAAACGTCTAGTTTTCCAAGTTACGTTCTTTATAGACTACACTTGCATACTGGCTCACTAAAGCTTGATTCACTTAAATATCGGAGAAAAAAGTTTGTGTGGTCGTAATGCAACCCCGTCTGTCTTCAAGAATATACCTATATATATATATATATATATATATATATATATATATATATATATATATATATATATATATATATATATATATATATATATATATATATATATATATATAATATTAGTTGGAAAGGTAAAGGATGCATAATTATAATTAAAGTAGTTCTTTTCGCAACTATTGCGCTGTTTACACATTTCTGGGCCGAGGCGTAGCGGTGAGATAAAATATAAGGCCGAGCACTAAAAATATGACAGAGCATGTGTTGCGAATGAAATTTTTTGTAATCGTTTACAGTAAATTAGAAAAAAATTAAATTTTGAAATATTAGTTGAATTATTTTTTTTTCTCTTTTTTTACGAGGTGATGATGAAATGCCAGAAGGTTTATCTAGGTGGTGTATGATCTCAGTGGACAATGAGCGACGATCACTAGGTAAAGATGAGCTGCACTCAAAGAGCACAAGAAAAGAAAGGCCCTGGAGGAGGAATAGATGTAATTTAAAATTATTAATTTTGGAAAAAAGGTACAATAAACCAACTAATACCCCTCGAACTAGACTCGATATCACATAATTTTTAGGCAAATCACGTAAAATTCCATGAATTAGAGAAAAGAATCGTGTTTGATTTTTAATTTTCAATTTGATTGGTGGTTGGGCCGAACGAGAAAGATGAAACTATAAGGAAGAAGAAGACGGATTCCAATGAGCGGGAAAAATTATCGAAGATTTTGAGAAAACTTGGAAATAATGACAAAATAATATAACAGTGGCGTAAATTTATTGTTAATACCAGAAAATATAGGTGTAAATGTTAATAAGACGTAAGGGGTAAAATGTAAACATAAAACACGACAAAATTAGTAAGTTAATTAAAAAGGCAGATACAAAAATGTTAGGTGTGAGTAGGTATTTATTTGGAAAAGAAAAACAATACGCCTATGGTGAAATTTAATCATAATTTAAATCTAGCCAATGATAATTCGTAAATCACAATTCAAGGTGAAAGCATTTAAACTATTTACAATATAAACATAAATATAACGTACAATATTGATTGAAAAATCATTGGATATTTTATTGATTAAAATGGATCTTTAGAAAAAAGATTTATGATTCAAAGGATTATAAAGGTAGGGTATTAACAAAAGGACAAATATTAATAATATATTACAATTTTAGGATGTATGTCAGAAGTAAGGGTATATTATACCCCTTCTGGGTGGTAACCCAGCGCGGTTTTATTTTGCTTCGGCTATGCTCAGTCGGGTTTATTAATTTTTATTAAACGGGGTGTGGTTCGTATTATTTAGTGGGCTTACACTGTCACCTTAAATAATTATACTTAAGCGGTTTAAAATGTATATTATTAAATAAAACAAAAAATATTCTTAAAAAAGTAAAATTAATATGATATATTCGGGTCCTTACAGCTCCTTCCTCTCGTTCTCCTGGAGAGGTCGCTTAATGGGTGCGGAGTCGTTTCTGTAAACAAATATATTTAGTGTCTTATTCTACTCCCTACCTAGTATGTAGTATTTATATTACGGTCCTGTTGTTACAGTATCGGGTGCGTTTACCTCTATACAGTTTTGGTCGGGAGCGCCAGTGCAACGAACTCGAATCGTTTCGGGGACGGAGAAAATCAATACCGTTCTCTGCTTATGCGCATGGCATATTTATTATTCTTCAGTAACTCTGGAGCGCTGAAGCTGGTATGTCGTACTCCAATGAAGCAATACACGCGCGAGATTCGCGTAAACAACGGCGAGCTCTCTGGTCTATAATTATTTGATTATAACCGGCTTGAGAACGCGTTTAGATTATTTAAGCAACAGGATTACGTCCTAACGGCGTAACTAAATTTAATTATATACAAATTATAACGTAAACGAGATACTCGCTATACTAAAATGTTACAATAAAACGAATTTACTGGTTTTTAAGGTAAATCGTAATATACACGCGGTCGGATTTATTTTATTAACTATCGGTAAATATTGGATAATTTACATATTATCTACGGTTTTAATTTCCGGCGTATATTCTTAATTCAATTAAGAATGGTCGCACTAGGTATTTTGCGATGGTATTTTATACAACAGGTTTCTTTATAGATCCTCCTGCGATTACAGACACCGCGTGTGGTTATTGTGTTTGTCTATATGTATTGTATGTAGGTGTACTGAGTCAGGCGACGTGGGGGTTACCCCTTCGTTACGCTCTGTCTGTATGTGTTTGAATTGTAAATTGTTAGATATTATAACTCTACAACTTACGTGTCTATTAATTGCAGTTCGGGATTAAACTTTAGGTCGCCCGGCGCGAGGTGGTGCGCGTTATCACACGGTCGCGATGGACTCCTCTCCAGCGAATAGCAGGTCGATGCTTACACGAAGCAATCGATGCGGCGGCTACTGGATATCTGGAACGGCGTGGCGGTCTCGGTCACGATTATGTTCTTCTCTCGAGCAGCAGAGGAGATCAGAGGAATCGACTTGAATTGAATCTACTTCGATTCATCATTCTTTCACGCGTGTCGCGGGTTTATAAAGGTGCATCTGTGGGCGGCTTCGCGGCTATCGTGCGGGGGATGCCGTGAGGGGATTGGTTTACATTGTTCTGACGTGCAAAAACTTACTGGTTTTTAGAAATACACGTCGTCGGTGATTAATGAATTATTTGTGGTGTAATATCGCGTAAACTTTTGAAATTTGAGATATAGGGTAGTCCGCGAATAATTCATCATAAAAAGCATACGTAAAGGACGCTGGATCTTTACAAGGGCGGGAAATATTAAGGAAGAAATGAGTTGTAACTATATATATATATATATATATATATATATATATATATATATATAGATGGTTAGAAATAAGCATAATACAGGCCCTAGAGTTATAGATCTTATATTCTTTATAGTGTGCAAATGTAAATATATTTGAGAATGTATACAGTTCGTTTTAATAAGAAAATTAGTATACGAGAGGGAAAATATGGTTTTGATATAAAAAACAGGCTTTGTGGGGTTTGCACAAGGTTGTTTTATTCATAAAAGCAATGAGCTATACTAGCAGCATGTGAAAAAGGTCAAAAAGATTGATATTTGTGGTTACGGTTAGTTTCGGTGAACATATTTCAGTAATTTTACAGTTTAATCAATTTATTTAAGCATTTTAAATACTTTACAGATATTAATCACATGAAGTAGGATAATTCTAATATGTAGAATATGTATAGATATAGGTACAATGCAGAAACTATATAAACTATAAAAAAAGGGTTATGGTACGAACACTGTATATTTATATTTCACAGACAAAGTGTATAAAAAGTGCAGAAGAAGTGGTAGTGATTTATAAACATTGATAAGAAGATGAACAACATTTCTACAATGTGATATTTAATATAAAATTACATTTTGTGGAAAAAATTTACATAAATTTATTAACAATATGGAATTCTGATATGACAAAATTATGGACTATGGAGTGAAAATAAACAGTATTTGTGTTAAAGACAGTTATAAGAACATAATAAATTAACATTTCAAGTGATTTAGACGTTTTAAACGCAAGTTACAAGTAAAATTATATTAAATTAGGTTAAGTACTATATTTAAGAATTTTGCAAATTTATAGTTTTTTTAGGATAAGTTAAGTTTAGAATAAATTATAAAAGCACATAACAGTAGGTTTCCCTCATTTTCATAAAGAATTTAACAATATACATGTAATATGAATATAAAATTAGAAAAGTTGGGTTAACTACCTAAAATTTAAATATGAAAATGGAATTTCTGTTAAAATTAAGTTAAATGATTTGAAATAAATGTATTCTGATATAGTTTTTTATGTAGATTCTGAATATGTAATTAGTTTAGGTCTAAAATATAGAATTTCTTAGATATAAGTAAATTTAGATTTTAAATAGTCAAAATGCAAAGCTTGGAAACGAAATAGGGCTTGTGAGGTGTCTTTTTATGCGGAAAGTTGCTCTGATTCCAAATCAGGGCAAAAAGCAAATCCGACTTGTTTTAAAAAAGTTATAGCATAATTTGTATTTTTGTTAATTTTGTTTAGACCAATCAGATGCTTGGATTCTTTGTGTGTAGTGTAGAAAAAAAGTTGAAAATTTGGCATCCAAGAGAAATTCATAAAAGGAATTGCTCCTGATTTCTCACGCTCTTGCCTTTTGAAATTTTTTGTGACTAGTAAGTCATAGTGTTAATAATGTTGGTGTTAACATGAAGTTCAAAGTTTCGTTTACATTATCGGTTTTGAAACGCGATCAACGTAGAGTCGAGATCTCAGAAACAATTGTTTTAACCTATAACTAAATTTAAAAATTAGGTTACCGATTACAAGTGTCGATAATATTATAATTGTTTAAATTTGATTTCGTGTTCAAACATCGGATGATGTGCATTTTTTTATGTTAATAAAACCATACAGTTATTTTGGATTTGATATTTATTTTTCTTGAAAGTGACGCAGAGTATTAAATAAACTAAATTCCATAACGGCATCTAAAATAAAAGTGCAAGTAATTAAAATTTTTGTGAAAATAAAATATAAATTTAAATCCGAAAATTTTAGTAAATATCTAAACCAACATTTAAACATACAATTTAAAATAAAGTGCTTATCTAAAAATATATGAGCAATACTATGTTACACCATATTTACCACGAGGAAGAGTTTTTCAGCAGTAAATTGGATTTGGATGAATTATGAAGAATTAAGCAGCATCATTGTGAACAGCAAGGCAGTATCATCGTGCCTGTGACTTATGTTTTTATTGATTATGTATGAATGTTTGTGCGACATGATATCAATATCTGTAAAGTAAATGAACCGGTGTAATTATCAACATTATAATTTTATTTTGAACAAAAACGTAATTGTACTCACACAATCTAGATCATTTGTTGAAATTTTTGACAGGCTGCATTTAATTAAGTCAGTTAGGACGCAACGCATGCGTTATTGTGCAGATTCCAATAAAGTCTGTTTCACACAGAAACCACTTATTATAAATTATACATACATTTCCATTTGTAAAATAAAATTTTCTATGATATCACGTTTACATTATAATACATTATATAATAATTTTAAAAAAATTAGAAGGTTAAAAGTTATTATTGATTTTATTTGCCAACAATAAGTTTAAAAGCAATTTGAACTCTTATCTCCGAGGAGATAATTGAGTTAGTCCGGAGCATATTTATATTTAAGTAATAAGATGTTTATTTAATCATTTAATACATTTCAATATGTATATATATATATATATATATATATATATATATATATATATATATATATATATATATCATTTATGTCGGATTGATGAATTAATTTTATTAGGAATTTATATTTGTTTACAACAAGGATTTTCTGCTTTTGCTTGAATATTCTTTAATTTTCATTTTCATTATGAAATAAATGGTTATTATTATTACCATCTGCACGGAGGACAAAAAAATTGCTTGGTGATTCTACCGTCTTAGCAATTGCATTAGTTTGTTGCCAATATAGCAACCTGGGATTGGGTTTATAATGCATTACAAAACCATACAATTAAAATTAAAAACTGTTTATCTGTCGCGTCTTTTGATAATTGATGATTTTAATTTTAGCTTATTATAGCGATCAGTAATTGATTTAAGGAATTGTACGAGTTACCATTTTACTAATGAAGATTCACAATTAATATCGACCCAAATTAAGCTGGAGCTCTCACCACCACGAGACTATCACAAGGCGAATGTCGGGTGGGGGTGGGGGGGGGGGTGGTAACATTAAGCCGTCCCATACCAGATACGGTATATAGAATGCAAAAATCCCAAAAACAAGTACATCAGAATTTGTTGGTCAAAGATACCACTATAACCTTACATCAAACTGGCTTTATTTAAGAAATATAACTTAACACTAACCACTAAAATTATGGATTCGCGACTGTGGCTGATACGTGGGTCAGTAACGTTTCCGATGTATGTTGAAATTGAAGTTCAATTTCTTGTTTGTTTGAAATAATACAAAATCGATTCTTTACCTACGCAAACGTAATGAGCCCAGATCGTAACACGATTTCAGTTAACTAAAACAATTGTTGCTCTTAAGTTTTAGATGGGATAACGGACAGTACACTTTCGATGCATATCGAACGCAAAACTTGTTGCTCGTCCTAAGCAATTAAAAATCTATACTTTGTCAGCGCGGACCAACTGCATATATCCGATAAATATCAAGAATTTTTCAGTAGTTTTAGTATCAATATAAATCGTAAAAGCTTCCACTTTCATATACTGAAACCTGTGTAATACTTTTATACCGTGCTCCTTTATTTAAAGTAACGTTTCATAAAAGAAAATTCAATTGTTATTAATTACAATTGGCTTAATACATGAGAATATAATGTCAATAAAATATGAAGTGAGCTACAACAAACATTGATTTTTCTTATAAACCAAAAAGTTGGGATTAAAGTTTTTAATGCCTGATTTTATTCATTAAAATAATTACATTAACTAAATTTCACTTCATTTTAACCAAACCAGTTCAATATCCAAACACAGTGTACTTGAAATGGCAGTAATCCCAGTTAAGATACCACTTCTGAATGTGAATGATTAGTTGTTCAAGTAAGGGGTTAAGATTGCGCACCCTTACAATATATGCACAAAGCACATAGAGAAGAGGAGATAAGACGATAGATCCGGATATAACTAACTGCATCTCAGATGGTTGAATGAATTATCGATTCAGCTGTAAGCAAAATGGCTTCTAAATTATGGTTACTTATTTCATTATAAGTTTTAAAATTTAAGTTACATTTTGATATACAATTTTATTACTTTAAATTTGTTACAACAGTGAATATGAATCGCCGCGCCGTCTTGCTTTAGGCGATAATCGTTAATGAGTTTTTCTATAAATTATTTCTTTAACCGTAAATAATTTTTTATAGTACGGTAGTGTTCAATTTTAATAAAATTTAAATGATACAAAGTTATAAAATTGGTTACACCTCACAATATAAGCGATACAGTTTTAAAAAGTATAGGATTAAATTAAATTTCATAAAATAAGCTTATTTTAACATCCCGATCTGCAGCGTATTTAAATAATGAAATTGTAATCTGTATAAGATTAAAATTGAAAAACAAATTGTCTGGGTAATTACTAAGCCATATAAAAAAACATCAACGGGTGTATTTCTACTTCATTTTAATACGTGAATTTAGGTCATTAAGCTAAAATGCTGAAATTAGTACTTGTATCTATTTTATAGTTATCTAGTTTTTTTTTTACATATCAGGTAAAAGATGGTATAAAATAAAACGGTGCACTATGACGGGCTATTAATTTGATTAAAAAAATTGGATGGAGCGTAAAAAAAAATCAATAGATGTATGTCATGACATACGCACTAACAGAATTATTATTAAACCAGACATAATTTTGCGTTTATTATTATTAGATGTTAAGAATTATTATAGGAATTAAATTTAGCATAAACAGAAATAATTCTTTTAACTGAATTATATCGGAATTATTGTATATATTTTTTTTTTATGATTGTGGACCTGAACAGGCTAAATAAGGCCTATCGTGCTAAAGCACTCAGGAACACTTAGGAGGATGGATAGAGGGATAATGAATTGCCAATAGATGCCTATGAACAGCTACCTTAAATTTTCTCATATCATAAGTGAGAGGAAAACAGGAACTAGGGATATCATTCCAGAGTTTAGAAGTCGTGTAGAAAAATGTGGATTGCGCCCGTTTGGTACGACAAGTGGAGATTTGTACTGCATACTGATGATGTGAATGAGCGAACCGAGTGTTTCTCGCAAAGATAGCCGGAGATGGTATCAAAGAATGTAATTCACCAGCACAATAGCCGTTGTAATAACGATAATACAAAGAAAGAACTGAAACCATCCTTCTATGCTCAAGGGACTGTATGTGAGAAGTTAAGGACGGGTCATTTATAAGCCTAATCGCTCTCTTTTGAATACGATCAACGATATCGAGAGCGTATTGGGGAGCACTAACCAAGGTGAGAATTATATTCCAGATGAGGCCGAATTTGGGCCTTATACAGCAGAAGGAGTTGTCGAGAGGTAAAGTAATGCTTAGATCTGTACAAAAGCCTATTTTACGAGCAGCTGTTTTGGTAGCTGACAGAAGATGGTCAACCCATGAGAGATTTGAAGATACAGTCATACCCAACAGAGTAATAGAGTCTGAAAACTTAAGAACTGAGCCATTCACACTTACAACAGGAAATGATCGATCTTTTTGGCGGACATAAGGCAACACTGAGTTTTGTTAGCATTAAATTTAACTAGATTATTGCTTCCCCATTCGAGAATACGTTGAATGTCTTTGTTGATTGAATTTGCCATTTCAGTTTTAATTTCTTGATTTGACATAGAAGGTGGATTATCACTATGAGTAGACTGAGATGAACTACAGTGAAGAGTGCTGTCGTCAGCAAAGCAATGGATGGGGTTAGTTGTTGAAGAAATAAGGTCGTTTATGTACAGCAGAAAAAGTGTAGGCGCTATAACGGATCCCTGTGGTACGCCCGCGTTAATGCTAACTTCTTTGGAAAAAAAGCCATCAACTACGACACGTATTCGTCTTTTATCAAGGAAACTAGAAACCCAGTTGATGAGTATCATTTAACCCAAACGAGGTGAGTTTGGCAAGTAAACACTTATGCCAAACTTGGTCAAATGCCTTGAGATATCTAAAGCGACTACAACTGTTTCACCGGACTGCTCTACTGTATTGTTCCAAACTTGGGTCACATATGAAAGAAGATCGCCTGTTGAACGACTTTGCCTAAACCCATATTGGTGGTCACTAAGGAGTTTGTTAGTTTCAAGAAACGTGAGCAGTTACTGATTGATGGCTTTTTCCATGATTTTAGACAAAATGGAAGTGATGGCAATTGGTCTGTAATTTGAGGGATCGGTCTTATCACCTTTTTGGGAATAGGTTGAACATTTGCTAACTTCCATGATGAAGGGAATTCCCAGAAGATATAGAGATCGTATAGAGCTTAGATAGGACTGGTACTAGTTCGGGGAACATTTCTTTAAGACAATAGCTGGGATACCGTCTGGGCCAGTCGCCTTATTGAGATCAAGCCTACTGATAATCGATTCCAAGAGCTTATACCGAAAATGAATTGGTTTCATAACGTATGAAGAAGAGTTGACTAGGGGCACATCTTTTCCAGAATCATTGAGACACGAGTTTGATGCAAACAAATCCACAAAAACGTTGGCTTTGTCTACAGAATCAGCAACTACCGATCCGTCAATAGATGTCAGGGGAAATGAAGATGTTCGAAAGTTTTTACTAATGGCTCCAAAATTTACGACTGCCTAAAGGAGATGTAGCTAGTTCATTGCATTTTCGTTGTTCGAACAACTTTTTAGTTTTAGTGATGACACTTTTGCAGATATTTCTAGCACCAACGTATTCTACATGACTGTCAACCGATTTATTAGATTTCCATTTAATGTAACATTTATTTTTAAAGATATTGCATCAGAACAAGCCTTATTGAACCAGGGTTGGGAACGTGAATGACCTACACGGTACTGTTTTTCGGAATGTATAACTCCATTCCCATGAGGATGACTTCAGATACTGAAAGAGCGATGTCCGAAGAAGAGGACGACTTAAAACAATATTCACGCCATGGAAAGGTTGCAAAGAAATCCCGTAAATCACTCCATCGAGCTGACTTAAAACACCACAAGGTTCTATCGGTTTTGCGAACAACAGTGGAATTAGGTACAGTAGAAATGATTTTATTAGACAATGGTCGGAAAGACCTAAAGGCGAAAGAACGGAAGTTTTATAAACAAGAGGGTTTGATGTAAGAAAGAGATCTAGAAGATGTGGAGTATGGTTAGGGTTATCAGGGATTCTTGTGGGTTCAGAAATCATTTGTGTGAGATCACATGAAATAGCAAATGTTTCTGCACTATGACCAGCGGGATTTGTAGTAGATGAAAATTGAAGCCAATTAGAGTTATGAATATTGAAATCGCCTACAAATGAGATATCGCAAGATGGAAACTGAGACAGGAGATAGTCAACTTTCATACTAAGGTAATCGAAGAAGTCTTGAAAGTTGCTGTCATTAGGAGACCTATAAATGCAACAGTAGAATTTCACAAAATTAGGACCAGAATGTTTAAACCAAATCACATCAAAATTTTTATTTTCTAAGGAAGAAACCCTCTTGCAAGCAATTCTGTCCTTGATGTACGCACATACGCCTCCTTTATATCGAAAGTTAGAGTGAAGATGGTATTGAGGAAATTGCAAGTCGGGTCACTCGGAGCTTTCAGAGGAGACTTGTGTTTCAGATAGAAACAATATATCAGGTTGTAATTGTTCAAGATCTTGGTGAATAGCATTAAGATTAGACCTGATACCGCGGATGTTGCAGTAGTGAATCAAAAAGTTGATACTTTCGATGACCGAGGTCGCGTGGGCCTTGCCCTCCCGGACATCCGAGTGGGGCAGGATTTTACGTCCGGAATTTATAACCCTAGAAACCACAGCCATCTTATTTTTTTAATTTAGGACTTTTAATCCGATAGGAAGACAGTGAGGGCGAGAAGGAAGAATAAGGATGAGAATAGATTAAGGATGATGGAAAAGGTAACCGGCAGCCCTTACCGAGCTCAGAAAATCGGAGACCCAATATTAAGGAGCCCATGGTAAGGGTAGTGGTACCTCCTACATTTACCTACATTTTTTGCTTAAAAGGTTATTTTAAATAACGATTATGTGCATAATAATAATTTACGATTTAAATTAAGGTAAGGGGGGCTAACATTGACAAATCTTTAAAAAAATTCTTGTAACAACTTTCTGTTATGCAGTGTATGAAAACTAACTACTGTAGTGCGTACATTAAGCTCTGGCAAATATTATGGCGTATTTTTGTATTCATAAAACCATGCTTAGGGGTTGGGTACTAGATTTAAAAAAAAAGTCATAGGTGTCAATGTTTACCCCATAAGAGTACAACACTGACACCCTCATTTAAATACCTGAATAGGTTAAAATTAGTTTTGACGTGACTAAGTTTGACACTACTGATGTATGCATTTATTAATAAAACAAGCATTTTATATATAATATATTTTTTGGTACAAAATAAACATGTTTACTTAACTTAAGAACAAACGTCAAAAGAAATGCAAAACTTAAATACTTGCTTACTTACTTATTATTAACAAAAGATACCAAAAACTGAACTATAAAATAATGTAAAATGCATTCAAGTGTCGATAACAGTATATTTACTTCAGTTAATTACATTCCCAATCCAGCAAGCACATATCTTGAAGTAATGCATGGCCTCTTCGAATATAAGATTCCTCCAGTACTTGCTCTACATCCTTTAATTCGATGACTTCTTTGTTGGAAACACCAGGGTAAACAAAATATAGTCCTCGTTTTCGTAAAAAATTAGTTTCGAACTTACTTTCGTGTATGCTTATCACTTGACCAACATAGTTGAAGTTGTCATATTTAGCTAGGATCCACCAACCATCTTTAAGTTTAGTTTGTGTCTCTATATTTAACACGTCACTATTTGCTGCAGCTACATTATTGATAGAAATTACATCTTCACAAGTTATTAGTTCATCATCAAAGGCTTCATCTTCACTTTCTAGAGTTACAGAAACCTCACTGTCAGAACTTGAGCGTTCTACAACAACCTTTTCCCTTTTTATACTTTTCTTCTTAGCTTGTTTTTTTTTGCGTTACTAATACGAATCCGATCAATGACTTCTGCACTTGTCAACATTTCTGCAAATTTTCTGTTGACACGACATCGTTTCTCAGGAATTGTTTTACTTTTGTTCTCAACTTTAAAAACGGACATTAATTCCTGAGTCATATTGTGTGTACTGGAAGTCTGTAACACCGATGAAGGTGTACTCATGTCAGGATGTTCCTCAGCTGTATCAGAATGCAATGAAACATTTAACTCGTTGTTAGATGTTGATTGAATGCTTGCATCCTCACTAATAATTTCTGCAATGTCTACCTTTTTAAGCATTTTATCTTTAGACAAAGGATAAATTTCACAACCATCACAACCGCCTACTGCGTTGGCTCTGGACAAGTACAGACCTCCAAGAGTACTTCACGGATTTGTGTACTCCGACGTCCAAAAGTTGCGCTAAGTGCGATGTATGGGAAGGTAAACAAAATAGTTCAATGTTGTTTTCCATTGCCATCTCAATTAACTCCAACGAAATATGGGAGTTGTATCCTTCCAAAATTAATAATTTGCTTCCTTCTAAGTGGGCGGTTTCTTTAACAAAGCATTTTTCGAACCAGTCAATAAACTGGTGTGCCTCCATCCAACCTGATGGGGAACAGTTGTATAGAGCATTGTCAGGACTATTAACACACCATGTGGAATACAAATGAATTCCCTTATAATTAATAAACATTGGTAAAAAATCGCCTATTGCATTACACACATAAGTACTGTGTAAGTTGCTTTAGTAACGCTTCCTACAAGCTTATTATGGTTACGACTTCCTATTTTGCAGAGAACTTTTTGGATACCCGCATCTGTCTGAAATCCAATTTCATCTATATTAAAAATATTTTGAGGTTTATGCAGTAACCCTAAACGATTTATTACATCGCTTAGCTTCTCAAACATCTACCATTACTTGTGTGGTTCCTGCTTCAGCACGATTTCGAGGTAAATTTTGTGCAACTCTGCGACTAATGTATTCTTTTCACCGATTTTCAAACATTAGACACCAGTCTAGTCCTGGTAGTCCATTTTTAAATGGATTCGGTCTATTTAATCTGCGTAAGTAGTCTTGCACACATCTCTGGAGTTGCAATCGATTAAATCCATAGCCCCATTCACCTAACTTCTCCAGAGCTTGAACAAGCATCTCCTCTTCTTCGATGGTTAACACTGTTGGATGACCAACCTTGTTCCATTTGTACCCCTTTACGTGATTCATGAAGGTTGTTCGATTGGGTTACACTTTTAAAACTGCTCCCTTTTTGACAGTCCGCTACTGACTTTTGCATGGTATCGTCATCGTAGGTTTTATATTCTCTCCTCCCAGGACGTTTGGGTTTCTTTGCTCTAGTTAAATTAGCTACTCTACTACTAAAAATTAACGAAACAATTAAACATTTTCTCAACAATAAAGTGTTAATAATAATCGTAAGTTTAACATTGACACTGTCAATTATAACCTTAAACACGAAATTTCGAAAAAGTTTAAAATTTCAAAATTGCTATTATTTATCAATGCAAAATATGGCTACAATGTTTATTAAGTCTAACTTACCTTTTCAGATGATATCAGAACGCACAAAATCACTTAGCCCTCAAAGTTTTGTTACAAAAAATCACGCTGATACCAAATAACCATTAAAGTTCCCTAAGAACTATCTGCATAGTGGTGCCACCTATTGGCATACTAGCATTATATTAATATATGATTTACAGATACCTAGACTCAACGTAAGCTTTAAAATAATGAAACAATAACTTTTAAAACGAATAGTGTCAATTTTGCTCCCATTTCAATGTTGGACCAGTTTACCTTGTAACGGGTGTGTATTAATTATTGAAGCTGACGTCATGTAACAAAATTTGCTTAGGTTGGTACCACTACACTTCATGTCGGTCGCAACGATTGACATTAGCGTCCCATGGAGTAGTCACCTTTGATATAATTATAAACATAAAGACAAAATTTACATCGATTGGGGCTTGATTCTCGATGGCGCAGTTGGTTAGCGCGGCACTCTAGCAAAATACAGGTCGTAGGTTGAAATCCTACTCGAGGTAAACTTTTTATTTATGTATTTAATAAAATTAATAATTTTTAATTACAAATTTCCTTTTGAACTTATTCGTTCGTAACAAAACGGAAATGTTTATCGTCAATATTTGCTAATTACAATTATTTAACAAAATAAATTTTAAAATTATTGTTATGACAAAAATACAAACAAACATTTTTCAGTAAATTAATATAATCATAAGAAATGATTAGAATGATGATCCTGATGCTGTAGACATAAATTAATTCTCCGCTTCATGTTTTCAAAAACATGCTGACGTTTTTCCCGTGTAATAGCCTGAATCTCGTGTTCAACTGCTTCCATTAATTCATCTAAATTATCCAATCTATTTCTATAAATATTGTCTTTAAGCTTTCCAAACAAAAAATAATCTGGAGTTATCAAAATAACTGATTGTGAATATAACAAAAAATTAATACACGAATAAAGAAAAAAAAAACTAACACGTGCGACTATGGCAAAAAAGGTAGAAACCAATTGATTTTACAATATAATTATCAGTGTTGCAAATACTAAGCAAAGAAGTTTCCTAAATTTCACATGACGTCAGCTTCAATCATTAATAGACAAGTGTTATGTAATTAAAATAATATAATTAAAATTGTGAACATAATATTCAATATAAGTTTTGGACTGGTACGGGCGAAAATGGCAGTAGAATCGGAAGTAACAAATAAGCAAGCAGCCGGTAGCTCAGTAGAATAAAGGACGTGGGCGTGTTATTAATTTTACGATTAGGATAGCTCGTAATACATAAGACACAATAATAGATCCGGCGTTTCCTGTAAAGCCTGAAAATGTTTGCACGTAATCATAATAAAATGGCGTGCGAATCGATCATCTAATCGGTCATAAATCTTACTTACTCTACTTTTACGTTACGTTAAATCTTAATGAAAGTTAAATCTTAAAACAAAGTTATAAAAAAAACGATAAAATTGGCAAATAATCTTATAGAGAAAGCTTTCATGAAATTCGTACAAAAATTAATAAATGAATGTTGCCGCTATAAGGTTGTGTACATCAAAAATTTCCATAAAAAATCTTTAAATTTTGTACCACGTAAATAATAACGCTGTGAAGAAGGAATGAAGTCACATATAATATTACACTCAGTAACGAAATAATACTCTCAAATTCATTAACACTTCACATATGAAAATAATGAAAAAAATAAAATTAGAATATCGGTAAGTTATCGTCAAATTGCAAACAAATAAATCTACTTCCAGAAGGCAGCAAAGTGCAACCTTTCTTACGTAAAATACTAATTATTAAATCGGGATCACTTTTGTAAGATTCAAATTCCCAAAATCAACTTTCTTAATTACCTTATTTTTAATTAACACCTTAAAGGAATAAGAATGACGTCAAAACGTATATCTGAAAAAATAACACACAATACGTAATATTTCGATACACAGGTGAATACACTTTTGTAAAATTATCTTAATCCCATGAAGGGCATTTATAAATAACTATACTCAAAAGAAAGCGTATTCATCCGCTTAAATGAATACAAGTAAATCAAATTTATTAAAGTCGCCAAAAGGAAACGATTACCTTAATGATCACTCTAAATTATCCCGTTCCTATTCACAGCAGTATAGGTATTCTTGCAATTGACCCCTATGGTAATTGATCTCCCTGACATGGCACCAGTACGGCGAGAGAGAGGGGGGAGGGAGGGGGACGGAGAAGGAGACAGAGGCGTCGTTTCATTTTATCAAATGTGGAAAGAAGGCTATATTAAAAGTTAAATTTTATTACAGCTTAAGCTGACTACGTAATGTTTAAATTAGTTTATAAGGCTGATCTAGTTTCGTATTAAACACTTTTAAAAGAAAAACTTATCTAAAATTGAATCACCTATCAAAAATGTTTCTTGTCGCTAATATAAAGTTGAGAGTTCTTACGATATAAACGTAAATTTCTTTAGGACCATTTTATATTTTTTACGACTTAGCTACCATGTTAAACAACTTTTATCAAAAGCTTTTCTAAATTTAATCATTTTTAATAATAATGTCGTTGCTTTTTTCTATAAAATTAACAGTTTTCGAGATATTCACAAAATGTACTCTACTATCTCCGATAAAGTGCCTTAATTGGTAGATTTGAACCAAATTACATATTACTGTTACACACTCACCCACACACACACTATCTCCCACACACACACGCACGCACGCACGCGCGCACGCACACACACACACACACACACACTCCCACACACACACACACACACACACACACACACACACACACACACACACCACACACACACACCACACACACACCACACACACACGCCCGCATCCAACCCTACACCCATTCATACATACCCCCTATACATACACTCACCCACGCATAACCGCACACACATTTTTTTACTCAAACAATGCTAATAGTGCTTGGCGCATAAGAAAGTAAAAATGCATACCTTTTGTTATATTTGGAATATAATAAATTAAATGATTTGATGTAGAGTTTTGATTGAATTTAACTACGGGTCGATATTACCATGTCACAGAAATTTGAGTAAAGTTATCCATTGTTAGTTTCCAATTAAACTGTATTCGCAACCAACCAAGCTCGGCAATTGATAACAAGTAACAAACAACACCGGAAGAGAATCTGTTGGATGTAACGCCGTGGGTTATATCTGAAATGCAACTACCTTTAGCGCATTTTTTTTTGCTATTCAATGATTACGTAAAAGACCCAAGGTAACATTTATATTTTACTTATGTAAGTACGATTCTACATTTTTTCACTTTTATTTCTAATATTTACCTGTAACCCTTCAAATGAGATGATTATTTTTAATTAGAAAAAAACTGTTACACTAAACTTTATTTTATGAACAAGTGTTATTTTGTATTTTGAAGAAGAAAAACTACATGACATTCTTTTACAGATATCACAATATCGCATTATGGAGAGAACGAAAAGGTATCCACCCTATCCCAGAAGAACGGATACTGGAGCTTTGGGTTTCTTATCAGTTCGGCTGGAAGTGTATAAAAATGAATTTAAAAAACAGTTGTAGACAAGAGGTGGGTATCTTTATAAGAATTAAGGAAGGTTTTAATTTTATAAAAACCAGTTTATTGGCGAGCCGCTAGACGAGCCTATAATCTCCTAGAATCAGTAAAAACTACTACCTTACGTATAATGTAATATATTTTATATATTATTCATTCGTAAAGACTGTTAAAAATGTGAATTAATTTTATTCAAAATGACATTTCTAAATATCTCTTCAGCCGTGGCTTAAAGTATTACCACGACAACGGATTACTAATTGTCATGTTGCTGTCACATACACATGCTATTAATGATAGTTGACTTTTACAAGCAAGCAGCCTCTAAATGTGAATGTACATAGCTTATGTTGATTTAGGTTAATTCATGTTTGCTACTGAGCAACCAATAAAAACATTAACTTACATAAAATATATAGTGTCTGTATAGTACTAGTTTGAATATTTTCTTTCAGATGCAGAGATGGGGTCCCTTGTTCTCATCGAGTTTTCGCCGGTATACGCACAATGCAGACTGCAGTGGTCAGCGACAACGTACCTGATCTAGATATAATTGTCGGCAGTACACATCAAACCTAGGTGACCTATTTAATGACAACACGGACGATACTCCCAAATCACCAAAGAAAGGTAAACTTGAATAACAAGGAAGGAATATACAATTTAGTGTTCCTGTCATTTTCACGTTTCCCTAATTTTAAGACCATTAAACTACATTCTAAAAACTCGTTGTTTGTTCAAAATTTTTGTTAATTTTTGTAAAATTCCCAAATTTGTTTAAAATAATTTTTAAACATTTGGCTCGTTGCAAAAACTAGGTACTATAAAGCACGTCGCTCTCATACAATACTTTTTACGTTCATATGACTTTAAATGGATTTGTGGGCTTCGTGGTCTACTCTTGTGACTAAGTCGGATGTAAATGTATTTATTGACATATATATCATAGTTTAATTTCACTAGTTACAAAAGTAATATTTGTTATAGGTGGTGTGTCTGCGAGTTGTATAGTACAGTTATTATTATATCTGTAAGGAATTATATGTATTCGTTTGAGGGTAAGACAAATATGAAAAATTCTAGGTGTACAAGGGAGCTAACGAATCTATAGCAGAGCAAATCGTAGTGTTTTGCGGTGGGAACATTCGATTCGGCCCTGGAGGGGGCTCAGTACGTTTGGTTGTCCACGTATCGTGTCTAGTGCTCTTGTACGTCGAAGATCCAGTTTAGGGTTCTTGCAAATAGTGTTCCTAAATGTATGGAGTATAATTCATTCAGCCCGATCGGGAAATGGGTTATCGTGAGATGTCGAAATAGGATAGCTTGTGTTTTTTTGTAGTTTGCGGAGCCTCACCACCGGTTTACCCAGTTAGATAAGTTCCGATGGATTTTTTAAATAAATGCGGGAGGTTGATGCACTGCCAAGAAAGCAGTGTCATCCGAAAATCGTGCCACGGAAATTTCGAGTTGTGTAACTGTTGGGATATCAGAAGCAAAAATTAGCTGTAAGTGATCTTTGAGTCATCTGGTCAACACAATACGGTTTTCTATTGATTGTGGTATCGCTGACTTGTCTATCGCGGGAATTAGAGCCTCCTAGGATTATGGAATTTAAAATGGTACCGGGGTCAGATGGGTTACAATAGGAGTAGAACATTATTCCAGTAGGGAAGTGCACTTCCACAGCAACCTCTCTGAGATCCCTCAGGTACGAGAGTAATTTAAATCGTGTGGATGGGAAGGAATTCTTCACTAGTATCGCAGTCTGTACGTAAGTATAGACATAGACGTACATACGTAAGTGGTAATTGATAAATCTCACCGTGCATTTGTTTGTGAGTTTTGCTTCTGTGATGGAAACGATGCGTATGTTGTTTAAGTGTTAAAGGTTTTTAATAAGGGATGGTTCTACGGCTGTTAACTCTCCTTGTTACAATGTCCCTGATGAATGAGTTTACCAATTGAGTGTGCGGATATTGAATATTTCTGTACGATTACCTGCTACCGAATCGTATGTACGGAGTTGAAAAAAGATTTGGAAAGTTAGTGAATGATCCTGTTGATCTTGATTCTCTGGCGAGGGAAAGGGTATGTGTTAGACTCTTTATTGTGGAGAGTTCTGTGTGTGACGGTTTTGTGAGCGTTTTGTATCTTGGGTGTCGGATTTTGGGGATATAGGATAGGGCCATATTCTATACGGAATTGAAAGATTGCCGAAGCTTCTGAAATAGGTAGGATGTGTCCCCTCTCAGTTGTTACACTTTGGGTGAGGTACGGATTTGGAGGACGTAGATCTTTGATTTTCAGCACAGAAGGAGCGTGTTGGACAATCGACGTATGTGTATCGGACCTGCGTGCAGATGATAAAATACTTAGAGGTTGGTTGTGGTATTATGGAGGGAATTCAATTTAATTTTTCATTGATTAAATCACACGCAGCTCCTTATACGGTTGACTAGCAGGTGTCGTCGTGTAGTGCTTATAAAAATAAGTAGAGTTCCGACTAACTACAGTGGAGATGGGCGGGTTCAAGACGTAAAAGACTGAAATTTGACTTCAAATACACTAAAAAAAAAGCTAAAAATCAGGAATATATGTCCTATGAGCGCCACCACAAATTTTCCCAATTTGGAAAGTTATCCTAGGCTGTGATCTACAATAAATAAATAATTAGTACCCAATTTGAAAAATAATACTAATAATCTTTCAGCTAATTTGTAAAAGTATAATTCTGAACGAAGTATATTTAAAAACAGTAGCAAACGTATTTCCACTAAATAATAGGTACGAATTGTTATATACGAAGTCATTGTTCCTTGTCTTAAAATAAAAAAAAATTATATTCATTCCTCAAGCACTGTTTGAAATTTTATCATTAATGTTTTAAACGTTTGCAAATATTAGTTTGAGTCGAAATTTCTATTTTTATGTAAAAGTGAATAAATGATGACTCATAACGTGATAAACGGTAACTGTAAGCAAGATCTGTGTTGTATGCTCAATTAAATCAACGAAATAAAAGCAATTAAATCTTGTCATTGACTTGTCTAAATTAAATCTAATTTCAAGCCAATATTCAGAAATATAGCCAAAGGCAACAAAAGATTTATCATAGTAAAACAAGTTTTCAATATTAATATAAACGTGAACTGACTTCTGCAAATAAGCAACACAAAACAACAAAAAAATGTTTTAATTAAGTGTTTTCTCTACTACATGTTAATCTAGTCTTAATTTACTAACAACAAAAGAAGGTCCTAGTTAAAATTGCAATACTAGCCCCTTTTTAGGGTAATCAAGCTTTCACTACACAGGAATATACAGAATTAGTCTTCCTGTAAGTTTTCTAATCCTTTAAAAAAGATAAACTCCGTTAATTAATCCTTCAATTTGGAGACACTCGCTCACACTAACAATCCTCTCAAACACCGTCGCAATTCAGGCGCTAACATAAACGTTCCACGACACTTATGTCGTTCTACGCTTGTATGAATTAGACAATTTATTTATTGAATACCTTCATAATTATTGGTCACACACTTCGTTACGAAACTCTTAAATGTCTATAAACTAGATTAGTTTTATGTCGTTAACAAACGTACATGTATTTACATCAACATTAACAATACATAATAGTCTTCATTTTATCTACAAAATCCAAAACCTCTATTAGTCAGAAAGGATAACTTTAAAAGTTTATTTTGCTACTGCGCAGATTTCTTTATACAATCTTCTCTTAGCACAACGATTACTGTTTATTTCAATTCTGTTTAAACAGTTTAAATTTTTGGAAAAGTCTCGTAATACAAACAATTTCTAACTCAATAGAAGAACAACTTTGTAAACGTTTTCAATGTCGATCTCCAAATGGTGGTATACAACAATGTTTCTCCTGCAGTACTAAGTTTTACAACGTAACCGATACCTCTAAATCTGCGTCATTTTGAATGTTGAAGAAAAATTTTATAACTTCTAAAAATGCCCAACTTTGACATAAAAACTCACTCAGTAAAACGTTCAAAACCAAACTCAAGTTTTTATCATTATCACGTATGCGTAAAATCTTGAATAATAAGTAAAATTTTGGTTTTATACTACATTCCACTTACATGAATGAGCTCTACTTAACGTTTGTGACCTAGAGGTAATCGAGTGGAACCACAAATTAAAATCGTTTGAAACAGCGGTCTAGAAAGCACTGCCTGGTACCACATCACCGAATCCTCATTTGAGGGGATCGCGCCACTAGGTTCCAGCAGCTACGCACTAACTGCAGACATTTGAGGAGTGGATTTCATGTAGTGATAAGTAAATGTTATGTAGTTTTTTCGTCGTATCAAACCTAGAATTTGATGTCAAGTAAATATTTGCTTATTTTTGTTACTGTTATACTCTTTAAAAGTAGCTACGTACGTAAGATTATCAAAATATGTACCATTAATTTTTTTCTTTTAGGACGCAATAGACTTGAAATTGCGAAAATGAGTTGTGATGATGTGTACGCGTTACTCAGCAAAATTTCATCAAATTCTGGTTCAATTACTTCTAAAGTGCCGCCTGGAAATGAAATATTTTCTTTATGCTGATTTTGCAGTAAAAGATATTGTATCCTTATGTGATTCTCCAGAAATACCAACCGGACCAGAGTTCGACTGGGACATCGCAGATGATACCCCTTTGGCCAATGTTCAATGTAAGTGGTGGTTGCCTTCAACGAAACGTGCGAAAGACGTTGAAACTCCGAGTGAAGTATTTTTGTGTTTATTCACTAATGACGATCGAAAAATTTCTTTTTGAAACTAATTTTGTACATCTAAAAGAAAACCGGATTACTTCTTCAGACTACCATACGCATTATGGAGAATCGAATGCTTCCCTTATGCCAAAATCGTATGGAGTTGGGGTTTAACTTCAATTGGCGAAGTGAAAATATCGTCTAAACCTTGTGAAAGAGTGTTATTTTTAAGAATTGAAGTTTTAATTTTATAAAACAGTTATTGCCACAACTCAAGAAGCCAATTAATCCTAACCAAAATAGCTCCTTGAAAATTTTATTTCCGCATTTGTTAGATAACATAAAACCAATTTAGATAATGTTACTCATTACTCCCTAGGCCCGTAATATTTCGTTACTCGAAACTGAAAATTTTTAAACAGCAAAATTATTAATAAATGGCGAAAGATTAAATTTACCTTTTCTAATTTAGTTGCCATGAATAAAGTTAATGGTTTGTAAATAAACGCAATCGACAATAAGTAATAGATTTAGAAATGTTTGCAAATACAAATAATATCTTTAGGCGAAATTTTTAACGTAGAACAAAAGGCGGGGTAGCAGTCATGGATTACGCCTCAGCTACATTGGACCGCAATCTCCATTCAAAGGCTGTAAAATCCATATTCTATTACGTTCTAACAATAAGCAATATCTTAACATATTCCAGTGGCGTAACAATTACATCAAACTTGCAAATTGAACTCAAACAAAAATTCCGTGCGCAAATCGTTATATACGCTACTCTTACGTTACTAACATGTCTCCCAACATTACTTCACCAACCAAATATTGCGGCTGTCAACGTTCTGAACCAAAACAGTTCCTTACGTGTTTCAAATTGAAGAATTTCTCATGCCTGCTGGTAGGTAATTCACTGTTTGTACGAGTAACCAAGTAAAATATTAACTTCATAAAATAATCGACGTTTAGTCCGCAATTTGAATTTTTAAAGAATAAGAATTTCATTGCTTAAAAATTGCCAAGTATCAGGTAAGTTTTCTTTTATTCTTCTTCAACAATGCCATTCTGTAACTCAGATGCGTTTAAGAAACTACACACTTTAAGAAAATTTTCTGTAATTGTTACAAAATTACACAACTATGCTTAAAAACTTATACTAATTAAATAATTTAATTTTCGTTTTATTACGGATAGAAAAGGTTTCTTAATATCTACATATTTTCTGGTCACCACAGGAGGTGAGCACTCTTTAACAGTTATACCGTTCAGGTGATTACGTAACTAAATACAATTATAAATAGTGGTAGTGGTATAAAAAGTGTTTTAATAATATAATAAAGAAATAAGTGTAAAAATGTTCTCCGAAACAAATCGTTAAACTAACTGGAGTAACAAACCATTCACCAAAAAT
Source organism: Vesta saturnalis (assembly GCA_036346205.1). Taxonomy (NCBI): domain Eukaryota; kingdom Metazoa; phylum Arthropoda; class Insecta; order Coleoptera; family Lampyridae; genus Vesta; species Vesta saturnalis. The sequence goes on along the minus strand of JARFJB010000229.1, from coordinate 1,144,256 downwards.
AATGCCGTTGATTCAGTCGGTAAATTAAAGTAGGGCCGATTCAATCTTTAGATTTGCTTAATTACCACAATTTCTGCTCGATTACTTCCACTGAACATCAATAGAAAAAAAAATACAATGTAACACTAATAAAAATGATCTCGGGCGCCAAGTTATTTTTATACTCGGAATAACTAAACCGAGGTTGTTTGCAATAAAAATTTTATCAAAATAGAAAAAATAAAATATATACAAACTATGTTTATTAACAGTTAAATTAGGGTTATATAAAATATATCTTAAAAATAGCCTTAAATTACTAAAAATCATTAAACATAAATACCTATTCGTAAAATTTTTTACACAAACTTTTTAATAACCTCCGGTATCTAAACGATTACGGAAATGCCATCTTTGCACCAATGTTGCACAATATCTCGAAATAATACTTTACGTTGTAAACCACACCCAAAATGGAATTTTCCTTCTTATAAATTTATCTTCATGAAATTGAATAATCCGTTTATTGCATTTTCTTGAAATTGTAAATGCAAAAATTGCAATCATAAAATGAAAGCGTACGTAAAAATAGAATTAAACGTGTAGTTAAAACGTAATTAAAGTAGAAAAGTAAAAGTAATAAAAGTGTAAATCAAAGTGCCTGCAAATAGCAAATGTTTTAAATTTTAATATAATGCGTTAAAATATATCTAACCATTAAATCAATGGCACTTTTCACAAAATTTAGGTGGAAGCCCAAAAATTGCTTCCTAAACAACACAACATTCATCAGGAAGTGAAAAAATGGACGCTTTAGGAAGTCAGAAGATGACGCCTGCGCCAAAATATAAGTGGAAAAAAATAATTTAAAGTGGGAGTATAAACCCTTAAGAAAATATGCAACTTACACCAACATGCATATTAAGTTGCCTACCTCATCCTTGCAAATCATTAATAAATAAAATTTTCATATATTTACAACTAAATGAATGAAGAACCTAAATTACGGTATATTTTAATACAACTCAAAATGGGTTGTTACACAATGTCTACTACTATTCCACTCGTACCCAAAACTTTTAATTCTCTAGGTATTTTGGTCTTGGTTCTGGTACTTCTCTTCTATTCTTCGGGCTTATGGTGAAATGGGTCCTTCGCCTGTACGTGAGATACTCCTAGAAACCTGAAGTCATGAATAGGTGTTTGACAGTTCTTTCTCAACCCTGAACGGTGGTCTTCGACAGCCAGCTCAAAAATAACTCTAGGGGTTACTCCACGATCGGTTCAGTTTCTCACTAAAAGAACACCAGGGTTATGTCAAGTAAGGCGCATGGGTACTCCAAAATACCAACAACTTGCCAGTGAGTCTCTATTTTGCTTAATTCGTGAAGGATAATTTTAATTACTTTAAACGTGGCTCGCTTCTGGATAAGGTACATTCAATGACAGCATCTATTCCACAGGCTATACAAGATAGTGAGTCATCTCAGCTTGTTGTTCGCTTTGATGGTAGTTGGCAAAAGAGAGGCCACACTTCACCAAACGGAATTGTATCCGTAACACGTGTAGAGACTGGAAAAGTATTGGGCATTGAAATAATGTCCAACTATTGTATTTGCCCAGGCAGACTCCAAAATATTCACCTCAATAGTTGTGTATCACACTACCAGGGGTCCCGTGGAGGATCTTCTGGCACAGGTATTGCAAGGTATTTAGAATACCATGTCAAAAATCGTATGGGAAAAAGTCTAAAAGCATTGAAAAATAAACTTGGAAATGAAAAGCTTTCTGATAATAAAACAATCGGTGGGCTAAAACGGTTATCAGATGCTGCTGTACTAAGAATTCAAATCTACTATAGCCTAGCAATAAGGAGGAACACAAATAACTTGGAGGGCACGAGAAAAGCAATTTAGGCTCTTTATTTTCATCTTTTGTCGTCTGATAAGGAGCCGTGACATGGTCTTTGTCGATATGGTGATGATGCATTGTGTAAATTTAATCAATCTACAAAAATAAAGAGAAATACAGCCATGGCAACCATTTCCATTTACCAAAAGCGGTAATGCTAAAAATAAAACCAATTTTTAGGGACCTTTCCGAAAAATCGTTGCTACAAATGTGTTTGAAAGGTAAAACCCAGAATGCCAATAAATCGCTAAACAATGTGTTGTGGAGCAGGTAACATTTGTTAGAATAAAAACAATTTTGGGGTGTATGAAGATGTAGCTACCTTCAACGAAGGAAATATCTCTCTTCTTTGCAAAATTTTGCAAGAAATTGGCATTGAAGCTGGCTCTAGGCATTGAAGCTGGCTCTAGTTGTGTCCAAGCAATGATCGGACACGTTTACTAAGGCTAAAGAGGTAAGAAAGGCAGCTGAAAGAGGCGACAGAAGAGGCCAGACAAAAGAAAAAGCAAAGCGCGCAGGCGACTAGAAGAGCAGTTTGAGGAGGACGAGAGAGGGCCTCTTACTCCGCGGGTGGGCATCCAAATGTTGCGATTTTTCTATTCTTTTATCCATGAAAATATAAATTTTAATAACCAGTGGAAAACAAAAAAATTATTTTTTCTTTGCCCTACAAGATCCACTTAAAATTTTGTATTTCAGCTTGTTTTCATTTCTCCTGGAGCTGATTAGATTTTAAAAGAAATTCAGCAGCAGAGAGGGGAGTTTATTAGGAGCTGTTTTTTTTTTTATTTTTATCAAATATTTCTGAAACAGCAGTGTATTTCAAAGATATAAAATATATGGATTAATTATGTTCTATGCAATTCTTTGTAGAATTTAATTGTTCCAATTTATCTGAATAATGATTAACTTTATAAGAAAATGTGTAGACATATTTTTTAAAGAAAATTTTACAAAACTTTTCTTTATAAAGTTTATAAGTGTAAAAATTATATAAATATGATTGACTATTGTACTCACACGACATACGTCAAATTTTGGCCAATAAATGTGTCAGATTTTCTGTTGCACAGCCTACCAAATCGAGTTAGGCATATTGTACTAGTACCAATTGCATTCGAATATTGGCACCTTCCAGTGAAATTAACAAATGGACGATCATTTACTTTGAGTTATATTGTTCAGGTCTCATATATGAAAGTTTCACATTGCAACATTAGTTTTAACCACAATTCAAAATGGGTATTTTGACAGGACACCATGCCAACGTTTGTATGTTTCGGAAATAGTCTTCTCAACGATAGGTAACCAAATTTGCGATTTATCATGTGAAATATCTTTGACATAGTGACATCAAGCATTTCACCACAAATTTAATTTCGTATTATATTAAACGTGTTACATTTTAACGCAATCAATAGTTATGGGTTTATGACAGTCAATCAACATGTATTGTTATCTTTACGAATCGCGATCTTTCTCAACGATAGGTCAGCAGAGAATTATAGGAAATCGCTGACATAATGGCAGAAGAATTTTTTAATTTCTTTAAGAATAATACATGAATTTACATTTCGGACACTAAATGAATTTGTATTATAAGTAAATAAAAATTTTTTAATACGAATCGCGATCTTTCTAATCGAGGTCACAGAGATTAGAAAGCGATGAGTAAAGAAGAATCTATTTCTTTAAGAATAATACATGAATTTTTCTCGGACACTAAATGGAAATTGATTACATTTTATAAGAAATTATTTAAAAATACATGACAAGCGCAAGAATAAAATTGCCGTTTCCATCACTGCAGCAACTAAACAAAAATAGGTAAAGAAAAATTATGTCAAGTCTTTTCGCGTGAAAATGGAAATAAATAATCAATAAATCATCCTAAAATATCGGCATTAGCGCTTGAAGCTATTGCTAGTTTATTACCCTTGAAATCACGAGATAAATATAAGAAGACCTACAAATGTTTTCAATTCTTGCAAGACTTCAAAGAATGTAAGGGATATCGATGAAGAAGTTATGCGCTTGCTTTTTTTCATGAAAAGAAGAAATTTTCCTGAATACATTTATTTATTTATTTTAAGTTTTATCTTTATATTTGATTACAGGCTGAAAAACTGAAATCTTCCACGCTGTGGTCGACATATTCCATGTCGAAAAGTACGTTGATAGTGAAAGAAAACGTCAATATATGGAATTATGTCAACTCACATTTCAGCGCGACGATTTAACGGGGCCATTGCATTCTCCAACGTTCGTGGACTGTTTTTTTATTTCTTGGACAGCAATCATGATTCTGTGTAAAAGTTCATGTTCATTATCAGATTTTTGAGCATACACTTATGACTTCATGTGTCCCCATACAAAGAAATCTAAGCGGTTGAAATCTGGATATCTCGCTGGCCACGCTGTTTTGCCTCCTCAACCAATCCACCTGTTTGGGAATGTTTCATTAAGACACTGAGTTATACGGCGATCAAAATGAGCTGGCGCTCCGTCATGTTGGAAGTGCATGCGTCTTTGTGTTATCATCCTCAAAAAGCTCAAATAGTTCATTTTGATGGAAATTGAAATAGGCCTCACCAGGCAGTCGACGCTTAAGGACATACGGTACGATCAGAATATTTTCTACTACACCTGACCAGACGTTTATCGAGAACCGACGTTGATAGTTAGTTTCAGAAGTTGCATGAGGATTGGCATTATTCCAAATATGATTTTCCTGTGTTGTTAATGCCATTACGTGGAAATGTTGCTTCGTCTGTGAAAAGTATTTTTAAGTGTAATGCATTATTATCCAATAACCAGTGGCAATAATTGATTCTATCACCAAAAATCACGTTCTTCCAGATGTTGCACACGCTGAAGATGGTATGAACGCAAACGTTCACGACGTAATGTTCTCCATATGATAATATATGGAATGTTTACACGCGCAGATAATCTTCGTGTACTTGTTAAAGGACTTCGCTATATCATACGCAATATTTGTAGATGATTGCTACTTTCCCGTTCTTAATTTAATACAAACGACTCAGTTTCTCTCAGTTTTCTACGAGTATCTATAAATACCTGTATGTTGGGAATAATTCGGTTCGGAAATCGCTTTTCTAGCATTGCCATTGCAGAAGCCGTATACAAAATGTACATCTGCGTGTTCCTCGTTTGTAAATTTATACAGCATTTATGTCTTGTTGTAAGTTTAAATCACAAACAGTAATTTAAAGAATACAATAAAGTAAACGAATACAAGTAAGAACGACAACTAGTGCACAAAGATCACAGATAAAAATATACACTCTTATCACACTTACTTTACGTTGAACTGTGAAATGACATAACTCAGCACAAAACTATTACACCAATGTTCAAACAGTTAATGGAACATAGACTGAACATAACCTTAAAATGGAACTTAGACTTCGTGTTATTATGCAGGTTAGCGCTCCTAGTGACAAACATATGTGACTGAATAGCTTTTACTACTCGTTAGCAGTGCTTGATTTTCATAATTTTCAGTTTTGTATGTTTCTTAATAAAATTAGATTTAAAAGAAAATTATTCCGTTGTTATTGACTTTATTTGCATTAATGATTTCAGAATTGAATTTTCACAAATTGTATTAAACATTTTTTTTTGTGTATCGGCAATTTAGCGGAGTTCTTGAAGTCGAAACGTAAAAAAGTGTGTTTTTCGATCCCAACCTTTTGTACTTTACCCCTGATTTCTAATTAACAGCTGGAGTCACAGTTCTGAGCCAAGTTTTACTCGATTTTTCAGCTCATTTTACATAACCCTACAAATTTCAGTATGAGGTAATGTCACAGGAGGAGCTGAATTCCAGACAAAATCTTTCATCCTGTATAACTTGCTAACGAAGCATTTCCTGACCCATGTTTATATGCACTGTTTTCATTATTTTGATGAGAGGAATAAGCTTGTGCAGTATGCCAGATTCCTCCTGAAACACCCACCTTTACTCTATTTATGTAGACTAAGCGAAAAAAAATTATTTTTTTTAATTTGCAGAAAACAAAATCAAATGTGTATTTAAAACGCCAAAGTGGCCTTAATTGTCGGTCTGTATGGCGCATGTCGTAGTGAGGAGATAAGAAAGTTAAATGTGAAGTATATCGAGGATACTGGCTCTATTTTGATTGTCACCCTCCATGACACTAAGACAAGGAAGAAGTCTATAATCACCGTTATGACGGAAATGAGAGGAATTAAAGAGATTCAGTTGTACAGGAGATATGTAAGCTTGACTCCAAAACATTATAATGTTGTGGTTTAAAAGCACCAGGTGTAAATAATTTAATAAATAAATGGGTGTAATGTTCTCAAAACAAATCGTTAAACTAACCAGAGATCCAAAACACTCAATAAAAGATAATTCCGTTGTCTCGGCCGGTAGATTAATTCAGGACGGGTTCATGCTTTATTTTGATTTGCTTAATTACCACAAATTCCTGCTTGGTTATTTCCACTTAACATCAATATAGTAACTGCAATGTAACAATAATAAAAATTATCTCGGACGCCAAGTTATTTTTTGATTATGCTCGGAATAACTAAACCGAGGATACAATAAAAAAATTCACCAAAATGTCAAAATAAAAGATATACAAACTATGTCTATTAAATATTTAAATTTAGAATTATATAAAATATATCTTAAAAACTAGTTGTAATAGCCTTAAATTATTAAATTATTAGGGTATAAATACCTGTTCGAAAATCTGGTATCTAAGCGAATACGGAAATGTAAACCAAAGGTGATGTAATTTTTGCACCAATATTGCGCAATATATCGTAATAACAATGCTATACGTTGTAAACCATACCAAAGTTGAATTTTACTTCTTACAAATTTATCTTCATGAAATTTGAATAATCCAGTGTTTAAAATGGTGGTAAAAATGCCAAAAGTAAAAGTAAAAAAATAAGTGTAAAAGCAAAAGTGAAAGTAAAAAAGTGCCTACAAAAGCAAATGTTTTAGATTTTAATATAATACGAGTTAAATGTATCTTACCACTAAATCAATGGCACTTTTCACAAAATTTAGGTGGGAACCCAAAAATGGCTTGCTAATCAACACAACCTTCATCAAGTAGTGCTTAAAAGGACGTTTACGATATCAGGTGATGTAGCGCTGCGCGAAAAAATGTGCGTAAAAAATTAATTCAAAGATATGGAAGTATAAATCCGTAAGGTGATATGCAACTTAAGTTACACCAAAATGCAAATTAAGTTGCCTACCACACCTTATAAATCATTAATAACCAAAAACCCTTTTTTTCTTATATTTTACAACTAAATGAACGAAGAACGTAAAAGATTCGTTACAACATATCAATCACTCAAGATTGTTCATATTTTATATGAACCTGTGGGGTTCTACTGTTTCTACAAGATGTCGAAGAAAATTTCCCATTATTTGAAATTAAACCAAAACCCAGGCGGTTACACTGGATACTGTCTACGTCGAACGTCAACTATCGAGGGTGGAGCGGATATCAAGAGGCTCAAAAATCATGAAGGATGGCGATCAAACACGACTGCAGAAGAATATATAGAAGAAAACATGACAATAAAATGGCGACTACGAAAATGATTTTTAATCAACCATCATCGGATGCCAGAATCCATCAGATGTGCTGAATTACAGTTGGCTCTTGCATGTAGCGATTCATCATTTTCTACGTCAAATGTAAGGGTTCATGAGAAGGTTTTATCACATCGTCATTTAATGATCTACAATTAAAACATTATACAAGCATACGTTTTTCTAACGTTAATAGTTGTACGTTAAAATACTTATTTCCATAAATAATTAATAATTCTTTATAAAGAAATGGTTACTAGAAAGAAATGGTTGCTATAAAGAAAAGAGATAGTTTTCTTTAGGATTTAATTTTGATATGTACATCTCACTTACATAATTAAGGTGTTTTTTGTATTCTTCTGCCACCTCCTTTCTTCTTAACGGCGAAAAAGCTGGACTTGGAATCAAAGTAGAGTAGGTGTTTTAAAGACCAGTTATCCACAAATACTTTACGCTATTTTTTTTTTTTTTGGTGCACCTTGAAATCATAAATACTAGTATTATTACCACAAAAAATGGAAATAAGAACTAATAATGTAAAATATGTAAATAAAAATTAATAGGTATGTCTAACAATACTAACTGTACTTTCTATTTTCATTAATAAAATTAAAAGTGTTAAATAATGTTTAAATAGTAATATTTTATTTGACGTTACAAGGTGCTCCTGTCAGATCAATAATCAAAAAATTGTAATAGAATTTTTGATATTTTTGCTTCATATCGCTCACTTGAGGAATAAGCTTGTGCAGTTTGGCAGATTCCTCCTGAAATACTCTGTAACTGTAACTTCCCATAATTCGATAAATCGACGTTTTCTTTCACTGTCAACGTACTTTTCAACATGGAAATATGTGGAACACAGCGTGGAAGGTTTCAGTCTTTCAGCCTCTAATCAAAAATAAAGAGAAAATTTTAAATAAATAAATAAATGTATTCAGAAAAACTAACCTTTTCATGAAAAAAAGCAAGCATAACTTCTTCGTCGATATCCATTTGAAGTCTTCGAAGAGTTGAAAATACTATAGGTCTTCTCATATTTATCTCGCGATTTCAAGAGTAAAAAACTAGCAACAGCTTCAATCGCTAGTACCGATATTTTCATTATTTGCCAAAATTTTTTTTGCCTATTTTTGTTTAGCTGCTGCAGTGATAGAAACGGCAATTTGATTCTCGCGCTTGTCATGTATTTTTTAAATAATTCACTTCCTTTTAGTGTCTCGGCTGCGCCTTGATTAGGAAGATCGCGATTCGTAAAGAAAAACAATACTTTTCTTTACTTATAACACAAATAACTATTTTTAAGTTAGCATCTAGATGTCTATTAACCTCTATCAGACATGAATTTTTAAACATCTGTTTGATGTTGATTATTGTTGTTGTTTTTACAATGTTGCATATTTTCGTTAACATTATAAAAGATATTGCATAATTATCCTAAAAAAACTGTTATTAAAGTTATTTCATTTCTTTTAAATTCCATTTAATAGGTTGTAAGGTAGTGTGTTGTTTCACGGCAGATATTTATTTTACTAATTTACAACCAACAAATATTTCACCTGGTCTGTAAACCTTCGTGTGTGTAAAGATAAGGCCAATGACGACCCGCTTAAAATGAACTTTAAGTAATTAATACCACGCAAAGACCGATGTCTTAACGTCAGTATATAAAAAATGTATCGCAATCACTATACTTTAATATTCATAAATAGTTCATATGATTAATATTTTGTTTTTTTTTTGTTTCAGCTTCCACACAGTCATTCCGTTCAGTTTAAAATGGGAACCGCAGATAATGTTTTTGAGTATTTATGTAAATGGAATAAATGTTCTATTCAAGCATTAACAGGTTTTTTTCTTTTAAAGAAAGCTGAAAACGGCAGAATCCTCTTGGGACTATCCAAAATTATTATTTATTTTAACAAAGTATAAACCTAAATGTCAAATAACTAAGATTAATTCTGTTTTAAATTCAACTAAAACGCAATTACAAAGATTAACGTTCTAATAATCTAAATTACAAATTACGTTCATCTTAGATTTATTATAGTGACTTTTGCAAAAACTTAACCACAATTCTGTTTTTACTCTAATTTAATCTTCCTTTGTCCCCTTATTCGAAAACTTGTTTTCTGATTTCCTAACAAAATTTGCTGAAGCTTAGATGCTTCTCTTAGTTTATGTACAAATTAGAAACTAAAGGGAAGCTTATGTTAGATTATTAAGTTAGAAACTTGCCAGGTATCATAGTAATAAATATATAGTTGGGAAATATTGGCATAGTTTGTTTTATGAGTCCATCTTAAAGCGTGCGGTAAAGCACATTTTACTTTTAATAAAAGTCATGCATTAAACTTTTACATAGTAACTTCTCTTAAAACTGGAATTACGTATATAAGCTAAATTAACCTCATACACCTCAAGGAAAGTCTCAACTTACAAAGTTTTGATCTAAGTCTGTAACTATGAAATGTCTAGTATGAAGCTGTGTACGTTGCATACTGCCATTTCTATCTGGAGTATTTTAATGAATGGAAAGGAAGATAAGGAGTTTACGTTTCGTTATGAATAATGTAAGCCAACGGATCTTTTAGGTCTGGGAGTTTGTAGTTTACTAACACTGCTAAACTTAGTCGGCAAAAATGCTGTTAGCCCTACTGTAGGTTTCTTCAATGAGAAATGTAATTTCAACTTTGCGAAAGGATCAGGTAGATAATACATTCCAAGCTTGTTAATTTACTGAATATAATAACATTCAAGCTATAAATAACAAAATCAAAATTGGAACTACGGAGTATCAATAGCCTTTTGTTTAGTGAAGCTTTATTTTTAACCCACGCAACAAACATTACAAATATAAACGGTACAAATTTAAAAACAATTCTACACTTATAAATAAATGTTAGATTTAAACTTACAGTTCACTTTGCCAATCTATTACAATTAAATACTCAACTTCTACACAAGCTATTGTTGGCAAACAGACAATGTGAGTTTCTCGCTTATGAAGTCACATGATTTCTTTAGCGTTCAACCTACATATACATATGTAGGTGTAGATGCTATCGCCTTTTTTTCACTATCGCTAAATCGGCTTATTAGCTCATTTTACAACGTTTGGCCAAGATCGGCCATCATGTCTGTGTGTGTGGATGTATCTTGACATACACGATAACTCCAGAACGAAAACACATACGTACTTAAAATTTTGTATTTCAGCTTGTTTCCATTTCTCCTGGAGCTGATTAGATTTTGGAAGGAATTTAGCAGCAGAGAGGGAGGTTTATTAGGAGCTGTATTTGATTTTTATCAAATATTTCTGAAACAGCAGTATATTTCAAAGATATAAGAATACCATATAGACCTTAACGATGTTATGTTATGTTCTATGCAATTCTTTGATGTGATGCGTAATTTAACAAAAAAATTCCTAAGGTAGAATTTAATTGTTCAAATTGTTTCAATATCTAAATAATGATTCACTTTATAAGAGAATTATTAGCTCATTTTATAACTTTTGGCCAAGTGTCTGTGTGTATGTCTGTGTGGATGTATGTTAGTATCCGCTATAACTCCAGAACAAAAATATCTACTTACTTAAAATTTTGTATTTAAGCTTGTTTTCATTTGGCTTAGAACTGATTAGATTTTGGGAGAAATCTAGCGGCGGATAGGGTAAGTTTATTAGGGTGAGTTTCAGGTTTTCATCAAATAGTTCTAAAACAGCTGCATATTTCAAAGATATAAAAATACCTGGATATAGGCCTTAAACATATCGATTAATTATGTGAATTTTTTTCATACGGCGCGTAATGTAGCGGCAAAAAATTCCTAAGGTAGAATTTAAGAGTTAGTTAAAATTTTTTCAATATCTAAATAATGATTAATTTTATAAGAAAAAGTGTAGACATATTTCTTAAAGAACATTTAATTGTACATAAGTTTTCTTTATACAGTCTCTTAATATAACGTAAGGCAAGTCTAAAAAATAATTAAATATGAATGAAAATGCTTAAACTGTATTATTGATAGCTGATAGAAGCGAGCGACATTGGAATTTTTTTTTTTAAGTTAACATGTATTTATGTCTATTAATCTCTATCTGACATGAAGTTCTAAACGTCATTCTGACATATTATTGTTTTTGCTTTTACAATGTTACCTATTTTCGTAATGAACTTATTATAAAAAAGATTGCATAATTATCCTAAAAAATTATTCCATTTCTTTTAATTTCTATTTTGTAGGTTGGAAGGTCGTGTGGTGTTTCACACCAGATATTTATAATTTGATAACGCAATCTATTCAACCATCGAACACGTTTCGATACGTACGTTATAATGATCCACTGGTTACTACAGGAATTAAGTGTTTCCAAGTATGTCATCAACTGACGTCACAAACTACGCCCAGTAGCTGATGCGGGTCAGCCTTTGTTAGCGTTTACATGGAGTATTGACGAAAATTCATGTTTATTTAATAGACATATCGTTTTTGAAACTATGTTATGTTGAATGGGGTTAAGCCTGTGTGAATTAAACAATTGCGTGGTGAAGTTTCGTTTTTGTACGCGGCTTAGACACAATTAATTATAAATATTGTACATCGTTTCTTACCAAGAAACTGCTAAAGCTTTATTAATAATCAATTTTAAATAAAAAAGAACAAATCTATGAATTGTCACACAAGGGCTATGTACCTACGTCTAATGATCATTCATGACTTACTTTTTTTATTAAGCGGTACAAAGACAAAAACTATAAGTACATTATACATGTATACAAGATGTAATACTAATGACCTCATCTTTCTTAGAAATTTAATAATGGTAATTGAGGTTAACTTGCAACCAAATGTTTTAAAAAACAATACTCAGACTGAACTTAGTACAAATTGTGAAAGTAAATCCATGTCCTTAATTTGTAATCAGATTTTATCAAAAAAAGGAAGTGTTTGTCATTTTCTCAAAAGAACGAGTTTATTACGGTAATAACTGTGAAAAACGTTAATGAATTCTTAATTCAATAAATTAAGAAAGAATCAACCTGAACTGGTTTAAGTTACTTTAAATGACAGCATAACAAACTTGATGTGCTATATAACACAGCACAAAATCTTGTCACATTTTAAGCTTGCATTTGACCCATTCCACAGAAAATTATTCACAGATCGTCACCGACCACAAGCAAGCTCGTCATAATTATAGATTTTTAAAATTAATAGCGCTTTGTCTCTTAAATTATTTTTTTTGCCAAACCGTTCATTTAAACTAAACGCATACAAAACATTGCCCCCGATCAGCTGTTTTTTGGCATTTGACATGCTCCTCTGACGTCACGAAGAAAATCTCTATAGACATCTAGATGCTAACTTAAAAATTAAAAGAAATGAAATAATCCTATATATTAAAATTCAGTTCACGCAGATTGTGAGACAGCCGCTTGACGGATTTCGATGATTCTTTTTTTTTGAATGCGTTATATTAAGAAGATTTATAAAGAAAAGTTATGTAAAATTAAATTTTGTTTAAAAATATGTCTACACTTTTTCTTATAAAATTAATCGTTATTCAGATACTGAAAAAATTTAAATCAATACTTAAACTCTACCTTAGGAATAGTTTTGCTACATAACGTGTCATAGAAAAAAATTGTACAGAACATAATTAATCGATATGTTTAAGGTCTATATCTAGGTATTTTTATATCTTTGAATGCAGCTGTTTTTATATCGTGGATATTAACCTACATCCACACACACACGTACACGCACAGCACGAGACAACAACACACCCACATACAACACCACACGCACATGATCGCGCACATGCACACACGCACACACGAGGCACGTACGCACGATGCACGTCATGCACCCACAAAACATCTACAATACAAACACCCACATCCATAAACGCACAACAACAAAAAAAAGACCCACACCCACAGCCACAGCTACAAGCACAGCCACAGCCGCTTCGAAAACCGAAATTAAAGATGCAATCATCTCTTTTCCTCTACTACCAAACCGCTTGCGACACATTATTATAAACGCGAAATCGGATATAACGAAATTTTTCTTCTGAGGAGAACACATTTTTTATAACGAAGGCGGTATATAAACACGTAAAACTCTCGAGGCACGAAACGAAATAAATCAAAATATGAGGTTAGAAATAAATCAAGAAAAATGGGTAATTGGATTATTTTAAAAGAATTCCAACAATTTCAACATGCCCGACCGAAATTTACTAGAATTCACTGCGATTTGTAATGCGGATGTATAACTGGGACCTATTGCACCATTCAACTTTGTACTTTGCAATTTTCGCTTTGCACTTTGCATTTAGTTTCTGTTGCGCAGATTACGATAAGTGCTAAGTGCAAAGTAAAGTGTTTTTCGTCAAAATTTGCTTCTGTTGCACCAAAAAGCAAAAAAATTGTGAAGTTTCACAATATTTCTGTCAAAAGAAATTTCCATTTACTATTAAAAATAGTTTTATGGTGACGAAGAAGAAAACAATTTAGTTCAGCCGCGTAGAAAATGATACAAAATTCTAATTAATTTTGAAATTGATAATGGTTTTTTCATTCATAAAAGCTTTTAGAATGAATGAAGCTCAAGGGGAATTTGTTCTTCAGTTGATTGGTAACCAAATCGAGAAAGAAAAAAAAAATGATCGGAACAACATGCTGAGTGCTAGAGAGCAATTGCTTCTCGTCTTGCATTGGTTGGGTAATGGAACCTTGGAATCTATTCTATGCATGGAGTTGATAAATCGATGGCTTGCCGCAAACTTCAATTGATCGTCAACATGTTGATGGAGACTTGCTTACACCAATTCATGCGTTGGCCTGCAAATCCCAGAAATTTGGCTCCATTATTTTGCGAAAAGGTAGTTTTCCACTAGTTTGAGATTGTGTTGATGGAGCGCTAATAGAACTTGACGCGCCCAATGAACGTGAAGAAGTTTTTGTCGATTGGCCCGGAATTGTGCATGATGCCAAAGTCTGCAGAAATTCAGCCGTGTTCAGAATGTTTGAAAATGGTGGAAGACCTTTTCCTGGAGCAGTCACACTTGGGGATAGCGCATACTCTCTGAAAAATTGACTACTACCGCTTTTAAGAAAAAATCCGGACAATGATGCAGAAAGGAGATTTAATCTAGCCCACAAAAGAAGGTTGATACAAAAAAAAAATACTTTCTGTATTATGAAGGAAAAATTTTCATGCTTAAACTATCTAAGAGTTCAACCCGAAAGAGCGGCTAGAATAGTTTTAGCTTGTACAATTTTGCACCAAATTGCAAAAAAAGTTAGAAGAGATGGTGATGAAAATAGCTTTGATGTGAATAATTCAGATGACGAAGAGAATGATTTTGCACGCGAAGAAGACAACCCAGACGCGCAGGACAAACTTAATGAGTTATTAAACTACTTTATTTAATAAAATTAATTTATTTAACATTAATCAGTTATTAAATTGCTTTATTCAATTTTCTTCAGAGACATCATTTAAGGTAGTGCTGTCTTATCGGACAGTGGTGACTGAAAACTTGAAGCTTACGCCCCAAAATCCCACATTATGTGTAAAAATACTAAAGAAGATATTCCAAATTACATCAAACAGAAAATTACGGATAACGTAGAAATAAATTGTGAAGAGCTAAATGTTAAATATAAACAATAATAATAATAATAATAATAATAATAATAATAATAATAATTTACGAAAAATACCAGTTACTAGCTAGCGAATTCTGAGCAAGTTATGTTGCGGTAAAACCCTTTTATGATTATGACCGAGCAAATTTTCGCAAACACCTAACGGCATAGGAACTAACCTAGGATCAAAACACTTTTTCGTGAATAAGGGCACATCTACAAATTGTACAGGGTGGCCAACTAAGAATGCGAGGTACTATATCTGGGAAACTATCCATCGTAGGCTTGCGCAAAAAAAAAGTTATTACTAAAACGGCCATTACAAAAACCTGGAAAATATTTTCAAGTTTCTGAAATGGCCGCTAGGGGGCGTAACTGCAATCTTGAATATAAAAGAGTGGTGTTTCTGTGAATTCGGCTATATTAAAGTAATAAAAAATAACTGGTCTTTAAAGTCGAAGATAATCTGAACTTTTTGTTTGGACTGTGTCTAAAATAAAATGGTGGGAGGTATTCAAAGGTTTCCTTAAATAACCCCTGTATCTTCGAAACAGCTAAGCCGATTTTAACAAACTTGGCGCGTTGAAATAACCTATTCTTGGGCTACAAATGTTATATTTGAAGTTTTGTTAGTTTCACATGTCGTCGCTAGAGGCTTTGTTCGACATTCCGACAGAAATAGTTAACTTTCGCAAAAAAATTAAATGCATTGGTATGACTTTTTCATAAACAAGTAGCTAAATGATGCTAAACAAGCTCGAAAACCGCATCTCGATATCTTGTTCCTAACCTAAAATATCGGCCAAAGAAGATTTATATGAAAATCCCTTAAATTTTTTTTTTAACTATATTTTTCTGGAATTGTTTCTATTATGTAAGTTGTGGCCCTAAAAGGACCGATTTAAAGGAGGAAGGTTTTAATGCCCCATAAATGCTTTAAATGCTGACCATCACGCTCTATGCATTGTTGAAGCATCTCATGACTAGACAAAACTGCAGCTTCAATTTCGGCTCTCGGTATGTTACGTATTGGTTACAAATCCGGTTTTCATATCTTCTCTGTAGTAGGTTGAGTCCGAAACAGATGTCCTTTAAGCGCCCCATAAATAAAAATCGAGGCAAGTTAAGTCTGGCGATCGCGGAGGCCATGGAAACAGACTTCCTCTTCCAATCCACCGCTGTTGAAATACTGCATTAATATGCTCTCGCACATTAATAGCAAAATGTGCTGGGCAACCATTCAACTGCAAAAACAATTTTTGCCTTGTTTCCAGAGGCACATCTTCCAACAACAACGGTAATTGATTGGCCACAAAGTCAAGAAATACATACAGTAATTTCTAACATAGTACCCAATAGTGGCTTGTAACTTAATCTCTGAGCCATTCGTACTTAAAAAAGGAAATGATCTATCTTTTCAAGGAAACATTGAGCTTTGTTAGCATTCGAAAAAATATGGCCCAATAATTCTGCCTCCCAGTATGCCGCACCATAAATTTAAACTCCAACGTCCTTGGCGCTGAACTTCACGCAGACCAATAATGCGTATTGTGCAGATTGACTCTCCCGTCATTACTGAAGGTGGCTTTATCGGTCCAAAGAATTTGAAATAAAAATTCTATATTTTCACGTATCATACATAACATCCAATGGCAATAGTCTAACCTTCGATCAAAGTCTTCCTCTTTCAAGGCCTGATTCAAAACGACATGATATGGGTGCATTCTTAAAGTAATTAAAAAGTTTGAACGAATACCTATATATTTTGATGGCCATTAGAACTTACCTATGGTCCTTCAAAATATTTTGAACCGTTGTCCGTGATATGCCCAACTCAGTGGATAATGCTCTTGTGCAAGATGAGGATTTCCTTCAATATAGCCCTACACGGTTAATATTTAACAAACAAAATAGGCATTTTAGCATTGCTTACTTGCCCGTAGTAATTTCAAAAGTGATTTTATTCTGGTGAATATATTTACAAACATTTAAAATCGCAATTTCTGGGTAACCTATTTAGAGCCGAAATTGAAGCTGCAGTTTTGTCTACCATAAGAGGCCTCAGCCATGCACATAGTGATGGTCAGCATTGCGAGCATTTACGGTGGCATTAAAAACCTTCCTCCTTTAAATCGGTCCTTTTAGGGCCAAATTACAAATAGAAACAATTCCAGAAAATATAGTTAAAAAAATCAAAATTAAGGGATTTTCGTATAAAGTTTTATTTGGCCTATATTTTGGTTAGGAACAAGATATCGAGATGCGGTTTTCGCGAGCTTGTTTAGGCATCATTTAGCTACTTGTTCACGAAAAAAGTTATACCAATGCATTTAATTTTTTTGCGAAAATTAACCGTTTCTGTCGAAATGTCGAACAAAGCCCTCTAGCGACGACATATGAAACTAACAAAACTTCAATGATTTTAACATTTGTAGCCCAAAAAAAGCTTATTGCAACGCACCCAAGTTTGTTAAAATCGGATTAGCCGATTCGAAGATACGGGGGGTGGTTTAAGGAAACCTTTGAACCACCACTTTATTTTTATAGATACGTCAAAAAGTGCCAAACAAAAAAAGTTCAGATTATCCTCGGCTTCAAAGATCAGTTATTTTTTTATTAGGTTAATGTAGCAGAATTCACAGAAACATCACTTTTTTAGATTCAAGATTGCAGTTACGCCCCCTAGCGGCCATTTCAGAGACATGAAAATAGTTTCCATACTTTTGTAGTGGCCGTTTTAGTAATAACTTTTTCTTCCGCAAGCCCCTACGATGTATAGTTTCCCAGATACAGTACTTCGCATTCTTAGTTGGCCACCCCGTACATAAAACTTGGTTAGAGTACAAAAGCTTGTAATTTTTCATTTAAATGTGCAATGTATTTCTAACAAAATTGAGGAACTTGAGCTATGTTTACATGAAAATCACGTTAACGTTTTATGTATTTATGAACATTGGTTATATGAGGAAATAGTGTTCCTGTCTATTGAAGGTTCTGAACTATTAACATCCTTCTGCAGGAGGACCTATAAAAATGGTGGAGTTGCGATATTTATTAAACAACACTAAAGCAGTCTAGTAATTATAAGGAACTAAAATTCTTAAATAAATACTGTAGTAAAAAAAATCTTGAAATTGCCGGTATTGAACCTATAATATTAACTGTCATGACAGTATACAGAACCCCACATCAAAAGTCAGACCTGTTCTCCAAAGATTTTGATAAACTATTGAATGAAGTGTTGCAGCATAAATCTAAAACAATTGTATGTGGCGATCTAAATATTAATTCCTTGTCAGATTCCGTGGAACCTCAAGATTTAAAAAATTTATTTAGTACGTATGGATTGTTAGTTTAGTAGTTGAACCCACCAGGGTTACAAAAACGTCGTCAAAAATGATTGATTACATATGCACTAACACACCTCGGGAAGAAATAATGTGTTCGGATGTTATAAAAACTACAATACCGGACCATTCTCGTCAAATTCTTATTGTCAATGAGATACCAAAGCAAAAAAATAAATACAGAGTGACTAGAATATTTGAGAAACTGAACTACAATCTATTCTACTCTCATCTTGAAAAGGAAGATTGGAATTGTGTACTAATATCTAACAATGTCAATGTAGCATGCACAACATTTATACAAACTCTAAAACACTACATTAACTAAACTTTTCCTTACAAAAAGATAAATTGTAATGTATAAAATATGACTAAAGTATGGTTAACTAAGGGTTTGAAAATGTCGTCACAAAACCTAAAGCGTTGCATTACATTAGAATGTATGATAATTCATCCAATAAGATTAAAGTTGCGTGGAAAATAATAAATAGTAATGACAATAATAAAATACGAACAACTAGTATAGAGGAAATTAAGTTTAATAATGTATCTGTACGTGAACCAAAAGATATATCCAACTTGTTTAACAATTATTTTACGAATATTTCAAAAAGGTATAGAGACGCATTGCATGATAAATCATGTGATACCATTATTGGTAGAAATTATCCAACAAAGTTTGTATGCACCGTGGGAAGCTTTGAGATCACTGATGTTATAAACAATCTAAAAAAATCAAATTCAGCCGGTATCGATGACATTACATAAAAAAAAAAACCGGCTATCCTTTTAATTTCCATTTTGCAGGTTGGAAAGGATTAATCTATTTCCCAAGGTATATTTCTAAATGTGCTAAAAACTGCAAAAGTAATATCACTTCATAAAAAGGGCGATTTTTGTTGTATGGAGAATTATAGGCCAAAATCAGTATTATCAACAGTATCCAAAATATTAGAGAGGTCAGTTTTGAATAGGATAATCTGTTTTTTAGACAAATTTAGTGTAATACCTTGGTCAAAACATGGGTTTCTAAAGAATAAATTCACAAAAACAGCGACATTAGACTCTTTAGTAAACCTATTTGAAAATCTAAACAATAAGAAAAAAATTATACGACTATTTTTGGATCTAAGTAAGGCATTTAATCTTGTCGATCATGCGTTGCTCCTGGACAAAATTCAGCTACTTGCTTTGAGAGGAGAAATTCATGCGTGGATTACTTGACGAAGCGTTCCCAAGTTGTAGAGATTAATGGTTTTACATCTGATCCTCTAAAAATTGATTGTGGGGTTCCATAAGGCTCTGTCTTGAGGCCTCTGCTATTTATACTCTTCATAAATGATGTAATGTCAAATAAAAAAAAAGATATGGTTATATTTGCAGATGACACAAGTTATTTGTGTTATAAAGATAATGTTGTTGATACAATGAAAACTGCTCAAAATATTCTTAATGAATTTTCGGATTAGTTTTGTGTAAATAAATTGCACCTAAATATTTAGAAAACTACGTTTATACACTTCAAATCAAAGCAACCACAATATTCAGAAAATTGTCTAATAAGAATAAATGGTAAATCAGTAATGCAAGTGAGTACAACAAATTTTTTAGGTATACTAATTGATAAACAATTAAAATGGGATGTTCATGTAACTAATCTGTGTAAAATGTTATCAGTTTGTTATGCTGTGTATAGATTACGATTAATCACAAACAGGAATATTACTATCCTATTACCATGCTAATTTCTATTCAAGAATTATATACGGGGTGGCGCATTAGTGTGACAAAGTCCCATATCTCCTTTATTTAAAGGGATACAAAAAAAAATTAAATACAAAAGTTGTAAGATATGTTCTGGTGCATATTCCAAAAATATTTTTAATTATACAGGGTAGATCATGAAAGCTTAGAAGTAATTTTAAATTTTTTTTTAAATAGAAAACCCTATATATTATTACATATTTAGATTCTACATACAATTTTAGACACATTTTATGTATAAGTCTAACCATTTTTGACAAATTTCAAATTTTTTGTCAAAAATGACGTTTGCAGGCCAAAACATAGGTGGAAATCTTTTCTAAACGAAGCCTTTATCAATTAGTTATGGTTGGTTTCCTTGGAAATGGGGACCTACTCTAATGGGCTGTATTGATATTTTTGTAATACATTCATACAGGGTGATCAAAAATGGACAATAAAAAGTAGATTCAAAAAAACCAATAGTCATTTTTTTTTTAATGGAAACCCCCTATTTTTTTAATTCTATCTTATTTAACATTAAAAATAAGGGTGACTTTGTATAAGAGTGTATATTCCAAAAATTGTAGTTTTGAAATAATGACAATTTAACATTTTTTATTGTAAAAGGCTATACGGCTTTCAAGTTTTGTTGTTAGTTGGCCGTGACGGCGAGGCGTGGCATATAAAAATAATGAGATCATCAGAAACGTCATTATTTATTGTCAGTTGATAATTTGTGATGCATTAGTGTATTGTATAGCAAATTGATTTAAAACTTGAATTAAAATTATAAATAATGAATTTTTCGCAAGCAGAGATGGTTGATATGATTTTTGTTTTGGGAGCTAGTGATAAGCATACGCTCTTAGCAAGAAGGCTGTATCAACAACGATTTCCAGAGAGACGGCAACCTGAAAGAAGGGTATTTGAAAAGCTTTTGGGGCGTTTTGAAAAAACTGGCAATGTGTTATATGAAAAAAATACTAGGGAAAAACGTGCACAGACTGAGGAAAATCAATTAAATGTACTATTAACAGTTACCGAAAATCCATATATTGGACAACGACCCATTTCTCAGCAGGTTGGTACGGTACAGCGGATACTGAAGTCTCAAAAAATGCACCCCTATCACATTCAACTACTTCAAGAGTTGGTTCCTGAAGATTATCAAAGACGACTGAAATTTTGTCAATGGGCTCAAAACAAAATAAACCAACAAAGAAATTTTGTTCATTTGATTTTATTTACAGATGAGGCCACATTTCACAGAAATGCAAGTGTAAACAGACACAATTTTCATTACTATTCTACCCAAAATCCACATTTTGTAAGATATACTTCTCAAACTAGATGGTGTTTAAATATTTGGGGAGGTGTTGTCGGTATTTTTTTGATCAACGAGTAACAGGAGAAGTATACTTAGACCTTCTGCAAAACCGTCTACCTAATTTGTTGCGTCAAGTGCCATAGGATACGCAACAAGAAATGTGGTTTCTTCATGATGGGGCCCCAGTACATCATACAGGTCCGATAATAACTTTTTTAAATGCTAGATATTTAACATTTGTTTATTGTAAAAAGGCTATACGGCTTTCAAGTTTTGTTGTTAGTTGGCCGTGACCGCGGGACGCGGCGAAACAAAAAAAGTCGAGGACTTCAGATCGAAATATTACAATTTATTGGACCCCATATAAATAATTATTTTATTAAACGAACTTAAAGTAAAGACAATATTTTTTGATTCAACAAATTATGTCCTAATCCTAATCATAAACTTAACACCTCTAATGTAACTAAACCTGTAACTAATTATACAGATAAAAGTACTAGAAACACGTTAAATACGTACTACCTAATAAGTTGTTCGAAATGTCCGCCTCTTTCTTGAATACACAATGCAATACGTCTCTCACATTTGCTGCTTAAATTTCTGCACATTTCAACACTAATGTTTTGAAAACAGTTTCTAATCCTAATCTTCATGTCTTCCTTTGTTGTAGGCGGTATTTTATAAACCTGCTCTTTGACGTACCCCCCATATGCTGAAGTTCATTTTACTAAGATCTGGGGATCCAGCAGGCCAATCAACAGGCCCTCCCCTCCCAATCCAACATTCTGGATATCTAGCATTTAAAAAAGTTATTATCGGACATGTATGATGTACTGGGGCCCCATCATGAAGAAACCACATTTCTTGTTGCGTATCCTGTGGCACTTGACGCAACAAATAGTAATGAAAATTGTGTCTGTTTACACTTCCGTTTCTGTGAAATGTGGCCTCATCTGTAAATAAAATCAGATGAACAAAATTTCTTTGTTGGTTTATTTTTTTTTTGAGCCCATTGACAAAATTCCAGTCGTCTTTGATAATCTTCAGGAACCAACTCTTGAAGTAGTTGAATGTGATAGGAGTGCATTTTTTGAGACTTCAATATCCGCTGTACCGTACGTCTTTCAACACCAACCTGCTGAGAAATGGGTTAATAGTACATTTAATTGATTTTCCTCAGTCTTTGCACGTTTTTCCCTAGTATTTTTTTCATATAACACATTTCCAGTTCTTTCAAAACGCTCCAAAAGCTTTTCAAATGCCCTTCTTTCAGGTTGCCGTCTCTCTGGAAATCGTTGTCGATGCAGTCTTCTTGCTAAGAGCGTATGCTTATCACTAGCTCCCAAAACAAAAATCATATCAACCATCTCGGCTGGCGAAAAATTCGTTATTTACAATTTTAATTCAAGTTTTAAATCAATTTGCTATAAAATACACTAATGCATCACACACATTATCAACTGATAATAAATAATGACGTTTCTGATGATCTCTATTATTTTTATATCCCACGCCTCGCCGTCACGGTCAACTAACAACAAAACTTGAAAGCCGTATAGCCTTTTTACAATAAAAAAATGTTAAATTGTCATTATTTCAAAAACTACAATTTTTTGGAATATACACTCTTATACAAAGTCGCCCTTATGTTTAATGCTAAATAAGATAGAATTAAAAAAATAGGGGGTTTCCATTAAAAAAAAATGACTTTATAGGTTTTTCTGAATCTACTTTTTATTGTCCATTTTTGATCACCCTGTATGAATGTATTACAAAAATATCAATACAGCCCATTAGAGTAGGTCCCCATTTCCAAGGAAACCAACCATAACTAATTGATAAAGGCTTCGTTTAGAAAAGATTTCCACCTATGTTTTGGCCTAAACGTCATTTTGACAAAAAATTTGAAATTTGTCAAAAACGGTTAGACTTAGGTATAGGATATTATACATAAAATGTGTCTAGAAATGTATGTATTATTATATGTATGAATTATTTTTGTTTACTTGTTCTTTACATATGCTTTGTACATACATTTATATTTGTATTAGTATTGTATGCAATTTACAACACCAATTTGTATGGTATTTCGAACAATAAAGTTATTATTATTATCTTTATTATTATTATTATTATTATTATTATTATTATTATTATTATTATTATCTGATAAGATGGAAAAATTGATGAAGTAAAGTCTTCAATACAACAATTATCCAAAGAAAATCGGATCTGAAAGAAGAATTGCAATCTATAAACAGTTATGCAGCGAAAGGATAAGGAGATAGAATTGTTAAACGAACGCTATGTAAATTGGAACAGCATAAACGAAGGAAATATATAGAAATTCATGTAGAAGGACGATGCAACATCACCTGAAGAGAAATTTATAAAAATTATGGATAAAATACAATGCACAAATGTTGAATATAAAATTTAAATGAACTCAAATTAAAATATTCCACTTCTAATATTTTATTAGTGAAATTGAAAAGTGAAGAAATAAGATAAGATCATACAAACCAGGCGATCATGGTGGCGCGAGCTAACACGATGATAAAAAGACTACTCGTCGCTTATTTTTTAATGAAAATTTATGTAGTGATTATAGACTCTTGTTTCATGAAGCAAGAAAAAGTAAAGCGTTAAATTACAAATACGTGTGGATAAAAAGGACGCATCTTTGTTAAAAAGGACGATACTAGAAAGCCGATGGTTATTAACATAACAAGTGATTTGGACAAAATGGCGAATTAGTTAAAATCAATTCTAAATTATATTAGCAATAAATGAAAATTTTATTTTATTTAATAATATTTGTAAATATTGAACTTGCAATAGGATAAGATTAAGTTTTATTCACTTTATAAAATTTATAGAAATTACGTTTATTTTATTTCATTATTATAAAATGAATTAAATTATTTAGAAACACTGTTTAATTTTAAAAACCATAAAATGGCTACTGTACAAAACATACAGGCACACAACATAGTACAATTTCAAAATTGCGTTAAAACATCGGAATGGACTGATTATATAAATAAAGATACTCACAGAAAACAATTATTAAACCTAATTCACCTGAATATAAGGTCACTAAAAAACATTACAACGAGTTAATAATAATCATTAATGAATGTAATTATGACATTATACTACTAACCGAAATCAACATTGCTGCACAGACGAGAATATATATCAGATCGACAACTATGAATGCGTAATGAAACATCGTAATAAGAAATTAGGTGGGGACTAGCAATGTATATAAAAAGAATTTCCTATAAAATACATAATATGAATACACAGGAATGTGAATGTATATATAACCATATATTTATAAGCATCAAATTTGAAATCATTCTTGTATATAGACCGCCAGAAAGAGTGTTAACAATTTCATACAGAGCTTGAAACGATATTAAGTAACAATGGTAGACAAGACAATGTTATATTAATTGGAGATATAAACATTAATTTATTTGATAATGAAAAATCAGTAACAGCTGAGTACGAAAATGTACTGTGCGGAAACGGATTCATTAGTGCAATTATGGATACAACGCGAGAAGAAATAAGGAGAACAATTAAAACAATCACCATTGATCACATATTTATACGTACCAAATACAAAACAATAAAATCCGCCGTGATCCAACACAAAATATCTGACCACTATCCTATTTGCCTCAGCATTGGAAACACAATTAATATGGAAAGCTGTACAACTACCAACATTAAAAAGAAGTATAATGAAAAAAAGGTAAAACAAAATATTAATCATATAAACTGGGACAAGCTAGAAGATAAAAATGTCAACAAATTTGCTAAAAACATTATAAAAACTTTTAATAGAATATACGACCAAAACAAAATAGTAACTAGGAAATATCAACGCAACAGAAGTGATGGAAAAGCATGGATTACTGACATACTTTACCGTAAAATAAAAGAAAGAGACAAAATGTTTAAGAAGTGGAAATCAAACCCTAATAACACCAATTATCATAATAACTACAAAAAGTTTCGAAATAAACTAAATAATGAAATCAAATGGACTAAGAACAAATATTTCCAACAAAGATTTACCGATAAGGCGAACAATCCTAAGGCAATGTGGAACGAGATTAATTATATCCTGACGAAAAAGAAAAGCAAAAATGTAGACGAAAAAATAATAAACAGTATGACTCCAATGTATAACAAAGAAGAAATTGTCTCCAACTTTGCCGAAATATTTCACAAACAAATAGTAGACCTAGTACAAAAACGTGAAAATTTAATGGTATCTGAAGAACAAAATGAAACCAGTATCTGCAACCTCTACATTCCACCAGCAAATGATGAGAAAATAGAAAATATCATACTAAAGCTAAAAATGAATAAATCTCCAGGAATCGATAACATTCGGGTAATAGATATCAAGAAGAATGCTAAAATATTCAAGCGACTAATGAGAAATTTGATAAACACATCACTAAAACAAGGTATTTTCCCGGATAGCTTAAAAACATCAATAATACGACCAATATTCAAGAAGAATAATCCCAAAGAATTTTCGAATTATAGACCTATCAGCATATTGCCAGTAATAGAGAAAATTTTGGAAATTTATGTTGTTAAACATTTAAATAGTTATCTAAAAGACAATAATTTGATCAATATTAATCAATACGGTTTCCAACAAAACAAAAGTACGGAACAAGCACTAGTAAGAGTCACAAACTATATAAATCAGCAACTAAATCATAACAAATATACTATCGCAATTTTCATTGACCTCTCGAAAGCCTTTGACACGGTGGACCACAGAATACTAATCGACAGCCTTAAGAAAATAGGAATCACTCAAAGCTACTGCAATGGTTTATAGTTATTTAAGAAACAGAAAGTACGTAGTAGCAGTCGACAACACTTACAGCGATGTAACAAATATTAATTATGGAGTGCCGTAGGGCAGTAATTTGGGCCCTGTAATGTTTTTAATTTATATCAATGAAATATTTAGCCAGACTGAACGAGCTGAAGTTTACATGTATGCTGACGATGGTATATTGCCTACTCACACCGTGACTTAACTATATGTGAGGAAGTAATACAGACAGAATTTAATAACGTGCGTAAATGGTTGCATAAACATAGTCTATTCATTAATCCGGAGAAAACTAAAACAATGTTATTCTCTACGTCCCATATGGATAACACTAAAAGAATTAAAATTATCATGCACAATAGCAACGGCCCGGCACACAAGAAAAACGGCAACTGTATGTGTGAAGAAATAGAGAATGTACACACCTTTACTTACCTTGGACTGACGATTGATTCCCGACTCAACTACAGCAAACATATAGAAAATGTTCACCTAAAAATAAAGCGCATATCTGGTTGTTATTATTTATTAAGTAGATACGCAAACAGGAAAACCATGATAATGGTTTACAAAGCTATAATAGAAGCCATTATAAGATACGCTGTCCGAGTATGGGGTTGCGCAGACGCCGTACACGTGAACAAGTTGACATCTTTACAGCATCGATTACTTAGGATGATTCCAGGCAGTAACAATTTAGATCGACAAACTATAATAAAAAACAAATACATTAACTCCTAGTGGGTACTATAAATATTTAAACATACTTACACATCATGAAAACGACGAATACAAAATACCACTAGACCATAATTACTAGACCAGAAGGACAACGTACGCTGTGCCATTTTATTTTAATAAGTACGGAAACGAACATTAGAATGTATGGTACCAATACTATATAACTCAATACCTATGGAAATAGTGAATGATCACCTACTATCCACCTATAAACAGAAAATTAGAGATTGGTTAACGCTACAAACTGATACATATTATAAACAAGTAATAATAATAATTACAAAACACAAACACACAACACAAGTATCACAAGTATTGTAATAATGATTACATTTCAGTGTAAAACATGTAGTTAGACTAATAATATTATATGTACAACTTTAAACATGAAATATGATAATGTAGAGATGTAAATAACTTACCTGTATAATAACGGAACCAACCGTTAAGTTAATATATAACTTGGTTGGACCAAAAATTATGTATAATTTTGAGAAAATAAACATTTCAAACATTTCAAACATCGCTCTCATCCAAAGCATCAACATAAAGGATTTTCCGGTTTGTTATACAATTCTGCGAATAAAGTTCTTTAGTGAATTCTGACGGTTGAATTGACAATTCTTTTTCCAACATCGCAATTTTTTATTTATTTTTATATATTTCATGTTCGTAAAGCGATCTTTTTAAACTATCCAATTAACCTGTCTCTTCTGTTTCTTTTCTTGTAGTTTTATCACGACTTTTCTTCTGATTCTTTTCTTTAACGGTTTATTCTTTTCTTCAATGTTTTTTTCGGTTTTGTGGTTATTAACAATTTCGTTACTACTATTTCTTCAGCTTCAACGATATCTGAACCATCAAAAACAGGGTTTTCCTTATCGATTGTTTCGAAAATTGTTTCGTCCAATTCATCAAATTTCACGCCGATACCACCGCCCGTTCCAGTTTTCAGTGCAAATCACGAGCAAACTTCCAAGCTTTATCTTGTTTTGCGAGATTTAGAGATTAACACTGCTCCTAAAGTTTTTACCACGCAAGTCCCTTTTGTTGAAACCTAACTTTAATTCGAAATTCGATAATACGACTTTATTATCATCCTTCTGGGGTTAGTTTATTACCGTTGGTTAATAATTACATGGACCATCGAAAATTAACTAGAGATGAGTAGTACGCCATTACTCAGTGGCTAGAAGCAACGGCAATTTTTGTAACGGCAAATCGTTCCGAAAAATTAAGGTACGTTTCAATTAATGGTGCGTCAAAAATGTAGGACCAATAATTCGACCTCCTAAAATACCGCACCAAACAACATAACCAGCCCTGATGTTGAATTTCTTGCATCCAACGAGGATTGGTTCTGGACCAATAATGCATTTATGAATTTACCACCATCACTGCGGAATTAAACTCGTCAGTCCACAAATTGCGATAACAGATGTTGATTATCTATGAGCATATTCGACAGCCAATAGCAGTAGTCTAACCGTTGCTCATAATCAGCTGTGAGTGATTGATGCAGGACTACATGGTATGGATGTAATCTAAATTAAAATTGAAGTTATGGTTTTTAATAGCTATAACTTTACTACTTTTAATAGCAAAACTTATCTTTCTAACCTGAACAGTAGTTTGTGTTAGTCCCAAATCATGAGCTATTGCTCTTGTGCTACTATGTGGATTAATTTCGATATATGCTAGAACGTTTATAACATTTTCTTCCGTTCGGGATCTGCGTGCTCTGTGAGTAACTGGGGATAATTGTTCTTGTAGCTTTAATCGTTGTGATAAGAGTAAAAGTCTCTTTTCGTAATGCCGTCTTTCTGGAAAACGCGCCATACAATCGTGCAGCAACAGTAGAATTCTGCATGCACTGAAATATACTGCAAGCATATCATATTCTTCCTGATTAGAGGGCATTTTGGCAAAAAATGTGGCAATAAGTCAAAGAAACTCGTATCACAATACACCGCATTTACCGCAAAACCGGAAGTAATTTTGTGAGGAAATTCAGGATAATATTTCCTTGACACTGACATTGATAAAATTTTTCTTGGTAAATCTCTTATGTTTTGGTCTGGTAGGTTATTGGATGTACTACAAATCGTTACCATGGATCTGAACTTAAAGTAGGTATAAAATTAAAACCAACAAAGATATCGATTTGAAATTTTCAGGGTATAGGAGAAATTTTATGCTTTTTCTGACTTAAATATAAAAATATACCATTCTATTTAATATTTTGAAGAAAATTGCTAAAATTTCAGCAATATTTGGCGTCCTCTAGCTGTTTGTTCGTTAATCAAACTTAACTTCATCAACGAATAGCGCAAGAAAAGACGTTTCCAACGAAATATTACTTTTAAAATTTTACTGGTTCCGACGATAATTACGTGTTTGTCTGATAACTTTGCAGTTACGGAAAATCTGTGAAGTTAGAAAAAACTTATACAAAATGGGTAAAGTGGTCCCAAAAATACAACTACGATATTTCCAATATACCTTTTCCTTAAGTTTCTGTTACTTATTAGACATTTTTAATTTACTACAGCAGTTACGCCACCTAACGGTCTATTTACAAACTTTAAAATTATTTCTAGCATTTTCTTGACCACATTTAAGAATTTTTTTGAAGTCGTAACAATAAGGTTTGGAATGCGTCCTTCCTTAAATTACAATGTGTGTATATCTGTGCTTTAACTATACTAAAAAATTCAATAGCAGTTTTACAAAACGTGATGTTACTTAATTTTTGTTTGTTTAATACCGAAATCGTTATTTTGCACTTCTTTACCGAAAAACAGCACCGTACCCTAATTTTTCTCAGTTTTGTTTTGTTGGAAACACTATTCTAAATGAATATTTGGCATGGATTTAATAACTTATTCAGTTCTTCTGCAAATAACGTTTAATCTATTTCTTGTATTATGTCATCTTTTGCTTTATTTTTTTGCCAA
Source organism: Vesta saturnalis (assembly GCA_036346205.1). Classification (NCBI taxonomy): domain Eukaryota; kingdom Metazoa; phylum Arthropoda; class Insecta; order Coleoptera; family Lampyridae; genus Vesta; species Vesta saturnalis. The sequence continues at coordinate 1,114,091 of JARFJB010000229.1, read as the reverse complement.
AATATACGGTAAATACATATATTATCAACTTAATTACAACTTTTAATATAATATATATTAAAATTATACTAAGGATTATAAATGCTATAACATCTAAATTTAAAATTTCGTATGTGTACATATCTCTGGCAGGAACATTTAGATAATCGACATTACCATACTTAGCACGTGCTTAATCCAAAATGTTGCTCTTTCTAAAGCACTTTGGGGATTACTTTTATATCTTTCAGAAATTTTCATTATATTACTTTTATAACTGAAAAAAATTGCTTTCAAAAACGGTATACAAGTCATACTTACATTGAATTTCCCATCAGCTCGGTGATGGCATCATGAACATTGCTAAATGTTAAATTCCGATAATCTAAGTTAAGGCCAATTTTCTTTTGAACCAATTTAGCTGCATTAACGTTTTGATCTATAAAAATTGGAAACCCAAGCATTGGTACTCCATGATACATTGCTTCCTGTGTTCCAAGTCCTCCACAGTGTGTTATAAATAGTTTAGTTTTTGGATGACCTATGAATTAAATACAATTTTTTTACTTCTAGCTTAACATTAAAACAATTACTTGTAAATAAGATTCATTTTAAATATATTCTATTTATAAACATTTGGTTCTGAAAATGTACAAGTTAAACATATTCTTTAGAAAAGGTCAGTGTAATTTTAAATATCGCGAACACTCTTTACAAACTGTATAAACACATTTACCTTTGATACAATTATCCTATCCGCTTTAATAAAAATTAAATTACTTTATTCAAGGGAATATTTGAATAACCTATTATAGTAAAGCCTTCTATACGTTATAATGCTAGGAGTCTTTGTTTAAGTTTAGCTAATAACGTAAAGAATGCGTTTTTTTAGCAAATACATACAAATTACTTGTACATATGTGAGATTCCATAATGAAATATGGCCCGAACCTCGCTCACATTCAAGAACATTCGACAACCCACAGGATAAAACGACATCCTGAAGAATTAAACATCAAGAAGACACCGGGGCCGGATGTCATTCCAAATCAATGAAATCCTACAAAAGGCGAACCAACCGCAGTCTATAATGCGATCCTACGATCGAGTACTCCGATCAGATGGCGAAAGCGAGCACGGTGATGATACCGAAACCGCGTAAAAACTCAACCCCAAATACAGACCCATCAACCTACTGCGACATGGGCAAAGTTTTTGGGCGGATCATCAAATGACTGCAAGAAAAATAGCAAATTACAAATTACCGGACGAACAATTCAGATTGAAAATCGACCACCAACTAATCCTCTTGTCGAAACGTCGCACGCAGGCTTCAATTAGAAGAAGCACACCGGCGGAATGTTCAGACATCGCAAAAGCGTTCGACAAAGTGTGGCACCACGGACTTAACAAAATGCTGGAGCAAGGAATATCGCTAAATAAAACTCACCCGCTCCTCGGACAAGTCGATAGACTTCTGCAGAGAGCGCCGGATGACCTCAAAGAATGGTATAAAAATGGCGCTTTCATTAAGAGGAGAGCGAAATCAACCCGCAACATTACCATGTTCGGCAAGACATACCGTGGAAAAATTCCATGAAATACCTAGGGCTGGTAATGAACAGAACGCTCCGATGGAAATCCCACGTAGACGACCAAAGATGCAAGAGACACGGGATGATAAAGAAACTCTATCCGTTAATAGGTAGAAACAACGTGCTGTCAACCGGCAACAAGCTGTTGATCTACAAAACGGTAGTCCGACCGACAATAATAAAACAACTACAGGTGGTACAAAATAAATATCTAATAATTGCAATAAATGCGCCGTGGTACGTAAGAAACGATCAAATACACGAAGACCTCAGGATATCCAGCTTAATGGAGTTCGCAAAAAAAACGCCGGAATCAACCTAGAAAAGGTACTAGTGGCACACCCCAACCAAGCTATAAAAGGAATACGCGACTTCGACATCCAAGATGAAATGAAGCACAAGAGGCCGAAAATCATCTTGAGAAACCAACAATAAATAAATGTATTAGTACATTTAATGCATTTGTACTTTATTGCAGGTACAGCGAATATACATTACCGTCATTAAAAAATCAACACTGCCAAGACATAGAGGGTTAGAACCCGAAATAGCCGCAAATAAATAACGATGCCCGATGACCGAAAGATGGCTGGATGTCGCAGGTTATCGTTAACAATTTTTGTTTAAATAATGTCACTGAACCATGCTTTGGATTAAGTGTACATATGAAATTTCGGAAAAAATACTTGTTACGCGAACCTATATAGATAAATGGCGTTGAGGAAAAGCTCTAAACTTTGACAACCTGTTGGACACACGATATTCTTAAACCAAATAAGGTATGACGTAAAGTTAAGAGTGTACGTATTTAGTGATTAACTTAAATCTTGGTAAACATGGAAACTGTACTACTATGAAAGTAAATGCTAACCGTTATTACATTATTACTTTAAATGCGTTGAAAATTATTTTCTATGTATGAAATGCAGCACGTGTTTATTGCATTTCTCTAGAAGGTTGTACCGCAAACTAGTAAAGGAAGATCTTCTCTACGTTCACGTTCCCATTTTACCGTACACAACTTCTGTCGTTAACAGATAATACAAGCACTACAATCGATTCTAAAAGACCTGCTGACCCTCTTCACCAGAATTCAAAGCTACGAAAATATCTACTTTAAAACACAGTACTGTTTTATCCGAAATAAATTGGTTCTGAAGACCAAACCTTTTTATCTTATTTGATCGAGCATTTACTGTAACGAAACAATAATTTCCATTACCGAAAAAAAATAACTTCTCAAAATTTTCCGCAATGGATGTATTTGACCGCCCGGTATATTTGTGTGATTTTTCTTTAAATGATTTTCATTATAATTACATAAATTCACAATTTTAATATATAAACATTTCCCATTTCATATAAAAATATTTCAGGTTCAAAAGACGAGTTTTCTTATCATATACGCCAAACGCGATATCTTTTGTTAGCACTATGGAAATTGAATAGAAAATGATTAATATATATATATATATATATATATATATATATATATATATATACTAGCATAGTGACTGCTAGTGTGAGTGCATATAACGAAACAAAAATTTCGGTTACCGAAAAAAAACTAATTTCTCAAAATTTTCCGCAATGGATGTATTTGACCGCCCGGTATATTTGTGTGATTTTACTTTAAATGATTTTCATTATAATTACATATATTCACAATTTTAATATATAAACATTTCCATTTCATATAAAAATATTTCAGGTTCAAAAGATGAGTTTTCTATCATATACGCCAAACGGATATCTTTTGTTAGCACTATGGAAACTGAATAGAAATTATTATATATATATATATATATATATATATATATATATATATATATATATATATATGTAGTGATCTAGTGTGAGTGTATATAACGAAACAAAAATTTCGGTTACCGAAAAAAACTAATTTCTCAAAATTTTCCGCAATGGATGTATTTGACCGCCCGGTATATTTGTGTGATTTTACTTTAAATGATTTTCATTATAATTACATATATTCACAATTTTAATATATAAACATTTCCCATTTCATATAAAAATATTTCAGGTTCAAAAGACGAATTTTCTTATCATATACGCTAAACGCGATATCTTTCGAAATTGAATAGAAAATGGTTCATATATATATATATATATATATATATATATATATATATATATATATATATATATATATAAATTAGTGACTGCTAGTGGAGTGCATATTTTTGGAAAAATTATCTTTAAATATAACATAATTAATCACCATTTCCTAATTTACGACCGGGTGTATAACGTTTGTTATCGCCTTGTACACAGGTACGTTGCATTTATTTTTCGATAATGTTTGAATATCTGATTTAATAATTTAATTTACATGAAAACTGAATTGTTATTTTCTTCGTTCAAATATTTAAACTGAGTTCTAGAACCCGCCTTTAATATTTTTTGTCACCATCCATTCCGTTTATCTACATTTCTAAAATAAATTACACTAAAGCTTTTCACTACTGTTTTAATCGACTCATAATTGTGAATAAAACTAAATTAATAGATCTGGCGCAATTTTTTTTACTGTTAAATTGAGTTAAAAATTGGTAACGAAGTTTAGTTATATGTCCAGTTTCCGAGTTTGATTTTTTTTTACCGTTTTTTCTCAAATTTTGTTTAATGAACTTAACTCGTTACATCTGTTTAAAAGAGTAATCGCTATAGTTGATATTCCAGCGATTTGGATCCACCATCGATATTTAATTGATATTTTAGTTGATACTTTGGATAGCTGTACATTAAGTTGTTTTGCCTACATTTCTTTTAAGCTCATCAATTACTAAATCGTATTTTTACATAATTGAATTGTTTTGTTTCTAATGATTTCGCAAATTTAGATTTGGTTTGAGTCGTGTAATTTTCAGTTACAGCTTAGGCTTTCGTTTTTGTGGAACGTTTTGTTACGGATTGAAGAATAAATTACGTTTCTTTTTGGATATTATTTTTGCACTGAGTATAAAACTAATAGCAATCTTTTTTTTATCTCCCTCCCCTATAATACCGAGATGATGGTTAATTAATTAGGCTAAATTAATTTCTAACGAAATGATTTTGTCTAGTGCAGAATTATTGGCACAAAGAGATCTGTTACCTATCCGCCTTCATTAGTTTATAGTCCGTTTAGGCAAACACGGCATCTTTTAGTTATAAGTTTTTTTTTCGAATTTAGTTTTAGTTTTATGCCGCCGTTGGCAATTATACATTTTCCTGATTTTGAGTTCATTCTTTTGATCACTGGAATCGTTAATTTTATATCGCCCAATATAATTTTTAGAATGATTAGCTGACTGTGGTATACAAAAGGTAATTACCAGGTAATTATTATCACTTTCTTTACCGTCTTGAATGCGTTTTTATTTATGGTTTGGTATATATTTTTTTAGAAATTTAGTTTTAGTCTTTCTGCCACCGTTGGCGAAAAGTTATTTTGTAAATTGACATCGCCAAACACTATAGCGTGTTTTTTTCAGCTGCCCTAATAATTGGGTAATTTTTTTCAGTATTATTTTTTGCCTGAACAATATTAATTTTATTTGTTACCGTTAAATGCCATAACGACATTAAATTATTTTTTGTGTGCCGCAACCGAGGTATTTATTCATTTTCTTGCCGTTTGGCAAATCGTTGTTGCCCTTTACAACGTATACGAGTTACATTTTTGTGACCGAATATCTTTTTAATGCATACTACCAGCACTGCGCATTTCCACATCAACAGCGATAGAGGTCTTAGGCATCGGCACCGATCTAAATATTCAAAAACCCTGGTAGTCCGACGTCTTCACTGACGCTACTTGGACCGCTTTTGCCATTTATATCATCATTTACCAGATTGGCGTTCGATAACCCGATTATACCGCGATAGTCCAACCGCAGTTCACCGCCCGTCTCGGACAATTTTGATTACAACTGACCGTCCACCGAAGGTAAATGCGTTATAAATTTGGCGCCGAGCATATTTAAAGAGATTTATACCGGTGTTTAAATAAAAATCGTTTTGTTCAAAATTTACTCATAGAACTACCACCATATCGAGCTACGACGAAGTCTGCCGATCGCGAACAGACGCGGCGATATTACCGGAAATCAACATGGATAACGAGTTACCAATGAACTACCAGTTGAGGAGGACCCCAGAAGACGAACGCGTTAGCTGGATATACCGCCTGCGTAAACCCGAACTGGGAGTTAGCAAAGTTCGGTTTGTCCGTAGAAGGCAACCAAAATTACGTCGTGCCTTAGCCAGTACATCCGAAATGGGACTTGCCCACCGACCGTGATCGCTACCACTACCCCGTTTATACCGGTAACCATCAAGCATAACGTCGATTTTAATGCAACCTCCTGTTACGACTCATCCATTGGCTGCCCTAACAACGTTTATTGCACCGTAACAAATACGATAACCACGCCCCATAACGACATTACCGCCACGGTTTGGTCAATGAAAACGCCAAAACCGCCGGACCACAACCGGTCAACAACCGTTGAGGCAACACAGCCGCCGCGGTACCCCAACCGAGAATCGAAACTCGGGATGGAACGTCGAGTTTGACGGTACCACAGATTCAGTCTGGTTTTAGAACGAATGGACGAATAAGCGAGCGTTACGGTTCCCTGGATAATTTAATCATTATTTTACCGGCTTACTTACCGGTAACGCGCTGTCCTGGTACCGCAAAACGAATACCGCTTAGGACTGGAACACGTTCTGATTTCGACTACCCATTAACCTGGAACCGAAATCAGCCGCCGCGTACATAAGCGCAACGAACCGGTAATGACATTCATTAACGAGTTGAATTAATCCGGCGACACATGTCTGCCGAGCAAAGTTATATTGGTTACACCGGAATTTACCGAATACCGAATACGACGCCGCCGATTTCCAGTCTGTTGCCGAGTTCATACAAATAGTACGCAATCGCAATAACTCCAACTAGAGATTGCAAGCTCACGACGTTCTCCGATTGCCTTGCAGAATTTCCAGCGACCTGCAATTACCGGCCGCCCAATCTAATACAGGCCCCAATTTTCTACCGAACATATACAATAATGCATCATCCGGATGCCAAATCCCAAAGTTTTGGCAGGCCAACTTATACCACTTCACATAGGGCACCAGAAATCTGGATCACAACCATCTGCCCTAAACAAAGGGAAGCGGCAACTTTCTATTCCACCGGAATGCTAGAGGTGTGGCCAGAGATGTCCGGACACAGTGCCGAAACGTCCGTATTCTATTCCGTTGGGCAGGCGTAACATTTTGTCACGTGACTGTCCATGCGACCGGCCGGAAACGACCGGTGAAGGCTTCCGCTTGGGTCTCTCCATTGTAACCGTTTATATCGCCCAACAACCTTTCACAGCGTTGTTGATACCGGATCCGCTATTTTTGGTGACAAACCTGTTTTATTCGACTCGGCTATTCTTAAACAACCGGTATACAACCATGTTATTATTGCAACCTTCTTTCCATTAAGGTCGAAATACCGAAATCCGGCACTTGATACATCATGTTCCGTCGCTATGTTACGACGACTCGGGATGGACTTTTGGCAAGGACTAGTTTTCATTTTAAATCCGGAAACCTTTCTTGAAAACCGACTTGAAACCAAAAACGAACACCGACGAATAACGACTGTTACGCCATCACTTGACAGCTATTGAAGAAAATCAGCTGCACAGATTTCTGAATATCGAACTCGAAATTCAAACAACACAAGGCTACCAATTTGGTAGAACATTATCCGTCTACTACCAAGCAACGATACCGTCCCTCAACCCGAAAATCAAAACCTCGTAAACGAATAGGTCGACCGTATGATAAAAAAATATAATTGAACCGCGGACAGCCCGTGGAACTCACCGAACGTCATCGCAAAAAAATATGGCAAAGCACATTTTGCATCGACTTCGAAAGATTAATGAAATATCCGTAAAGATGCCATACCTTTTATCCATCACATTACACTACGTCACGCGATGCCGTTTGGCCTTCACTACGCACGCCACTTCCAGCGGCTATTAGACCACTTATGGGCCTAATGGAACCGTACCTTTGCGTACATGGACGATATTATTGTGTTAGGGAAACTTTTGACGAACACTTACCAAATTTAAAGAAGTGTTTCGCAGGCTAAGAGCAGCTAATCTCCGTATAAATCTGACAAATGTCATTTCCTAAGGCATTAAAATATTTGGGTCACGTAGTCATGGCGGCGGAATAGAAACAGATCCTGACAAAGTTGCTGCTTATCAAACCCACACAACGTCCGAATTACCAGGTTTAGGGATGTCATCCTAGTATCGCCGTTTTATGAACTTCTAAAACCGTACTGCTAACCAAGCAAGCTCCTACAAAGACGTTCGCTGGAAATGGTCAACGAGCAGACCACTGCAATTTCAATCTTTGTCCTGCAAACCGACGCATCCGAAAGTGGTTTGCCGTAACTCAAACCATAATGGCGATGATCATGTAATTGCGTATGCCAGCGACTTGAGATCCTCGAACGTAATATTCCGTAACCGAAAAGAATGCCTTGCCACAGTTTTCGGCATTGATAAAATGACTATCTCGGGATATCACTTTACAGTTATAACCGACCATTAATAACCTGGCCCCATTCCATAAAAGTCCAGCTGGTCACCTTGCAAGGTGAAGTATTTTCCTACAACAATTTGATTTTGAAATTAAATATCGAAAGGGTGATGAACCTGTGTCGATGTTATACCGTGACTCGCTTATACCGAAAATGAAATCTTTGTATAAGTAGTGCAATTGGTATACTCAAAACTGTATGAAGTTCTTTACTTCCAGAACTCATTAAATTTTTAACTTTCACTTTTACTTTCACCAAAAAACAATGGTAATACGTTATATTAATAATACTGTTCGTAGTCGACCGCTGGTGATGATAGCGTATCAAAACGCGTTCGGTGTTTTTTAATTTTGTGTAGTGTGTATTTTTGTTTTTTGTATGAGTTAACATCATGACCATCTGCCGGATTACTGTATCAGAGAAGGCGGACTTTACCGTCATTTACTACGAATTTAATAACCGACCCTGGAAATGGTTAACCGGCCGTGTTTTCAACGAGAATTACGATTCTCACCGCTGGTCATTTGGGTCACTAAAACCATATTCTAGAACGGTATTATTGACCAGAAATGGTCAATAGAGACATCAACACCTATGCCGAAACTGTCCACTCTGCCAACAATGCAAAGTCTCAGCAGAAACCGCGGGGCAGAAAGGTATCCGAACCGTTTACCCTGGGACATAGTTAGCTCCGACATCTAGGACTTTTGATCATCCAAAGGTCATTCTTATCTAGCCGTTTTTCAAGACCGTTTTACAATGTGGTAGTTGCCAAACCCTAAGGAAAGTAACGCTCTACCATCTCAGACGGTTTATACGCCGATGTTATTACAAGTTCTGTACACCACGTGAGGTACTAACCGAATGGACGCAGTATGATAGCCGTGCTTAACATTGATCCACAACCGATATAGTTGTACACCCGCAAGCGAAGTCGAAATGGCGAGTAAGCACGGCCGTACAGGAATCGACCGTATTTACTCCCGCTTCTTGAACTTCGGTCGCGAACTAGAACTTCCGGGAAGCAAACTCTGACGAGACAAACGCCGGAAACGTTGTTCCTGGTCACAGTCGCCGATTAAGTCATACACTAAACAGGAAGGTCACTACAATCTACGACGCCGCGAATGGAAACCGCACCTGGGAGACCGCCTACTACATAAGGAACATTGCATTTGACAGGGCGTCGCAGCCAAGCTTACGGTACTCCTGACCATATAAGTCTGGTCCTGTGTCTTTACTTTAAAACCGAAAACCACAAATTAACCTGGATACACGTCAAGGACTAAAGCTCTACCACCGCTATGAGAACTAACGGACCGTCTCATTAACGTTTATTTAGATTACCGCCGACACCGAGGTACCAACAGAAAAAGCTACGCTTTTTCTTTCGAAGAACGACGGTGTAATTCTAATTTTCCACAAACTCGCATAATGGATATATTTGACCGCCCGGTATATTTGTGATTAATTTCAAAATTAATTGATTGAATAAATTCTTACATAATAACCTAGATACAGCTTTATCAAATAAAAAAAAATCAAGATGCAGTGATATTACTTTAAATGATTTTCAATTATAATTACATAATTCACAATTTTAATATATAAACATTTCCTTCACATATAAATATTTCAGGCGAGTTTTAAGACGAGTTTATCATATGCCAAAGATACATTGTTGCTCTTGAAATTGAATCGAAAATGATTATATATATATATATATATATATATATATATATGTATATTTTGTTGTTTTATTAAACTTTACTTACAATCTGTCCTTATAGGACAATAAGTAATTCGAGGGCAAGCATGGGATCTCGCTTATTATAAGAGATAGGATATAGGTTTAAATTCGGCACTTTTGCTAAATTCGATGCCGAGTAATAATCTGAAAAGAAATTTGAGCTAACTCGAATGGATTTGGTTTTATGCTCAAAAACTAAAAATTTCGATTTTCGTTTTTCGCGTTTGGCCACCTTATTATTAGGAATTTTCAAAATTCGATTAAACATTATTAAGCACCTTTTTACGCACAATACTAATACGGTATTAAAATATTATGTGACGTTTCGTTTATTCTGAACCATCATCAGGTTTATTTTTCTTATGGGGTTAAGATATTTTTATGTCGTTGGATGGAGATGTTATGCTGATTTTAGCAATATATAACACTTTATGGTTTGATCGACTGCGAACTAAAATAATGGAAAAATATGAAGAACAAGATTCCGCCTTCTTGGATCCAGAAGGAATAGTTAGAACATCCAAAAATATAAACAGTTAAACAATTTAAAAACATTAACAAACAACTCAAACAAGTATGTCTATGTAACACGGTCATAATAGCGACAACGCAAATTTATCGATAGGTAACAACAAAATAATTACACAGACAAACAAACAAAATTATTATAATAAATGTTCGAACAAGTTTCCTCCTTCTTGAATACAGTAACGAATTCTTCTTCTACAATTGTTTACGCTTCTTTGAATGGTTCGCCTGGGAATTTGACGAAGTTCATTAACAACCCTATTCTGGAGTTCTTCTATATTTTGCGGTGGCGTCTTTATATCATATTTTTAAATAGCCCCAGAGGAAGTAATCTAAAGGGGTTAAATCTGGACTTCTTGCTGGCCACCTAAGTGGTCCCCTATTTCCCATCCATTTATCAGGAAATTCGCCGTTAAGATATTCACTTATTATCGCAGCATTATGAGGAGGAGCTCCGTCCATTTGCCACCAGAGAGTCCATCTTTCGTTTAGCGGAACATCATCCAAAAGGTCTGATATTTCGTGTGTTAGAAATGCGAGGTAGCGTTGAGACGTTAGGATACCTTCGTAAATAATGGCCAAGGAGCCTATCCTTCCAGATTCCAACCCACATTAAAACCGGTGGCCTTGTCCTCCCATGCTTGTTAATTCGTGGATTTTCAACGGACCAGTAGTGCTCGTTATTACGATTAAACATTATTAGTGGAAAAATTGCACTCATCCGCCAAATTATTTGATTGAGAAAGTTGCAATTTTCAGCATTTGGTATTGTTGGTTACAAGAATCCAACCGTCTCATTCGTCCCAGGGAAGAGTTGACTAACGTAACTTAAATGGTTTATAACGGTGTTGTTTAACACTGCCAAACTGTCGTTTTGGCACTTCGATAGTTTGTCTATTTCTCTGGAATGTTAATTTTAAAAAATTTCTGGTTTGGTTGCTGTCTGGATATTCCTCTAAATTCTTTGTTCTGCTCTGACACTATTTCTATTGCAGCTATAAATATCCTTATCATGTCTCGTTTTCTGAATTTGAAAACATTCTAAAGAAACTTGCAAATTTTAAAGCACTAACACGAAGGATCTTGCAGTTATTACCCTTTTAATTAGAAATGACATGCAAAAGCCAACTCCTGAGTTTTGTTTGATTCATGGGTATCGTGATAATGTAATATTTAGTTTTTAATTTAAGAGTATTTTAGTTCGCAGTCGATCAAACCATGAAGTGTTATATATTGCTAAAATCAGCATAACATTCTCCATCCAACGCCTAAAAATAGTCTTAACCCCGATAAGAAAAATAAACCTGATGATGGTTCAGAATAAACAAAACGTCGCTATATTTTTAATACCGTATTAGTATTGTGCGTAAAAGTTGCCTTAATATGTTTAATCGAATTTTGAAAATTCCTAATAATAAGGTGGAAACGCGAAAACGAAAATCGAAATTTTAGTTTTTGAGCATAAAACCAAATCCATTCGAGTTAGCTCAAATTTCTTTTCAGATTATTACTCGGCATCGAATTTAGAAAGTGCCGAATTTAAACTTTATTATCTTTATTGCGAGATCCCCATGCTTGCCCTCAATTTGGGACAGCCTGTACATAAGACAATAAACAGTAAACAAGTTGTAGGTAAACTTCCAATGAATCAATCTTTAAATTATATCACTTAAAATTAGAGAACAATATATTAAAAAGACACAAAAGTAATCCTAAACGAATCTGTCTAGAGACTCTGGTTGAAACATGTGCATGTGTCTGTGTGGTGGTTGTGCTGTTGTCTGTGTTGTGTGCTTGTGTCTGTGTGTCTGTGTGTTGTGTGTCTGTGTCTTGTGTGTGTGTTTGTGGTGTGTTTGTGGTTGTTGTGTGTTGTGGTTGGTGTGTGGTGTTTGTGTTGTGTTTGTGTGTGTGTTTGTGGTTGTATGTGGTTGTGAGTTGTGGGTGTGTGGTGTTGTGTGGTTGTGGTGTGTGTTGGTGTTAGGTTGTGTGGTTGGTGTGTATTTTGGTTGTGGTGTTGGTTGTGTTTTGTTTGATTGGTTGTGTGTTGTGTGAGTGTCGTGCTGTGTGTGTTGTGCGTGTTGTGTGCGTGTCGGTTTGGTTGTTGTGTGTTGTGTGTGATTGTTTGTGTTGTGTGGTTGTGTTGTGTGCTGTGTGTTGTGTGTCTGTGTTCTGGGTTGTTGTGTGTGTTTGTGTGTGTGTTGGTGTTGTGTGTTGTGTGTGTGGTTGTGTGTGTGTGTTGTGTTGGTGTCGTGGTCTGTGTGTTGTGTGCTGTGTTGTTTGTGGTTTGGTCTGGTGTGTTGGTGTGTGTTGTGTGTGTGTGGTTGTGTGTGTGTGTGTGTTTTGTGGTGTGGTGTGGCTGTGTGTTGTGTATGTGTGGTGTGCGTGTGTTGGTGTGGTTGTGGTCTGTGTCGTGTGTGTTTGTGTGTGGGTGTTGTGTCTGAGTTTGTTGTTGTTATGTGTGGTGTTGGTTTGTTGTGTGTGTGTGTGTGTGGTTGTGTATGTGGTGTGGAGTGTGTGGTTGTGGTGTGTGTGTGTGTGTGTGTGTGGTGTGTGGTTGTGTGTGTGTGAGTGTGTGGTGTGTGTGTGTGTGTGAGGTTGTGGAGTGTGTGGTTTGTGTGTGTGTTGTGTGGTGGTTGTGTGTTGATGTGTATGTGTGGTGTGTGTGTGTGGTGTGTGGTGTTGAGTGTGATGTGGTATTGAGTGTGTGTTGGGTTGTGTGGTTGTGTTGTGTGTGGTGTTGTGATTGGTGTGTGATGTGTGTGTGTGTGTGTGTGTGTTTAGTGTGTGTGTGTGTCTGTGAGTTGTGTGTGTGAGTGTGTGAGTGTGAGTGTGTGTGTGTGTGTGTGAGTGTGTTGTGGTGTGTGTGTGTGTGAGTGTGTGTGTAGTGTGTGTGTGTGTGAGTGTGTGAGTGTGTGAGTGTGTGTGTGTGTGTGAGTGTGTGAGTGTGTGAGTGTGTGTTGTGTTTGTGAGTGTGTGGTGTGAGTTGTGTGGAGTGTGTGAGTGTGTGAGTGTGTGAGTTGTGAGTGTGTGAGTGTGTGTGTGGTGTGTGTGTTGTGGTGTTGTGAGTGTTGTGTGAGTGTTTGAGTGTGTGTGTGTGTGGAGTGTGTGGTGTGTGTGTGTGTGTGTGTGGTGGTGTGTGATGTGGTGTGTGGGTGTGGTGTGTGAGTGTGTGGTTGTCTGTGTGTGAGTGTGTGTTGGAGTGTGTGGTGTGTGAGTGTGTGTGTGTGAGTGTGTGTAGTGTGTGTAGTGTGTGGTGTGTTGTGTGTGTAGTGTGTGAGTGTTGTGTCTGGTGTGAGTGTGTGAGTGTGTGAGTGTGTGAGTGTGTGTGTGTGAGTGTGTGGTGTGTGAGTGTGTGTGTGGTGTGTGTGTGAGTGTGTGAGTGTGTGAGTGTGTGAGTGTGTGTGTGTGTGGTGTGTGGTGTGTGTGGTGTGTGAGTGTGTGAGTGTGAGTGTGTGAGGTGTGAGTGTGTAGTGTGTGGTGTGTGAGTGTGTGAGTGTGTGGTTTGTGTGTGTGAGTGTGTGTGATGTGTGAGTGTGTGAGTGTGTGAGTGTGTGAGTGTGTGATGTGTGAGTGTGTGAGTGTGTGAGTGTGTGAGTGTGAGTGTGTGAGTGTGTGAGTGTTATGTAGTGTGTGTGTGGTGTGAGTGTGAGTGTGAGTGTGAGTGTGTGATGTGTGTGAGTGTGTGGTTGTGAGTGTGTGTGTGTGTTGTGAGTGTGTGAGTTGTGGGTGTGAGTGTGAGTGTGTGAGTGTGTGAGTGTGTGTGTGGGTGTGTGAGTATGTGAGTGTGTGAGTGTGTGTGAGTGTGTGAGTGTGTGGTGTGTGAGTTGGTGTGGTGAGTGTGTGTGTGTGTGAGTGTGTGAGTGTGTGAGTGTGTGAGTGTGTGGTGTGTGAGTGTGTGTGGAGTGTGTGAGTGTGTGAGGGTGTGAGTGTGAGTGTGTGTGTGTGTGTGTGTGTGCGTGTGTGAGTGTGTGAGAGAGTGTGAGTGTGTGAGTGTGTGAGTGTGTGAGTGTGTGAGTGTGTGAGTGTGTGAGTGTGTGGTGTGAGGTGTGTGTTGAGGTGTGAGGTGTGAGTGTGTGAGTGTGTGAGTGTGTGAGTGTGTGTGTGAGTGTGTGAGTGTGTGAGTGTGTGAGTGTGAGAGTGTGTGTGTGTGTGAGTGTGTGAGTGTGAGTGTGTGAGTGTGTGAGTGTGTAGTGTGTGAGTGTGTGAGTGTGTGAGTGTGTGAGTGTGAGAGTGTGTGAGTGTGAGTGTGTGAGTGTGTGAGTGTGAGTGTGTGAGTGTGAGTGTGATGTGTGTGGTGTGAGTGTGTGTGTTGTGTGAGTGTGGTGTGTGAGTGTGTGAGTGTGTGAGTGTGTGAGTGTGAGGTGTGAGTGTGTGAGTTGTGGTGTTGTGTGTGTGAGTGTGTGTGAGTGTGTGAGTGTGGAGTGTGTGAGTGTGAGTGTGAGTGTGATGTGTTGAGTGTTGTGAGTGTGTGAGTGTGTGGTGTGTGTGTGTGTGTGTGTGTGTGGAGTGTGTGATGTGTGTGAGGTGTGTGTTGAGTGTGTGAGTGTGTGAGTGTGTGTGTGAGTGTGTGAGTGTGTGAGTGTGTGAGTGTGAGTGTGTGTGTGAGTGTGGTGAGTGAGTGTGTGAGTGTGAGTGTGTGAATGTGTGAGTGTGAGTGTGTGTGTGTGTGTAGTGTGTGAGTGTGAGTGTGAGTGTGTGTGTGAGTGTGCGTGTGTGTGAGTGTGTGAGAGTGTGAGTGTGTGAGTGTGAGTGTGGGAGTGTGTGTGTGTGTGAGTGTGAGTGTGAGTGTGAGTGTGAGTGTGAGTGTGAGTGTGTGTGTGAGTGTGTGTGTGAGTGTGTGTGTGTGTAGTGTGTGAGTGTGTGTGTGTGTGTGTGTGTGTGTGTGTGTGAGTGTGGTGTGTGGTGTGTGTGGTGTGTGTGTGAGTGTGTGAGTGTGTGTGTGAGTGTGTGATGTGTGTGAGTGTGTGAGTGTCTGAGTGTGTGAGTGTGTAGTGTGTGAGTGTGTGAGTGTGTGAGTGTGTGTGTGTGTGATGTGTGTGGTGTGTGTGTGTGTGAGTGTGTGTGTGTGTGAGTGTGTGAGTGTGTGAGTGTGAGTGTGTGAGTGTGTGAGTGTGTGTGTGTGTGTGGTGTGATGTGTGGTGTGTGAGTGTGTGTGGTGTGTGAGGAGGTGTATGTGAGGTGTGTGTGAGTGTGTGATGTGTGTGTGTGTGAGTGTGTGAGTGTGAGTGTGATGTGTGTGTGTGAGTGTGTGAGTGTGTGAGTGTGGTGTGAGTGTGTGAGGTTGAGTGTGTGAGGTGTATGTGTGAGTGTGTAGTGTGTAGTGTGTGAGTGTGTGAGTGTGATGTGTGTGTGAGTGTGGTGTGAGTGTGGTGTGTGAGTGTGTGAGTGTGTGGTGTGTGGGTGTTGGGTGTGTGGTGTGTGAGTGTGGTGTGTGTCTGTGTGTTGTGTGTGTGTGAGTGTGAGTTGTGAGTGTGGTGTGTGTGTGTGAGTGTGTGTGTGGTGTGTTGAGTGTGTGATGCGTGTGTGGTGTGAGTGTGTGAGTGTGTGTGTGTGTGGTGTGTGAGTGTGTGTGTGTGTGAGTGTGTGAGTGTGTGTGGAGGTGGTTGTGAGTGTGTGAGTGTGTGAGTGTGTGTGAGTGTTGAGTGTGTGAGTTGTGAGTGTGTGTGAGTGTGTGAGTGTGTGTGAGTGTGTGTGTGTGAGTGTGTGAGTGTGGTGTGTGAGGTGTGTGTAGTGTGTGAGTGTGGTGTGTGGTGTGGAGTGTGGTGTGTGTGTGAGTGTGTGAGTGTGTGAGTGTGTGAGTGTGTGTGAGTGTGTGAGTGTGTGAGGTGTGAGTGTGTGAGTGTGTGAGTGTGTGAGTGTGTGAGTGTTGAGTGTGTGAGTGTGTGTGTGAGTGTGTGTGTGTAGTAGTGTGTGTGTGTGTGTGTGTGTGAGTGTGTGGAGTGTGTGAGTGTGTGAGTGTGTGAGTGTGAGTGTGTGAGTGTGTGAGTGTGTGATGTGGAGGTGTGAGTGTGAGTGTGTGATGTGAGTGTGAGTGTGTGAGTGTGTGAGTGTGAGGTGTGAGTGTGTGTGGAGTGTGTGTGTGTGAGTGTGTGTGTAAGTGTGTGAGTGTGTGAGTGTGGAGTGTGTGAGTGTGTGAGTGTGTGAGTGTGAGTGTGGAGTGTGTGAGTGTGTGAGTGGTGAGTGTGTGAGGTGTGAGTGTGTGAGTGTGTGGAGTGTGTGAGTGGTGTGAGTGTGTGAGTGTGTGAGTGTGTGAGTGGTGAGTGTGTGAGGAGTGTGAGTGTGAGGTGTGAGTGTGAGTGTGTGAGTGTGTGAGTGTGTGAGTGTGTGAGTGTGTGAGTGTGTGAGTGTGAGTGTGTGAGTGTGTGTGTGAGTGTGTGAGTGTGAGTGAGTGTGAGTGTGTGAGTGTGAGGTGTGAGTGTGAGTGTGTGAGTGTGAGTGTGGTGTGTGATGTGTGTGAGTGTGAGGTGTGAGGTGTGTGAGTGTGTGAGGTGATGTGTGAGGTGTGAGTGTGGGTGGAGTGTGAGTGTGATAGTGGTGTGTGTGAGTGTGGTGTGAGGTGGAGTGTGGAGGTGGTAGTTGTGAGGTGTGTGGTGTGTGAGTGTGAGTGGGTGTGAGTGTGAGTGTGTGAGGTGTGTGAGTGTGTGAGTGTGTGAGTGTGTGTGTGAGTGTGTGAGTGTATGAGTGTGGTGTGTGTGAGTGTGTGTGTGTGTGTGTGTGTGTGTGTGTGTGTGTGTGTGTGTGTGTGTGTGTGTGTGTGTGTGTGTGTGTGTGTGTGTGTGCGTGTGTGTGTGTGTGCGTGTGTGTGAGTGTGTGTGTGTGTGTGTGTGTGCGTGCGCGCGCGTGGGTGAATTGGTGTTTCAACAGTCCGGTGCATTTCCCTCGTCCCTTTTTTTAATGCACATGGCCTTTGACCATTAATGAAAAGACTCTTTCAGGATGTCCAGATATCCAACAGAATGGTGGATTTATTAAGGCCAGGGATCAACAAATTACAAAAACAGATACTGATACTAGTTAGTCACTGTCACCATTTGCCCATTAACGAGTTTAATTAGAAGTCAAAATGGAACACGTTGCGTGTTGTTTAAAATTGTGTCTTTTTAGTACTTACCCAGAATATCGTTCTGTGGTAACCATTTCTTCATAATCACATTTTTCGGTAAATTATTTATTTTTCTAGAGTTGTACTTCCAAATCACAACTTGCTTTAATTTTGCAAATACGCTTAATAGTAAAGCTGTTCCAGTATCTTTAAATATGCCAGAATCAACATTAGTACCCATGGAAAAGAAAATTATCCCATGCTTGGCTTGGTTATAAATTAATTCAAGTTCCTAAATTTGCATATCTATTAAACTTAAAACGTAAAGTGGAATGCGTACTTTCGGTAAGCGCTCTCGGGGTTTTATGTGAAGTCCTCCTACTGGAATAACGTTAGGTGCTAAAGCAATTGGATAATCAAACACTGGGTCAATGTTTACTAGAAATAAGCTAATGTTCCTTTCGATTTGTTCGAGCGTTGATGTTGCACTTTCACCAAAAACCATTTGTGTATATTTGTTTTGGTTGGGACTTGTAATATATTTATACGTCATAACATCTAACCATATATACATTAAATTCATCAATCTTTCCTTAAAATTCATTTGGTTTGTAAATTGTGTAGAATGATATGGCATGTATGACGTATACAGGGGATTTCCAATATTAAGCGATAAATGTGGTGCTAAAGTAAATGCAGTAACTCCTATTACCGGTGGATTGTTAAATCTGGGTATTAAACTATATAAACATACAGGGTAAGTAATATCAAAAATGATTAAATCAAATTTAAAGTTTTTTGGATAGTCCATTAACGTTTTAAAACCGTTGGTTTTAAAATCATACCGACATACGTCCTCCGCGTATTTAATATTTTGTAGTATCACTTTAAGTATGTTAGGTTCCAACATATATTCTTCTATACCAAACTGGTTTCTTAAATAATCATAAAAACCTAAAAAAACCGTATTGTCTTATAATCTAATCCCTATCTCTCATTACAAACCTTCCATTGTAATTACTGCATAATTCTTTACTGTTTCACTTGAACTATCAATATCATGAGTTGCTATAGTTACGTTGTGGCCTGTTTTTACTAATTCCATTGATAAAGCTTTATTCCATATATAATGACTCGGAGATGGTAAAGGGGCAATAAATAATATATTCGCACAATAACCACCACTTAATAATACCGCACAAAAATACGTTAGTTGAATCACCATAGTGTTAACAGTGAATTCAGTAAAATCTTGAATTATCTAAAAACATGACAAGTGGCCAGAATTCGATAAGTTAAGAACACGATTATCTTAATACTTCTGATAAAGCTAATATACGTTTTTCTAATATAAATTGAGCATTATTTTTCTGTAAGTGCCTCCGTACAGAAAACGTGATTATTGGTTGGTATTCCCCTGAGCGTTCTGGTAGGTTTGAAGGCACTGCGTATTTTGTATTTGGGCCTATCCTTTGTGTTTTGCCTGAGGTACCTTGTATATATGGTATTATCGCTGTACATTTAAGTTCTTCTATTCCGGTGACCCTTTCCCTGTTTAGGTTAGGTATTTGATCGGGGTAACAATTTTCTTTGAGTGTTTTAGCGATATTTTCTTTTGATTTCTTCAGGTCCTCTTGTTTTGGGCATATTGTTTTCGCTCTATCTTATAAGCATTTTTCCAAGCCTAACTTCACGCTAATGTAGAGATTGGAGTTGTAGTGAAGGTACCTCCCCGTGTGGGTAGGTTTTCTGTACACTTATCGTGAAAGTGTTGTCATTCCTGTATACACGTACATCCAGGAATGGCAGTTTTTGTTCCGACTCCAACTGCGTTGTAAATTTTGTGGAGGGTGCACGGCTATTTCGGTGATCTAGGAATTCATCTAGCTTATGCTTGCCGTGTTGTCAA
This sequence comes from Vesta saturnalis, assembly GCA_036346205.1. Taxonomy (NCBI): domain Eukaryota; kingdom Metazoa; phylum Arthropoda; class Insecta; order Coleoptera; family Lampyridae; genus Vesta; species Vesta saturnalis. The sequence continues at coordinate 1,094,660 of JARFJB010000229.1, read as the reverse complement.
ACTACGAAAGCCACTTCCTTGGTCTTCCATATATGTATATATATATATATATATATATATATATATATATATATATATATATATATATATATATATATATATATATATTCTCTATGGGTTACAGTGGGGAACCCATCGCCATTTCAAACTCTTGTTGGTAGAATTTGTGTTCTTCTTGAAAATATGTAGTTCTAATGCATATTGTGAGAAGTTCCATTGTGTTTACCGAGAATTGCGTGCGTTGGTCTAACGTAGTAAGTGCCTTATCGGTGGGCACATTTATGAATAGGCTCACGATGTCGAAGCTTACCAGTATTTCTTCGTGGTTTGGTTGGGAGTTTCTTATGGTTTCCACGAAATGCTGCGTATTTTTGACCATAGACTCAGTTTTTCCCGATAATGGTGTGATGATGCCCAGCACATAGTGTGCTAAAAGGCGACAATGCGAATTTCTCGAGCTCACAATTGGTCTCAGAGGAATTTCTTGCTTATAGATCTTTGGTAGGCCGTACAGATACGGAGGTTTGCTGTTGTGTGGGGTAAGTCTAATTTTCTGGTAATCGGAGAATTCTCCCTTAGGTTTTACCTTCGTCAGGTATATCCGTCTTTCACCTGATGGTGTAGGATCTTTTGGAATTTGTTTGTACTCGCCCCCATCCAGTAGTTCTTGGATCTTACTCTTGTAAGTGTCCATACCCATACCACGGTCGCGTTCCCTTTGTCTGTCGTGAGAATTTTGATCGATGGGAAATGACCGCTTTCCTTACTAGGTTAGAGAGGTTAGGTTTAGTTCGCCTAGATGAATCTAAGACTGAACTAACCTTACTTCTGTATTATTCAGCTTGTTCAGGATCTGATTTCATAGATGTTTCTTCATCTGCAATCATTAAATCTACTTTCGGAATATGTGTGATCGCATAGTTCAAGCCTTTGTACAGAACCTTTATTTCGTTATCGTTCAACTGTCGTTTATAAATGTTTATAACAGTGTTTTCGCGATTGATGTTGGTTGGTTCTTCCTTCTCCTTCAGTTCCTTGTGTATGGCCTTGGTCTTTGAATATTTACTTCTGGTAGCCGTATTTGCCCTATCAGTCTTGTTCGTTCACGCGATTTCGAATGGTTTCTCTGATCTCATTGGATTGGTGTTCGAGCTGGTATTTTCTGAAACGGTGATGTCTGAGTGGATACACTTATTTGCGCGTTTATAAACTGCACTAGTAGCGAGTTTCAATGAACGATTGTTTGCTCTAATGATAGCTGCTGCATTAAGAATGCGATCTAGTAACGCTTCCTTCGTTTCCACTTTGGTAGCATAAACTAACGACTTCATCCATCCCCAAAGGCAAAAATCGAGGGGAGTGAGATCCGGTGATCTCGGTGGCCAAGGAAGCGGACCGCCTCTGCCAATCCAAAGATCGCCGAAAGTGGTATTCAGAAAATTTCGTACATTATTTGAATAGTGAGGAGGCGCTCCATCATGTTGGAAGATAATTCGTTGTCGAATATTTAAAGGTGCTCCGTCCAATATTTCTTCTAAATGGTCTTCTAAAAAACGTAAATATCCTTGTCCAGTAAGGCGCGCATCTAATACGAAAGGACCGATTAATTGATCATTTAAAATACCGCACCAAACGTTAATGCTAAATCGATGTTGGAAATTGTGTTCTATCGTAGCATGGGGATTTTCGTCCGACCATCGATGATTATTGTGGCAATTGTTAATTTCATCTCGCGTAAATTGAGCTTCATCAGACCACAAAATGTCTTTACACAATCTTCTGTTTTCCCGAATCCAATGACAAAATTGTAGCCTTAAAGGATAATCGCCTTCGTGGAGATTTTGTACTTTTGCAAATGATAAGCGTTCAAACCTTGTTGCTTAAGTGTTTTCAAGCCATTGTTTGTGGTATTTCAAATTGGATTGCGATGCGCCTTGTACTTATCTCTGGATTTTCGTCTACCACATCCAGAATATCTTCTTCAAGTCCAACAGCGATTCCGTGTTCTCTTTCAGAAACAATACTTGCACTTGAAATGTTCCAGTTTCACCGGCATGTGTAAAACAGTTTGAAATACTCGCTTGTTAGGAACTCTTCGATTCGGAAAACGACGTCGATACTCCTCCACTGCACGAACATTACTACCATTACAGAACCCATAAACAAATATCATATCGGCATATTCTTTATGACTAAATTTGTGGGGCATTTTACAACTTCATAAAACTAATGTTGAACAACTGTCACTTTAACAACTAACTGTCAGTTTTCATTTCAGTTGCCCACTTACCTAATTACACATAAGTTCTGGTTGCGTAATCCAGAAAGTCAACTCTTAAAAATAAATACCCTGTTAGGAATTTTGCAAATATTGGCGATAGTGAGAACGTTCTTGGTGAGAATTTATTAGCCGCCAAATTTAAAGTTACTAAAAGGGCAATAATTATTTTAAAAGTTTCCTTACTGGATTTCGCTCTCAGAATACGTGCATAAGGTCAATACATCAACGTACTTCGTAATAGGCAAAAAATTGATGAGATTTGACATTTTAAGAAAAAGTCAATTATCCCTGAAACAAATGAAAATCGGACTTAAACATATGAGTTTATTTTACTTATTTTGGCTTCCTCGACATATCTTTAAAATATTGCCACTTCCTCGCGAATCACCCTGTATATATATATATATATATATATATATATATATATATATATATATATATATATATATATATAAGTTGTAAAAAATATATATTGGATTACTCAGTGGCTTATGGGTAAAGGTGTCAAACTTTTAGAAAAAGTCTTTAAGACTAAGCCTGATGACAGAAGCAGCGTCCTCTTACGAAACGTCGCGCTCAAAAATCATAAAGAGTGGAAATAGGCCGATCAACTCAACTAATACGAAACCACAGTTACAAAACACTTATAATACAGAATGAATATTTTTAATTTGGCAAATATCAATTATATTGATTGTATCAAATAGACAGGAGCAGGATAACATTGCCACTGCATGAAAATCCTCTCTATGTAAACTCAATCTTTCTTATCATAAAAGTAAAGTTTATATCGTTTTATTGATTTATTGATCATACAACTTATTCAATTTATTTGCGGAGATTATTTTTTAGGTAACGAAGCAATTTCTAAACAGTGCAGTAGGCTTTTACAACATACTCAAACGTATATATTATTATTTCTATTAAAATTCTATGAGATTGAATTAAATTTTGTTGTTGTATTCAAAACGTTTACTTCTGTACAAAGTAAATGAATATTATACAGGGTTATTACTAATGATGTTCCCGATTTCAATTATAAATATTACTGGATTAACCTGTTTTAACACCATTTCAGTTGGTACCACTGGAAAGAAAAATTCATAAAGTTTTGTTTACATTGATTTAAGTACGTATCAGCTATTTGTTAAAGTCAATTGTTGTCAATTGTGTAATTGCTGAATTTGAAGACAGGAAAGCATTTTATGTGTTGGATTATCACATCAACCAATCAGTTATTAGTGTGCAACGTTACTTTAGAACCAAATTTAATGAAGATCCTCCTAGCAGTCACAAGTGGTACTTGAATTTTAAGAGAAAATGGTGCATTTGTAAAAAGAAATCAGTCAGTAAGCAATGACGCTGTAGAGCAAGTAAGGGAAAGTTTTACGCGTAGTCCACAGAAATCTACTGTTAAATGCAGCAAACAGCTTGGTATACCACAGCCAACAGTTTGGAAAATTTTACGTAAACGTATAAATTTCAAGCCTTACAAACTTCAGCTTGTTCAAGCATTAAAACCAAAGGACAAAGTTCTAAGACTTTCTTTTTGTGAGAACATGTAGGCATTGATGGAAAATTAAAACTGTGCAAAATGTTTAGTCTTTAGTGATGAAGCTACATCCCACTTGTGTGGTACCGTGAACAGACATAATGTCATAATATGGGATTCGGAGAACTCACACACCTACATCGAGCACTTCCACTCCGAAATTTAATTTGTCTTGTACTATCATTTACAACAAAGTGTACGGACCTTTTTTCTTTGTTAGACAAACAATAAATGGAATAAATCTTGGACATGATGACGGAATGGCTTCTACCGAAATTAGAACAAGAATCCCTAAACTTCATTCTGAACTTCAAAATCGGCTGCCTGGCAGATGAATCGGTCGTGCAGGTCCAAGTGATGGTGCACTCTTGAACTGGCCTCCAAGATCTCCGGACATAGCCCCCTGTGATTTTTTCTTGTGAGGATACATCAAACATAAAGTGTATACACCACCAGAAAGCATACCTGATATCCAACAACGGATTACCAGAGCAATAGAAACAATCGACCTGAACACTCTTAACAAAGTATGGCAAGAGCTTGATTACACGCTTAACATCTGTCGTATCACAAGGGGTTCCCATATGGAACATTTATAATTCTTGGCACCTGGGATGAAACTTTTTTCTTAAAATGTAGCCATTTTATTTTTTTGTATGATAAATAAAACTAGATTTATGTGCACTTGAAATCATGAACATCATTTGTAATAACCCTGTATATAACGAAATTGCTTATCGTCATAATAAACATCTTAATCATTGACATTCACTAACACGTATTTTATCTAACCCTTCTAATCTCAATTTTATCAGAATATTTTCCTG